>JAINUG010000135.1:2620000-2855242 GCA_029706075.1 Aldrovandia affinis | reverse complement strand
TACACTCTCTTCCGGACAACAAGGTAGCTGGTACAGACAACCTGGATAGTAAATTACTGAGAATGACTGCTGGTATCATATCATTTCCTGTTTGTCATATTCTTAATAGATGTTTACGAGTGGGCCTATGTCCAAAGATGTGGAAGGTGGCTAAGGTTACTCCTTTACCTAAGGATACCAAATCTGCTTTTAATGAGTGCAACTCTAGACCCATAAGCATCCTACCTGTTTTAAGTAAAATCATGGAGAAATGTGTGTATGCACAAATTCAAGCTTATTTTCAAACAAATAAGCTAGCAACAGAATCTCAACATGCATATAGACCTGGCCACTCTACTTCTACTGCTCTAATACAAATGACGAATGATTGGTTTAAAGCTATAGATAATTCTATGCTGGTTGGAGCTGTGTTGTTAGATTTCAGTGCTGCTTTTGATGTGATTGACCACTCTCTTTTTATCGAGAAACTTAAATGTTATGGTTTTAATCCTTCTGCTTTAATGTGGATACAGAGTTATCTGTCCTCAAGATCACAGCAGGTGTATCTGAACGGCAGCTGGTCAGGTAGCAGAAGTCTAGAGTGTGGTGTTCCACAGGGCAGTTGCCTGGGACCTCTACTTTTTTCAATATTCACTAATGATCTGCCCTGGGCTACCCGGCGTGCCAAAATTGTTCTTTATGCTGATGATGTCACCGTATATCATGTTGCACCTTCATGCAATGTACTTAATGAAGTGTTGAGCAAAGAACTGGAAGCTGTGCATGACTGGACAGTATGTAATAGACTTGCCCTTAACATCTTAAAGACAAAAAGCATTGTATTGGGAACCAGGCAAAGGTTATCTTGTAACCCAAAGCTGGATTTTAGGCTATGCAATTCAACAATTCAACAGGTCAGAAGTGCTAAGCTTCTTGGAGTGACGCTGGACTGCACTCTATCTTGGTCTAATCATATCAGTGATATTGTTTCAAGGATGGGAAGGGCTGTTGGTATTTCCAGGAAATGTGCTGCTTTTGTTGATCGACCTCTTCTCTGTCAGATTGTTCAAAGTTTAGTCTTGTGTCATCTTGACTATTGTTCTACGGTCTGGTCATCTGCTGCAAGTGGTGAGATCAGGAAGCTCCAGATTGTCCAGAATAGGGCAGCACGGCTGGTTCTGGGTTGTTCACTAAGATCCAACGTGAACTGAATGCATGCTTGCCTTTCTTGGCTTACAGTGGTGAACAGGTTGTCAGCCAATACACTAGTATTGTTCAAGTCAGTGACCAGTAGTGAAACTCCTGATTTTTTGATGAAACAAATTGTTTACAGTAACACTATGCATGATCATAACACTAGGGGGTCTAGTGAGGGTAAGATTGTACTCCCTCGTCCGAGGAAAAATGCTTTACTGGAATCTTTTATTTATAGATCAATATCGCTCTGGAATAACCTGCCTCAAAATCTCTCCTGCATTGATAGTACATTTTATTTAAATTATCTGAGACTGTAATCTGGTTTGCTGGTTGTGTATTGTTTTGCTTTGTATGTCATCTCTGTGCTAGTTAGTTGTTGGTTGTATTTGTAACTAGTTAAATTCTTTTTATATTTCTGATTAATGTGTTATTTCTTTTCATGTTGGTTGATGCATTAATTATTGTGTGATGATTTTTGCTGTTTTCTCTTTTGTATTTATAATTGTTGATTTTACTAGTGATTGTATGTGTTATGCATGTGGACCCCAGGAAGACTAGCTGGTTGCTAAGGCTAAAATACAAAATACAAATACTTTTTTCTTGCATCATTAAAATGCTAATTCCCTGAAACAGCACAGATCATTGAAATCCACCCAAATTTGCTGTGTTGACCTACTGCTTGTGCAACTTCTGTTGTTTTGAGAGGATATTTGAGTTTCAGTGTGGGTGGGGAAGGGAATTTATGGCCTACCCATTGAAGTAAACAAAATTCTTAGAACTTAGACAGAATAAAGAAACAAACGTTTCCTTTTATCCATTAACATAAAACTTCTGGAACAGGCAATGTCCCACGAGACCATGGTCAAAAATAATCACAGAAGGGGGCCTCCCGCGTGGTCTAGCGGTTTCAACGTCCGACGCTGGCCACGGCGACGGGGTTCGATTCCCCGTCGCGCCCGAGTCGGCTCTGGCCGGGAGTGCCATCGGGGCGGCAATTGGCTGTCCGCCCCAGGGAGGGGGGAGGGAAGCCGACACACACAGTTCGCTGCGCACAGGAGTGGAATTGGAATTACAGTCGACGGCACGACGAGCGCTGTCTCGGAGGAGGCAGCGCTTCGCCCTTGTCACTGCCGGCCACAGGACTACGACAGCGAACTATGAGGGAAGGGGGATAGAGCTAAGCACAGCGGGCAATTGGCTACCAAATTGGGAGAAAAATGGGTTTAAATCGGAAAAATACAATTATAAGAAAAATAAACACGGATGCTGCCAGACCTTTCCGAGTACAGAACTTGAGCTTTTCTGGAGGCCTTCTTAGTTAGTTCACATGCGCTGTAACCCTCACTCTCTAACCCTCGCTCTCTAACCCTCACCTAAGCACAGAACATGGATGGAGACCTGTACGACCAGCTCCGGGATCAGTTCACCCTCCTGTGCCACACGGAGATCGGCACGTGCCAGTCAACCCAGAGCGAGTTTGCCAGGATCAGTGAGGACTCCAGCCAGGTGAGGCCTTTGAAAGCGCGCCATCTCGAACCCCTCGCCGGTCACTGGAGAAGCCTTTTAGGTGCTGAGTGTGTTCCGCCGCCCCCATGAGCTCCTCACAGCTGTGACATTCCTCACCAGCGTACCGTGGGACAGTGTTTGCGTGGATCGCTCAGCGTTGTCTTGTGTTTTTAAACGGCAGATCGCCAGGGAGCGGGACCTCCAGCTCTTCCTCCAGGAGTCCGCAGCCTTCACGCGGACGTCATCGTTTCACTTCCAGAAGGCCCCCAGCGACAAGGTACCCCCTCACTGAGACGGGGGGCACAGTTGTTAGAGGGGCTTTTTGGAAAACATCAGCGCCCGTCTTAAATCTACCTCCCACTTTTTTCCTACCAATGAGAGAACTCTTGTCGTGGAAAGATTTCACTTTACAGTGCATTTTCAGGATGGATGTTTAAGAGTTTGAATGAAATAGCAGTATGTTTGTTTTCCTAATTGTTGAGACCAAGACTCTGCATTTTGATATAAATAGATGACAGAGATGTGTGTTATTGATTGGATAATTTATTGATGTCGATCTGCTGACATAATCAGGAGTGCTCAAGAGTATTAAGCTCCCTCTTTTAACTGTAAATAAACAGTTAACATGCTCCTCAGAATAACTGATAGTAAGGTATTTTCATAATTTTGTCTTCTGGTGTCTTCTCACCTGACATATTTGTCCTGAATGTTTGGCATATTGCACTGATATCTTGGCTGCAAAAGGCTTTTTGGGCCTATGCATCATTCCCTGGTTTTTTACTTTTGAAATTTGACTTGGTTACATTCAATTATGCCGCTGATCATGTTGAATGGCTGCCAAACGTTCGTTTTCAGATGTCAACTTGACGTATTAGATATAGATGTATTTCTACTTCTTAATGTGGATCACTGAGAATGAAGCGGTCTTCTCTGAGAACACTAGAAGAACAGCGTACCATACAAACATCAGGCTGGCATTCACATGTATTATCTGTGACGGATTAAGGTACTAGATTCATTGCATTACTTCAACACCAAAAGACGTGGAATTTTAAAATACCCAAGGGGATTTAAGTCGGTCGACGACACAAAGTAACAGAAACACGAGAATGCTTTGTGTGACCTAGAGCTCTGTTTCTCAATCCAGTCCTACAGGGCACACTGCCCTGCATGTTTTCATTCCAACCACCACTTAATCACGCTCAAGTGATCATTAACAGACGACCGATGCAGACGATAGGTTGGGAGCGGAGGTTGGAATTAAAATATCCAGGGCAGTGTGCCTTGAAGGAGTGGATTGAGAAACACTGGGACGAAGGAAAGTGCCCTCAGATCTGAGAGCCGCTATCCTCACTGCTCGCACCCGCCCCCAGGTGTCCGGCCTGCTGCACAACAGCGCCACCCCGGAGGGCGAGAGCTGCCTGGACAAGGAGGCCCGCAAGTGGGCCACCAAGGCCGCCAAAGACTACAAAATCATCACCCATGGGGAAAGGGTGAGCAGGAACTTGTTTACGTATTGTGTTAGGTATTGTGTTAGGTGTTGTGTTAGGTATTGTGTTAGGTATTGTGTTAGGTATTGTGTTAGGTGTTGTGTTAGGTGTTGTGTTAGGTATTGTGTTAGGTATTGTGTTAGGTGTTGTGTTAGGTATTGTGTTAGGTGTTGTGTTAGGTGTTGTGTTAGGTATTGTGTTAGGTGTTGTGTTAGGTGTTGTGTTAGGTGTTGTGTTAGGTGTTGTGTTAGGTGTTGTGTTAGGTATTGTGTTAGGTATTGTGTTAGGTAGTGTTGTGTTGTGTTAGGTGTTGTGTTAGGTGTTGTGTTAGGTGTTGTGTTAGGTGTTGTGTTAGGTGTTGTGTTAGGTATTGTGTTAGGTGTTGTGTTAGGTATTGTGTTAGGTATTGTGTTAGGTATTGTGTTAGGTGTTGTGTTAGGTATTGTGTTGTGTTAGGTATTGTGTTAGGTATTGTGTTAGGTATTGTGTTAGGTGTTGTGTTAGGTGTTGTGTTAGGTATTGTGTTAGGTATTGTGTTAGGTATTGTGTTAGGTGTTGTGTTAGGTATTGTGTTAGGTATTGTGTTAGGTGTTGTGTTAGGTATTGTGTTAGGTATTGTGTTAGGTGTTGTGTTAGGTATTGTGTTAGGTATTGTGTTGGTATTGTGTTAGGTATTGTGTTAGGTATTGTGTTAGGTGTTGTGTTAGGTATTGTGTTAGGTGTTGTGTTAGGTATTGTGTTAGGTATTGTGTTAGGTATTGTGTTAGGTATTGTGTTAGGTGTTGTGTTAGGTATTGTGTTAGGTATTGTGTTAGGTATTGTGTTAGGTGTTGTATTAGGTTTAGGCATTATTTCGCCGATATTTTCCGCACTGATTGTTTTATTGCTGCCTTTGATTCGTGGCTACAGATTTACCTACAGGGTCCTAGTTTAACTATGTGGTTGCTCCTAGCACCTGGAATTGCACTTCCCTCTAGGGTGGCTTTCAGCTAAAACTGTTCTTGACTACGGTTAACACTTTGTTGTACGTCGCTCTGGATAAGAGCGTCTGCTAAATGCCTGTAATGTAATGTAATGTAATGTAATGTAATGTAACTCCTAGCCTGGCCCATCCAGGCCCCCGGACTGGGAGTACAGTCTATAAGATCTGAGCTGTTGGGAGAGATATTCAGGGGAGTGTAGGACATGCCCTGTCTGTGCCCCCCCC
The DNA here is from genome assembly GCA_029706075.1 of Aldrovandia affinis. Classification (NCBI taxonomy): domain Eukaryota; kingdom Metazoa; phylum Chordata; class Actinopteri; order Notacanthiformes; family Halosauridae; genus Aldrovandia; species Aldrovandia affinis. The sequence goes on along the minus strand of JAINUG010000135.1, from coordinate 2,849,863 downwards.
CCCTAGGCCCTGCACACGTTGGAGAGGCGGAGGAAGCTGCTGGTGGGGGACGTGGGCTCCGGAGTGGATCAGAAGATGGAGGAGGTGAAGGAGAGCGTGAGAAAGGCGCAGGTAGGGTGCGCTGTCTCTCGTTGCACTCCCCTCCCATGCTGGGGAAGCCATGGCTGTCTGCTGTGCTGGCACGCGTCTTCGGCGAACCCAAGGCCGTGTGGGCAGCTGTGAACGTCGGCTGTTGTGTGGGGTTTTTGTAGTTCTCTTTTGCGATGAGAGTTTTCCTGTTCTTGCTGTCGGCCTCCACACCGACGGCTACACTGCACACAGGTGCTTTTTGTGGAGCCAGGTGAGTCATTGTGTGCTGCCCACATCATACAGGCAAATTCAAACGCAGCTATCGCTATGAGTCAGATTCAGTCCCCTCCCCCCCTCCCCTCCCCTCCTGCTCAAATTATTTTTTCATTGTTTTATCTGCAGTTTACTTCAGAGAATTCTGCATTTCCTATCTGATTGCATCTCCTTTATGCACAACTTCATCTATCTCTTTTCCTATATTAATGTTCTAAACACTTGCCACCAGTAAAACCTTGAATGACTGTGTCTTTTCCACGTGCGGTATGATGACACTGGGTTTGTGAGGTGGGGGGGGACTCCTGGACTCTGGCTTGGTGTCCGCCCTCGTGCTGCGATAGAGACGACCAGCGGCAGTGGAGGGGTCAGGGGGTCAGCGTGTGAGGGCGGCAGTGTAGTGTAATGGTTAGAGAACTGGGCTTGTAACTCAGAGGTTGCTAGTTCGATTCCCAGGTGGGGGCACTGCCGTTGTACCCTTCAGCAAGGCACTTAACCTGAATTGCTTCAGTAAAATATCCAGCTGTATAAATGGATTGTAGGTAAAGAAATGTCAATTGTGTAAATTGCTCTGGATAAGAGCGTCTGCTAAATGCCTAAAATGTAAAATGTAAAATGTGGGAGTGGGAGTGACGCAGGTGTGTGTGCGTTACGCGCAGGTGAGCCGGGTGAAGGCGGAGTCTCGGCTGGCCCTGCTGGGCTCGGAGGGGGTGGACGTGGAGCCCTGGGTGAGCAGCGCCATGGGCCAGGCCGACGAGGAGCTGGAGAGGGAGCGGAGGCTCAGCGAGGCCAGGCTCTCCAACGGAGACGTCTCCTCTCTGGTCAGTCTCTCCCGCAGTCTCTCCCACCGGGCGGTTAAGAGCTGATATCCAGCCAGCGATGAGGCCGTGTACTGATTTCCCCCTTGGTGACCTGACCGTTTTTCACCCTTGTCGTCCCACATATATTTTTGTTTGTTTCGTTTTCGCATTAATTATTTCCCACCAGCGGTCTTTTAAAACCTGATCGGATTCGATCGCTCGCTCAGCACAGCAAACATTCTCAGCTTCCTCTACTCTGCTCTGCTCGCAATCTTAGGAGGATGAGTTTGAGTTTACGGACTTCGAGGATTTCGATGAAAATGGAGACATTTTCACCGAGTCGACATCAGGCCCGAGTCCGTGCGGATATCCCTTGCCTTGCCGGGTCCTCTACAGCTACCAGGTGAGGAGTCTGCCCTGCGTAGTGCCCCCTGCTGGAGAGGGGAGGGAGCATCGCAGACATGACTGAGGAAATCCTCCTCCACGCCTCTTAAAAATGTTTTGTTTTCATTTGGTCCTCTCTCTGCAGGGTTGCCAGGCAGATGAGCTGTCAATCACGGAGGGGGAGGAGCTTCAGGTTATCGAGGATGGCGACATGGAGGACTGGCTGAAGGTTTGTCACGGAGCACTTTTGTTGCTTCTCTCTTCCCCAGCGGCCCACTGCAGTCAGTCATCTAGCCTGTCCCACACGCTTGCTGCAACCACACTGTCCTCTGCACTCGGCAGAACTGCTGTGGCCAGCTGGCTTCCTGTGTGAGACACAGCCCAACGTAAATAATTCTGTTTTGCTAATTTTGGGGAAGTGCACTGCTGCAGCTGCCTACGAGGGTGTCTGGTGTCTTGTGAGTCATGCTCGCTAATGTTCCTCTTCTGCAGGCACGCAATGCTGCCGGCCAGGTAGGATATGTGCCGGAGCGGTACCTGCAATTCCTCTGGTCACCTCCAGAGGGCTCTGCGGCATGCAGAGTCGGTGGGAGCCCTCAGCTAGACTGGTCCCTGAACAGCTCCGAGTCCTCGCCTGGGTTCTCCAGCAGGGGGCAGGAGCGCTCTCCTCACACTGTAGGTCAGTTTGCTCCCATTGCCACGCTTCCTCTTTCCCACAACTGTCTGAGATTCAGGGGCCAGATCAGGAGAAAGTTCAAAGAATATTTAAATTCAGACGCCCTGTTTCTGAACAACTTCGGACAAGTACAAACATACCGATACCTTTGCACAGGCATGCCAAATTCAAGCCGATGTGTCGATGTCGACACACAAACTGAGGCACACAACTCCGCTGATTTATGTTAGGGTGTCAAACTCATGTCTTGGAGGGCCGCAGTGCCTGCAGGTTTTTGTAGACTCTTTAGCCAATCGTATGACAGGCAGGCACTGCGGCCCTCCTGGGCTTGGGTTTGACATGCCTGTGCAAAGGTATCAGTATGCCTGTACTTGTCCAAAGTTGTTCAGAAACAGGGTGTCTGAATTTAAATATTCTTTGAACTTTCACATGTCTGGAGCATGATTGTAATGATATTAGATACATGAAATAGTATATGTATGATTCATATGCTATCAGTAATCAGGCATCAATTTATGGCAGGAAATTCTTTATATTTCTTAACAACGTATGGCTGAAATTCCAAGCAAGCATTAAGGTTCACTGGTACTTTGTCATTGTGACGACAAACAGAAGTAAGTGCAGAGCCTTCATTTATTATTTATTTCCTAATAAAACGAGAACTTGGGTCATCACTGAACTTTCCTCACATCAGTGTCAAAACCTTTGAGGTTTTGAGGTTGACTTTTCAGTGTCTTACTGTTACATTATTCCAACACAAAAATGTCTTTGTAGACATAGTCTGGAGGGCACATAAACCAATGAATATCACCTAGAAATGTTGCAAAGTGGTTCAACACATATATCTGTGTGTGTATATGTGTATGTGCATCTGTGTGTGTCTGTATGTGTGTGTGCGTCTGTGTGTGTGTGTGTGTGTGTGTGCGTCTGTGTGTGTGTGTGTGTGTGTGTCTGTTTGTGTGTGTGTGTGTGTGTCTGCGTGTGTGTGTGTGTGTGTGTGTGTGTGTGTGTGTGTGTGTGTGTGTGTGTGTGCTGTGTGTGTGTGTGTGTGTGTGCATCTGCATGTGTGTGTGTGTGTGCATCTGCGTGTGTGTGTCTATGTGTGTATGCACTGGCTGTGATATGTGCAACCATCCACATGCATCCTTAGCAACCATTGTCACCCTTCATCTTCATCCTCAGTGACTGCATTTACATGCAGCCTAGTATGTTTTTCTTTATTAGTAAGAATACTCAAGAATTATGAATAGGATAAACATGATAAGGTACACATGTTATTTAGAATGCTTTCTTAGAATCCTGAATGCAGACATGTGGGATTGAAGAGGTGAGACGTTCCATTACAGCTTTTCTCAGTTGATTAAAAACAATTCTTAGAAACAGTATCTACATTCTGGAAATAGTAAGTGCAAACAGGGGCACAACAGGATAATGTGTTTAGACAATCAAAATGTCTAGCATATATTTATATCAAACAGTACACCCTTGCCACATAATGGAAAGCTGTCTCTATCAATGTGTAAACAAAGGCACTCAATTTACTAGTATTGATGCTAACTATTATTATCAATATGACTCAGTCAGCCCAGAGTGCATGTTCCTTTACCTTATACACGTAGATTACTGTCATTATGTGCTGTATACATCAATTCTGTCCCTCCCTAAACATCTGATTGCAGAATCACATACATTTACCAAACAAGCAAACAAGCAAACAAAAAGCAGCAAATCTTTGCATATTTATGCAAGAATAGCATATTTAACATTTACAGTATAAATATTTCTTGACTTTTTGTGATCTGAAAATAGTGTTGCTGTCAATAACGATGTTGCTGCACACAAAATGCTCAACAAATTATATTTATTCAAGAACAGGTTATTTCCCAAAAAACATTCTTTCAGAAAAAATAAATAAATTCAAATAAGCAAAAAGAAAATTATGAACAATATTGTTACAGCACACACGTGAAATAAGTCAATAGAAGCAGGTGGGAGAGGTGTGAAAGAAAAGACTCAGAAGATGAATTATATTTCCCACAACATCTCACTGGTCATCCAGTCTGTCCTCTCTGCTAGGCCACATATTCTCCTCCATGTCAGGTGGGATCGTGAGCGTTGCGATATATTGAGGGAAAATTCTAACGAAAAATCAGACGCAACCATCCCCTGAAACATTCTGCTGCGATGTCCTCAACATTCGTTCACATACAAGGAGCATATGAATACATTAATTTGGGAGAAATGGCAATCAACTGAAAACAATATAATACATTTTGTTTAACGGTGCTTATTAAATAGATTTTTTTGTGTCAGTTGTAGAGATTCGTCTTTACTGTTTTATGTTTTACATTTTGCATTTTGCATTGAAAGCAATCATAAATGATGCGGTGTTTGAGGGAAATGCATTGCTCCTGTGGGGTTTGCCTTTGGGGTTTTGAGAATTGAGATAATGTTTCAAGAATTGTGTTGAAGTGACTTGAGGGAAAACTGTCATATTCTGTGAGATGAGTCTCTGTTAGTCATGTGAATACCTGATTTGGAGTTCTTAACCCGTTCAGAATACTTGGGTGGTTGTTCACATGCGCGTGACTTCTTTGCAAGATTGGCAGGTGTTCAGATGTCAGTGTATTATAAAGTCCAGCTACAAACTTTAATCCACACGTTTCCGGTTATTGGAGGTTGCAGAATCTGATTAAGAGATTCAGAGAGGAAATGTCTTCTGTTTTTCAAGATGTGTTGTAGAATTAACTGATCCTGCAGTTGTTTTGGTCTTTGAAAGGACGATCAAGATATTGCGCAAAGGAAACGCGCAGACACGTTTTCAGTGTGGTGGAGACCTAGAAATGGCACATGTCCATACTTGTATGTTTCGTGTAAACGGCAACTGTGAATGGGACAATACATTTTGTGGGCATGCAAATGTGAATGATTGCATTTGGTATTCTGCATTATTCCAAAAATGTTCTGCATGTAGATATACAGTAGTCATTGTTTTTCTCAGTCTGTCTCAAACAAGTAGGGGAATAGATTTATTTATTTTTCGATTTTTTCACATTTTTCTCCCAATTTGATGGCCAATTATACCCTTTATTTTATCTCGATTTGCCCTCCCCACACAAGTTCGCCCGTTGTCTCTATGAGGCAAGCTAATTCTCTGAGGGCAGCGAACTCGGCTTCCTTCGAGATGGAATTCGCCCACCCACGTTCTGGAGACACCCTTACGTGCTTCACGGCGAACTCAAGCCAGCTCACCCTCCCCCCTCCTCCTGCGGAAGACAGCCAAACACCACCCCCAATCGGAGCTAATGGCTAGGGCTGGTCTGGCAGAGATGGGTTTCGAACCGCGTCCCTGATAGGCAGCTCACACTCGTATCGGACCAGCTAAGATACGGGTGCGTTAGACCGCTATGCTATCCGCCGCCTGACAATCGGACATGCAGTAGAAGCTGTGTGTGGGGATGTCTCGGTGGGCTTGAATGGGCTGTTCTCATCATCAAATATTCTCATGCCCAAATAAGAGTCCGGCCCTCCAATGCATCTTGTGTTCTTGTGGCCTTCCCATTAACAGGAGTGAATGCTTCTATGAAATATGAAGATTTAGTCACTTAAAACCCTTAAGGGGATTTAGTCAATTTTCAAGGTGGCTGCGCAGCAACATTAACTGGGTGCTATTTGTTCATTTGAAAATTTGAAGCTGTTTTGAAGAAGCTTTGCTGCTATTCCGGGTTCAGAGTTATGCGTGTTAAGAATATTTGTATTAGTTGTAGTTTTCTAGAGATTTTTCATGGTTGGGTGGGTGTAGGAGTGGCTAAGGCTTGGGGGAGGGGGCTTGAGCCACTCGCTTCTAGAGGGCCACCTGTGCCTGCCTGTGTCTGACGGCGCCCTCCGGTGGATCCGCAGGGTTGGCGCGGGCGCTCTACCAGTACTGCGGGCAGAGCGCAGAGGAGCTGTCCTTCCAGGAGGGGGCGCTCATCCGCCTGCGGCGCTGCAACCACAGTGACGTGGACGACGGCTTCTGGGAGGGCGAGCTCGACGGCCGGGTGGGCGTCTTCCCCTCCGTGGTGGTGGAGCTGCTCGGGGAGGGTGAGGAAGAAGAGGATGAAGATGAGCAGGAGGTGAGGGGTCTCTCTTCTGTGGCCCTGGCCCAGGATGCGCACATAAACGGGTCTGAATCCACTGGAGCTCGTGGTAAATCCATGTATAGCAAATATAACCGCGTGAGGTGAGGTGGATGGTTGAGTGCACTGATAAATTGGAGGCCAATTTTGGTCCTAAAGGACTGTTGTCTCGGCAGCTTTCTTTTCCAGCTCTCTTTAGATTGATAACAATCAATCTGAACTGGGAGGAGAGTTTAAATATGTTCATTCAGAGCAGTAAATTATTTATTTGAGTGCTCCAGTACTCTGGCAAAAGAAACCTGCTGGAGTGGAGCCCTGCAGGAAGTGTTTTTGGGCAGCCCTGGTCATGTAGTATAAAACAGCATACTGTGAGCTGCAGTGCCACCATGTGGTAAACTCCTGTATGTACCGCATGTAGTGATGCAGCAGGTCTTTTCAAATACTGTAATTGCTCATCCATTGTGACCGAGCTACACACAAAGCACCACACATTGTGTGTGTGTGTGTGTGTTAGAAATACACTATTCACTTGGGATGGGCAGTTTTAGCATTTAGCATCCTGGAGTACACAACATTAATATTTTAATAATAATAATATACACCATTTAGCAGATGCTTTTATCCAAAGCGACTTACAGTAGTGAATGCATACATTTTCAGTATATGTGGCCCCAGCGGTGATTGAACCCACAACCTAAGCATTGCCAACGCTGTGCTCTACCAACTGAGCCACAGAGAACCACTATTTTGAATAGTTTTATACACTGAACAAAAAAGTTCAAATTAAGCGAAGCATTAATCTGGCTGAAAACATCTGCATTTATTTACACTCATTACTGTATAAATGTAGTCCTCTCATTGTATTTCAAATCTATGTTCTTTGTTTCATTATTTTAGTACTTGTATTATTTTAGCGTAGTTTGCCAGCACAGCATTTCTATCTCATTTTGTGTTGTATCCCCCCAAAAAAATAAAAATAAAAATTATTATTATTTTTAACAAGCTTTCCGAAGCTAGACGTGGGAAAAAATGGAAAATTCCCTCTCTGTCCCCTAACGGCGACAAACGTTTACCTTAAGAGCAAATATTTTATCCCTTTACCTTTCTGAAGTGATGCATCAAAAGTAATTGGGTGAATGAATTCAAATCCTTCTTTCATCTAATTTCTAATAATCATCCTTTTATTAGGGCGGCACGGTGGTGCAGTGGACAGCACTGTTGCCTCACAGCAACAAGGTCCCGGGTTCGAATCCAGGCCGGGGGCCTTTCTGTGCGGAGTTTGCATGTTTTCCCCGTGTCCGCGTGGGTTTCCTCCGGGTACTCCGGTTTCCTCCCACAGTCCAAAGACATGCACGTTAGGCTAATTGGAGAGTCTAAATTGCCCGTAGGTATGAGTGTGTGAGTGAATGGTGTGTGTGCCCTGCGATGGATTGGCGACCTGCCCAGGGTGTATTCCTGCCTCTCGCCCCAATGCATGCTGGGATAGGCTGAAGATGAGATGAGATGAGATGAGATGAGAGAGATCCTTTTATTAACACGTAGTATTTGACACATTAACACATTGCATTTTGTCTGTCCTCTTAAGACTCCAGTTTAAGGAGTTTTACCTCATTGTTCAAACAGAATCAATCCTATTTTGTGCCTGGTCTTTGTATTTAACATACTTTGGGAAGTGGTCAAGCACGATTTATTTGATGTACTTGTGCCCACCCCTACATTTAATGCAGAGACACTTTTTGTCATTGTTAGAATTCCTAGAATACCCACGATAGACTGAACAGAAGTGGCTCTTTCTCCTCTGTATTTTACCGTTTACCCTGTTGCTCTGTGCGTCTGTCTGTGCGTCTGTGCGTGCCATCTCTAAAGTCTATTATTGGTCGCAGTGCCTCCCTTCTCCGACTCCTCCGTTCTCCCCGCCCATCCCCATCGCGGGGGCCCCTCTTGCTCAACACTTCTCCTCGTCGTGTCCGGGGTCCTGGTCAACGCACAGCACGCCACCTAGAGACCCGGAGGACCGACTGCAGGGCATGCCCCACGACACGCTGAGGGTGTTTGACGGCAGAGGAGGTGAGGGTCCGCCGCAGTGCCATTGGCACCTTCGCAGCGTGGTTCTGATTGCTCTTCAGCTTTCTGCGGCTTCATGCTCAAGTGTTCCTGGTTTTCCTTTTTTGTGTGTCCGTCGTTCCCCGTACAGACAGCTGCAGCAGTGCCCACAGCTCCCCAGACCTCTCGGCACGGCGGATACGGCCGGTAGGTAGAAAATCAGCACGAGCTTTTTTCAGTTTAATGTCACGGCTTATAAATAAAATTGTTATAAACAATCTGGGTACAATGGACCCGCAATGCAGTTATCAGATCAATTTTATGGAACAGGGCCTTGCAGGGCCATTTTAAATCCACATTCACAGGCAAATTGTGGAAATATCACCTGGTCACTGAAAATAACAATTTGATGTATGTATTTTAAACGTACTGGTAAAGCAGCTACTTCTCGTGTCTCCTAAATTAATTCTCTGTTTGGGAGATGGGGACTCTTAAGTTCAAGTTAATTCAACGATATCCTTCAAGGGGCTGGCAGTGTAGTGTAATGGTTAGGGAGCTGGGCTTGTAACTTAGAGGTTGCAGGTTCAATTCCCAGGTGGGGCACTGCTGTTGAATTGCTTCAGGAAAGAAATATCCCAAAAATGCATTGTATGTAAAAAAATGTAAACCTTTGTAAGTTTACGCTCTGGATAAGAGCGTCTGCTAAATGCTTAAAATGAAAAATGAAAATGGGTGTGCTGTGTGTGATGCTCTAATGCTGTGTGTGATACTCCAGACTCTTTATGGGACATGCTTTGCTGGAGGTTTTGGGGGTTTCTAGGTTACAGAGTGACAGTGACGAGTGCTGCGTTTGTGTGTCCCTGTCCCAGGCCAGGGCCCCCCCTCTCCCCCCGTCACACAGGTACTCCCCTGTGCCTTGAGGACCCCGTTTAGGGAGGAGGGGACATCCGTCCCCCGACAGCGCCTCCTGGGTGGGACAGGCAGGGCTTCACACACAGACAGGCTCCCTACTGCCCTCCTCGGCATGGACCAACTCTTCTTCAGCACCGAGGTTAACCCCCAGCCGTTCTGGGTTAAAGTGCTTGTCCACCTCATTTCTCACTGTATGCATCTTTGTTGTGTGACAATCAGTATTTGCGACAATCATATTTCTTCCTCATTCTTTTAATACTTTTTTTTCCTCCATTTTGTTTCCTGTTACATTTCAGTAACGCTGTGTACTACAAGCTCTTGAGAAAGTTCAAAGAAGGGCAACTAAATTGATGCCTGGTATGAAAGGTAAAAGCTCAGAGGACAGACTTAAGGTACTCAATCTATTTAAGCTTAGCAAACGGAGACTTAGGGGGATTTGATTGAGGTTTCTAAATTCCTAAGAGATTAAAAAAGTGAACTAGCAAAGATTTTTAAGATAAGTTCGGGTAGCAGACCAAGATGCCACGGGTGGAAATTAGTTAAAGGCAAATTCCGCATGGACATTGGGATGTTTTTCTTTACACAGAGAGTTGTCAATGCCTGGAACAGCTTGCCAGGTCAGGTAATGGAGGCAGAAACACTTGGGCTATCCAAGTCCAGGCTAGATGCAGTACTAGATACTCTTTAGATTAGGACATGACGAGCCTAGATGGGCTGAACGGCCCAGTTTCGTCATTATGTATTCTTATGTTCTTATGTTCTTACTGCCTGATCCCCTTATTTGAGGATTTGTTCATATATTTAAAACATTTTCTTGAACGGAAAGTCACCCGTTATACCTTTTGTGAAAGAAGAAACGTGTTAAGATAAAATGTGACTGAATGTAGCTTTGCTGGAAGGTTATACGAAAAGTGTTGTTTTACCCTTGTGTTCTGTAGGAGAGTTACTTCTCCTTAAACTACTTCTCAAATATCGCTGAGCCCCATAAAAACACAGAGGGCAGCTCAGTGAGAAACTAAAAACCAAGGCCATATTTATTTAGCTGGCCATACCAAGCGTTTATAAATTGCCCTTTGAGGGCCATTGACTAATTGTGTGTCACAGATTCTGTGCACCCCAAACACTCAGTATGCTTAACATTGTACATTCCGTCCCCCTACCTGTGAAACAAAAACATTCCAATTTGATGCGTCATTCATTAATATTCAAGAAGAGGCGTGGCCAATTGCAACACTGTGGCAATGCATGTTTTCTACTAGCGAGCGGAACCTCCTGTCCTTAAGAAGCAGAGAGGAGGGAAGGAATGCTGCACCCGGCCACATGGTTAAGTCTGTAGGACGTGTGTTTGTGTTTGGCACGTCCAACTATGAACTTTTCCAGGGGGTAATTTTCAAAATGTTTGTCGACTTTTCCCCTGAACATTTATTTCACACTACAGTTCGATACTAATGTCAATTGGTGATTGGTAACGGAAAGTGCTGGTCATTTGTTTTCGGAGAACACCCTAAATGTCCTCTAAGTAAAGCTGATTGAGCTTCACAGATCACTACTTGTCAAACACGAAGACTATTTATTCTATTTCCATCCCCTGTAATTGAAATCATGTACCATAATTCAAATGCTAAGAAGTACAAGATTGTTTGCGGAAGATGAACCCGACTGAAATTCAGCACCGATTGTGCGTGAGGTAATGTGAGCCCTCGTTAAATTCAAATGAATCCGACCTTTGTTTCAGCAGCGCAATGTTATTGGCGTTAGGTCTGTTGCCTCTCGGTCTCGGAAAGAACACAAGCACCAGATAAGAATGATGAATAAAAAAAAGTGAACAATAGGCCCACAGTGACACCGTCGCTTCTGTGAGGGTCCATTCATCCGTGGTCCGGTAGAGCGAGCCACACGGCCGGCAAACCGCAGCACTAATGACATATGTATCTCACTGTAATTCAACCGTTAGGTTCCCGGGAAACAGGGACGCCATCTGTTCAATTTCTGATTGCTAATTAATAGCAGGATTCCGTGTGCTGCTGCGAGTGGTTTTAATCACTGCGCAAACGAAGCTGAGAAACGATCGGTCGGAGGCGCCTGGAGGATATCCGCGGCGAACGCGGGGAGCTTGAGCAGAGCTCAGTCCCACAAATGAAAAATAATAATAATGAATGAAGACACGGTGGTACCAGGACCTGTTAAAAATGCATAGCTTTCATTTATTTCTGTTTCCTTTTAAAACCATAGAGAACAAATGTCATTGCACAGCTGCATTTCCAAGTTTGAGACTACCATAATTTATCACTTAGGTATATGTATATTTATATATTGTATATAGATATATGCATTTTTTGTTCTTTTTGATTCTCTACAAATATTTCCAGCTTGATTCCGTCAATGTAGACACATGCAGTATACGATTTGTTAAGGCCACCATACAAACACATTTATATATAGTAGTTGCACTCAACAGACAGGAAGTGAAGGATTTATCCAGAAGTGAGAATTGTATTGTCATCGCTGTGAACTGGTGTCAGCTGCTGTGGAAGGGGAAGGGGGGGGGTGACGTCCCATACAATTAATTCTGAGACAAAACTCCTCGAACCCCCAGCAGTCGAGTGCTGTCAATGATTGGTGTGCTTATCTTTTCTTTCCCTTTTTTAAATGTGATTCTTTGTGTTCTCTGGAGAACACAGGTCTGTGATTACGTGTGTGTGTGTGCTTCGATGTGGAGCCGTGACCATGCAGCGTTTCGAATGAGAAGCCACTTGGTCATTGCTGGTGAAACGTTAGTGGTGGCACCAGTACATACAGAGCAAAAGTGTTGGTTTCATTTGACCCTTTTCACACCACCGCAGTCATTCACTTTGAATAGATGCTTTCAAAAAATAAACAATAGTTTCTATTTTAGGGGCCATGACGATATTGATGAAGACCATTGTCTTTATGCATTAGAAGATACTGTGGAATATTATTCATTTCAACAATCTCTTTGTTGTCTGTACTTTCGCCCCAGCCACCTCTGTAATTAATCCTGTACATTCAGTTCTGGATCACAGTCAGTTAGTCTGGTATTTTCTTCCCTGAAATTAATTAACAAAGTATGTATTTACGAAAGCGCTGTATAGCAAAACAAAACCCCCAAAACAAAAAAAGAACAACATAGCGTTGAATTTCACTTCAACAAAACAGGTTTTGGTAGAATCAAATAATATTCCAAACTTTCTTCATCTGCATATTTAGAATGTTCAGTGTAGAATTAAAACCAATTGATTATAATATGTACAGATTTACTTGAATGAAGATGATTTTCAAAAGGAAGCAAAAAAAAAATGCAAAAATTATATTCAGCGTATTCAGTATTCAGAGTACGGAAGTCATGTCAATTGCTGAAATTTTGTCTATGTTTTATATATGTTTATATATATACATATATATATATACACATATATAATCAGTGTGTGTACTGGATAAGGTAAGGGAGTAATAGTCCCCTTGTGCAAGAAATATTACTGAGGTGAGGAATTTAACACACCACCTTGCAGCCGGTTGTCTTTCTCTTCAGACACACTGCATGCTGGATTCTGTAGTTATCACAATAGACAGACACCAATCACAGACAAGAGCACATTCAGTTTGAAGAGACAAGCCTCACATTCACCTTTACTAAGGCTGGGGCTGGGGAAGCAGTGTAGGTGTAATACACACGTGGAGCAGCAGGGGGAGACACTCGGACACAGTATGGAACAGCTAACCAGGGTAACAATTACATAGACTCAAGATCTGTCTTTCATGTTGGCCATAGATGCTTCTACGTAAATTAACACCACATTGTCCTTCAAGGAGTGCCAAGTACTTCAAGGAGGAAGGCCAACAGATCACTGTACTCACACTAAGTACTGTCAATGAGAACTTAAAACTGGTAGATCGAATTTACCTAGCACCACAGAGTGTTGCCAGTACTTTAAACACCTTACCATTGACCTATATGGGCAAGACATATTGCTACAGCTGTATTTTGTTGTTGTTTTTTGTTTGTTTGATGGGATAACCTTGAGAAATGTGGAAATGTATCCAACATGATGTATGCACACACATCTGCACCAAACGCCAGCACTGCTGTAAAAGTACGAAAAAAGGGACACCAAGAGAGACAGAGAGAGAGAAAAACAACCATAAATGTCAGGAAATTAAAGTGGCATTCTTCATATTCTGACAGTGGAATCTTGGCACACACAAGCCAGCATATGCAGATCTGTGGTTATAGACTTTTCCTGCTTTTGAGATTTTGTGTCGGTGTTGCTGTTGCTGTTGTTTCTGTGACTTTTCCAGTACAAAACTGTGAATAATATATGCTTACTCATCGTTTTTGGACTCTGATTACGCTGTCTTATGGGTTATGTAAGGCCCAGCTTCTCTCTGGGTTACATCATTGTATATGACAGATCTTTTCCATGACTACATTTCAAGGAAGGGGAGGTGGAGATTTTTTCTGGAAGGAGATCTCTTTTTGTCCCCATAGGGGGTGCATATGCATGGGTTTAAGTATTACGTGTACATATATTGTATATCTGGTGAGACGTTATTCCTGTAATGGGGCAGTATGATAACTTGCTGAGTGTGCCTGAATTGACATGTAATTTAATCTTCAATTAAAGGCTGAATAACTCAAATAAAACGAACAAACAAAAAAAGAATAAAATGGTTTCTCTCTCTCTCATTAATGATACGATAAAAGACCACCCTTCTACATAGGATAAGATTTCCGATTTCACTTGACTCTCTGAGTCAAAGCAACTTTTGCTTCTCTTAAAATCTCCTATGCATTTCAAGTCACTCTCAAAGCCCGTCTCCCTCGCGTCACTGCCTTGGCTTTCCTCGGACGGTCAGGGTGGTGTAGCATGAGGAAGTGCAGGGGAGAGCAGAGGACAGCAGACAGATGGACTGACAGACAGGAACCTGGAATTCTTCCAAGGATGTCCGTGGCTGCGACTCTCCATGTTTGAGTAGAACTGTCCAAGCCACTGGATATACAGAGAACGCCCGTCTGACGCTGGCTGTTGGTCACAGCCTAAAAATAAATTGATAAGGAAATTAATTTCCTTCATTATCCAAAAGAGTCAGGTGAGTCGTGTTTTTGAGCGGCTGTGTCTCACTGCTTTGAGCGAGGGCCCGCTCGCTTGATTATGATAGTATAGCTGTATTTTTCTTTGCCATGTTGCACAAGCGCCGGTTCAATAGATCGGGCTACGACGGGCCAGTGAACCACGGCCGCTGGAAAAGCCGCTGGATCGATCGCGCCCAGGCTTGGACTGGCCGCCCGCGATCAAAGCTGTCGGCAGCTCGCGGTTCAGGCCAATCGGAGGCCTGGGAGTGACCCACAGGGGCGTGACCGGCGGAGCTTTTTGGAATGGCTCGGTTCCTGTTGCATTTCTGTCCGTCCTCTGAGGCGGCAGCGGGGGGGGGGGGGGGGGGGGCAGGGCAGGGGAGCATCAAGGTTTCACCTCGCACCCCCGGCCCCCCCCCCATCCACACCGGCCTTCTCACCACTTGTGCTGCTGCGAGTGCACGGACCTCCTCTTCTCCTCGCGCGTGTGCCTGCCGTCCTCCTCCTGGCTCACCCTGCAGTCCTTGATGTCCTCCATCTCCACCATGTCGTCCCTCCCTTCCTCGCCGGGCGTCACCGGCTCCCCCATGCGCACCACCGAGAACTCCCGCTGGCGCTCCGGCAGCGCCTTCACCACCAGCGCCTCCTTCACCACCACCGCCTCCTTCACCACCACCACCAGCTCCGTCGCGCCGACGACGGCAGCCGGGGCCACGTCGGGGGCCATCTCCGAGTCGGTGGGCACGTCGGTGTCCGTGCCCTCCTCCGGGGCCGCCATGGGGCTCTCCGGCTGCTCGGGGGACTCGGGGTGGTTGTCGTTGTCGTCGACGACCACTTCCAGGACGGCGGGCGGCAGCGGCGGCAGCGGCCTGCTCTTCCTGGTCGCCGTCGGGTCGCTGCTCCGGCGCAGGGGCAGCAGGGTGACGCTCTTTTTCCGCTTGGTCTCCGCGGGGACCACGCCGTTGGTCGGGCTGACGTCCTTGAACATGTTGCGCAGGTTGTAGCCCTCCTGCTGCTTGCCCGAGTCGTCCCGCTCGTCCAGGGGCTCCGTGTTTTCCGATTGGTCGGCGGACTCGTTGGCGGGCAGATTAGCGGAGCCCTGCAGGCTGCTCTTTTTCTCCATGTGGGTGACGCGGAACCTGGGGCCGAGGAGAGGCGCGCACAGAGATTGCATCGTGATGTCATTGTTGTTTTTTTATTTTTTTATTATGAAAATACGTATTACTATGTCTGCATGTGCATATGTCTTTCACGGCAGTGTTAGCATAAGGGTTAAGGAGCTGGGCTTGTAACGCAAAGGTTGCAGGTTCGATCCCAGGTGAAGCACTGCCGTTGTACCCTTGAGCAAGGTACTTAACCTGCATTGCTTCAGTAAAATATCCAGCTGTATAAATGGATTGTATGTAAAGAATGTAAATTCGCTCTGGATAAGAGCGTCTGATAAATGCCTGTAATGTAATGCACTTATTATGTCATTCCACATTTGTTCTTACCATTTTGATTGTGTTTATTTATTTACTTATTTATGGGGTTTTTTGTGCTGTTAATAAAACATATATATTTTTTTTTTTTAAAATCAGTAAATGACTAATGCAAAATGCTCTGGCGTTCCTAATGTTGTAAAGCGTCTCAGGTAAGACGGCACATGGGGGATGTGATGCGTGGTGGCTGGGGAATTGCGCTCTCAGCCAATAAATGGGACACTGTTGTCGTAAACTGGAGCGAGGTGTTTAACTTTGAGCCTCTTCGGTAAACACGAGGGGGGCCCGCAAAGCAAACGGATGACGTAAGAGCGCAGAACAGAGTCAACTTTACGGGCGGCTGTGCCTCACCTGCCCACGGAGAACACGGTCTGCTCTCCCGGCCTGGCCTTGCTCCGGGCCACGCGGTTTCGGCGCCGGGCCTTCTTGTTGCGGCCCTGGGCACAGAGATGGCAGGAGTTCCGGTCGGCGCCGGAGTGGACGGTGTGGAGGTGTGAAGGAACGCCCCCAAGACTGTCCTTGCGTGGAAACTTGCTGTAGGGGGGGGGAGGGGGTTGGACGATGACAACATTACATTTAACCTCCATCCCTCTCCCCATTACAAACATTTACATTTGACATTTTTTACATTTTAAGCATTTAGCAGACGCTCTTATCCAGAGCGACTTACAAGATGTGGTAATACATGGTAGGAATACATGGTAGGAACAATCACGGGTTAGTAATGTTTTTTTTTTGAGGAGTAAGCAGGGATACATAGTGTTGAGCAAGTAGGCAGTGGTGATGACAATTGGCTGGATGTACAGAATTCAGTGGTAGTGGAGTCTGAAATGGTGGGTTTTGAGTCTCTTGCGGAAGATCGCGAGTGATTCCACGGTCCTGACCGATTGCGGAAGGTCGTTCCACCACCCGAGGGGCCAGGACAGAGAAGAGGCGAGACCACGAGGAGCGGTTGCCAGGCGCCCGGAGGCAAACCTCAACACCTCGACGGTCAACAGGAAGGAACCCAACGCCGTGCCCTTTAAAGGCCTCCTGAAGGGGGCGTGAGTCAGTGACGCGGTGCCACAGTTTCCCTCCCGGATCATCTCTTTAAGATAACGGGAGGCTCGTGACGAGTGAACCCTGCAGCGCTCTGCTGGGACCTGCCTCTGGCCCTGACCCTGTGAGCAGGCCCCCGTTCCCTGGGGGAGACACTGCGGCCCTGGCGTGGAGGGTAGTGTGGGAAGAATACGAATGGGGCGGCCCTGGCTCTTCTGGGGCGTGATCAATCCAAACACTAGTCTCGGCGAACGACCAACCAGTGGAGTGAAAGCACCTCTCCTGTCACTTTAGCCCTCCCGCGGGTCCAGTCAATACTAAGCACCTTGGTGTGGAGCAGCGAGGTTTACAATCTGATTAGAGAAGAGGGGGAATCATATATTTTTCCAAGTACCCTTTTTGTTCTCATGGCTGTGTGTCATGGCGTAGCACTAGCTCTCTCTCCCTCCCTCTCTCTCTCTCTCTAAAAGAGTCAGCCTCCCACGGAGAGAGACTGTGCATGTGATTGTCTGTTATATGACCCTATCACCAAAGTCGGGTCCATTCTCACAGAGATGTAGGCGCGGTCCGTGGGCTGCTGACGAGGACAGACTGCAGGAATAAAGACGTCAGGGTGTCCCCAGAGACGGCTCCAGGCGCGCACACCTCAGTGATGTATGACGGCTGTTTATCCAGGCTTCGCTCGGACGGCCAGTGTAGCAGAGCCATCATTCCCATTCCCAGTGTAGCAGAGCCATCATTCCCATTCCCAGTGTAGCAGAGCCATCATTCCCATTCCCAGTGTAGCAGAGCCATCATTCCCAACCCCTTCCTTTTTTGTGGCACTTCTGAACAAATCGTCAATTCGCCCCACCCCACACCCTTAAAACGCAGAATGCCAGGTCCACCGTTCTCAAAGTCCACGTGCGTCCGGGGAATGCGTCAGAACTTTGGTCCGACTTTGAATTATCGCCAAAGAAAATGAACAGTGCGAGTTGATGAGCGCCCAGGTCGCTAACAGCGCCGTTTCAGTTTTTTATTTTATTTCGCGACTGAAGCGGCATCCTTGAGCGGACTCCCCTGTGTGGGGGATTCAATCAGGTTCACTCAAAGCAGGAAGTATTTCACTCCAGCGGGGGCCCTCTCCTTCCCAAGCGACCTGAGACAATATCTCCCCTGCTCATCTGGCTCACTGACAGGGATCTGGACTATTTATTGCTGCTACAACAATGCAATCACCAGACTTGGGGGGAAAAAAAGAAAAAGAAAACATGGAGCCATTCAGAACGTGCCTGCTCGCCGCTCTCCAGGGCTTAAATCACCGTGTCCCCCCCCCCCCCAAAACAGGCTCTCGGTTTCGGTACTAAAGAATGACTTTGTAGGTGAGAATTATCCAGTCTTGGAGCAACGCCAGCAAGATTAGCAGAGAGGCATGAAAGTCATTCCATTAACTTTAAAGTAGCTTAATGGTTGTACAAGCTGAATCTAATTTTCATGACAAAAATGTTTTCATGTTTCTCGGATGAAGACAATATCACCGTAGTAAGCTACTCGTACTAACACGGGCAGTGGAGGTGCACTGTGTGCACTACACACTACATCCAGGTTAAAATCATTCAACATGGGTGTCTGTAGGAAGAATGTCATTCTCATTTATTGTTGGGAGTGCGTACCTTGCATCGGTGTGCTCACATACATTCTGGGTCACCAGCATCTCCTTGAAGGCCTCCATATTTGCTAGGAAGGGAGACAGGTTTGAATGGAGTTACCCCCCCATGTGACAGATTCAGTGTTCAAAACAAAATGTATGTGAGGTCACAACTACAATTCAAAAGATAACTCTGACTGATTATATTGGGGTTTGCTCATATAATCACACATGCACACACACTACTCACACGCATACACACACGCACACACACTACTCACACGCATACACACACACACACACACATACACACAACAATTTCAAAAGGTCCATCAACAGCGCCTGAGGCAATTCTTTACCTTCGTTCTCAATAATACACTTCAGTATTTGCTCCACGGTGTCCTGGTTGTCCTCTGATCGATCCTCTGGAAAATATGAAAGAAGAATCATTTGTCGTGAGGATAAGATTTGGTTACATTCAGGCGCGTATCAAACAAACTGCTCTCATGGCAAGTGTTCTGTTGAGGATTTCCCCCCTCAGCTTCACTAATAAAACAAAAAGCACCTAGAATCATCCTTTGATAAAATAAAACAGGGAGAGAGTACTTGACAGGATTTACGGTACCTAGCACTTCTAAATAAGTGTAATTTTTACTGTTTTGTACATGAAAGCAAACTGTTTCACTGGGCCTCGTTTTGAAATAGCTATCGACTTTTTCCCAGAAAACGTCACATTTCCCGATCCAATTACACATCTATATCGATGCTAAATGATAATTGTAAAGTAAATAACGGAGAATAGCCCGAGGAGCCCGTTAAGTGCTCCAGCACGCGGTCACTCAGCTTGACGGCTAGGCCCTCGGTTACCATGGCACCCACCGTTGGCCTCCGTCGGTGCCACCTTGACCTCGCACTCCTCTTCATCGTCCGGGTCTCCGGTGCGGCAGCGGTAGCCCTTCTTCTTCAGCATGTGGCAGATGAGGAAGCCCAGGAGGCCGGTGAGGAAGAAGAAGAAGACCAGGAGGAAGATCATGTACTGCGGAGAGGGCTCCCCCACATCGCTGTTCTCCTCCTCCGTCATCCTCGTCTCTCTCTCTCTCTCTCTCTCTCTCTCCCTTTCTCTGCCTTTCTCGGCGCCCTGAGGGATGGGGGGGGGGGGGGCAACAGAGAAGAAGAGGAATACTTGAATATTTACCCCCCTTGCGTGCGAGCGAGTGAGCGAGCGCAGTGCAGGTTTATCAGGACCCCTCCTGCTTGACGTCTAGCGTGGATCTTCTTAGCCGCACCGACGGAGCCGGAGGAGTTTGTCTCGTCCATCTCGGTGTCTTGTGCGCGGGACAGATAACCCCTCTCTGTCGGCGATGCCCGCTTTATCAGGCTCTGCAGGCGGGACAGCCCAGCTCGGCCTGGGACACCCTCCACCCCTCCCCTGTTTTTCACACGCACGGCCGAACGCCACAGACCCTGCGCGTCCTCCAATCGAGGAGAGGGCCTCTCTGTTCTCTGTCTAACTGCGTCGGGGAGCCAATCGCGTCATTCGCTCGGGCGGCGTGTGCCCGACAGTTTTCAAAGGTCTTTAACAGCTGCTGATTCCAAAGACTGATACACGACATCGGACTGCCACAGCCGACCTGTGAAGCCCAGAGAGACACGACGTCCAGAACCTCTAGAGCTGCTCATACAGCCACTAAAGATACTTCACTGAAGCTACTGACCTCCAGCACATTTACATTTGTTTACTTAGCAGACACTTTTATCTAGAGTGACTCACAAAAACAAGGTTAGACGAACACCAGTATATACATACAGGTATTGACAGAATCGAAGCAAAGTGCAATTGTACAAAACAGAGCTGAACATACCATACCATGCCATATTGAACGTGAGATATTAATATCAGCCCGTAGCTGTAATATTCATTGCAAAGAGCACCAGTTGCAACCGGGTGGCTGAAGAGCAGTACAAAGAGCCTTTGGAATCAGCTCCCAAATCACATCAGGACTTCCAACTCTCTCACCACTTTCAAGACACAACTTAAGACGCACCTTTTCATCTCTGCTTTTCCAAACCACTAAACTTTAAATTGCACACACACATTGAACACCCGTACCAGCTTTTCAGCTCCTCTTTTTAGAAAAATTATGTGTATCGTTTATTTTATTATGTGTATAGGACAATTAGATTGTATGTATTTGTATTGCTCTTTTTGTTGTTTTTAAATGGTATCTGTTGTAAAGCCCCTTGAGATATCTCTGCATCTTAAAGTGTGCTATATAAATAAAATTCATTATTATTATTGCAAAGGAGCTGTGCAGTGGAGGATCACAGCACGGTTAGAGGGCCCCAACAGAACCTCACAAGCACACATCCCCCCCAAATCTATTTTCATTCATGTAAAACATATTTCTTCTGAAACTGAGAGCAAAGCCCTGGGATATTCCCATGGCTACTTCCTGTGGCTTCCGTGCCTGGAGGAAAAACCGCGAACCATAACCCCCACCCCACTGTCAGCTGCTCCAGCTCCCGATCTGGCTTGCTTAGACAGGGGAAGTTGAACATCGCGATCGGAAACTTACTTTATCTGAATTTCTATGGCATGTTACCCTCAAAATTGATAAGGTTTATAATGCTGCTTCACTTTGAGACAAATCACCAAAGTGTTCCCAAGTTTTCCTAATGTCACAGAACTCATCTCTAACTCAAACGGCAGTGCTATTAGTCCCATTAAAGTATTATAAAAAAGCTATTGTTTACTCAATTTGGAATCAGTCCAAAGGCTTTTTAAACATGTACATACAGTTAAACAGACACGGCAAGTAAACATGTTGGAAAACAGTTTTTTTTTAAAAAGGTACAGAGAAAACCCCCAGATAAAACACAAATGACAGAGAGCTATGAATATTGAGGTGACTCAGCACTATCATGCTGTCTGCTGACAGCTTGCACTTTTATGACATCACAGTTATTTTGATGGACCTTAAAAATCCCTGATGAGACAACTGCACTCCCGTCACCTTTTTGTCAGGGCATGTAGCTACTGACAGAGTTCACTTCATTCAACCGCCTGATCGATGCCACATTATTCTTTTTCTCGCTTCGCAGACACCCTTGTACTGGCAACTTACACGGCTTACATTTTTAAATATCATACATGTATATACACGGCTAGAGTGCAAACGACTCTGATTAACTTCCTTCTGCAGGGTTGTGAACTTCACAAGTGAACTTCCCCACTCAGCATTTGAAACTGAAACCTGCTGGGTGCAATTCCGTCTCCCTGCCTGCGAGCCCCACTGCTCCCCTCGTCTCCCACGTGTGACCTAAGTGGAATGCACAAATGCACTGTTTGTTCTGGGAGTTTGGGGACGTTTTTGTTTGGGGAACAACCATGGGCCACTTGGGCCTCTCCCTCACATCAGTGTTCTCAGAATACCTCATCTCTGCAGCACGCACAGCTCTCCAACACTCCTCAATAGTTATTAAAATTCTTCTGGCTGATTAGGTAAACACAACCCATGCCACCACTCTCACCCCCTCTTTAGCTATCTACTTTAAGCGATGTTATTGCGGCTAAGCAACTCTTCCCCGCATGTCCTAATCATGTTGCCGATAGTGGAACAACATCAACAGAACTACGTTTCAAAACATTTTATTACATGGTCATTTACACCATTATTAATGCTTTATAAATCAAATATTTGTATTTTTAATACTATAGTATGTTGCTTATACACAATTATTTTGATAACATTAAAAGAAACAATTACAATTATTAATATTAATACAAGTTCTATTGGAAGACAGACATATTTGTAGAACATGCAACTTTAATAGCCTATTGGATATGTGTAAAGGGAAAAAAACTAACAAGCCTGCTCACTAATGATTTGTTAAATATTTAACACAGCTAAGTTCAGTCGAGGGAACACATAGATTAACAACTGCCAACTTGTCTGCCTGGCTTTAGGCAACCACAACTCCCCCTTGTCAAGTGATGATGGCTTAATTTGTTGAAACCTGCACACTACAGCTGACAAATACTGTATTTCAACTTGTTCAGAGGCAGGCCTCGTACTGTAAGGACAGGCATCAATCGAAAAATCGTTGGTGACCTTTCGCAGTAACTTCTGTTATTACATCCCTATCAACCTACATTGCGAGACGTGCTGGTTTGTGTGCAGAGGCTACCGGTTTGGTGGTTTCCTGCCCATGTGCACGCCAATGCTCATTCAAATGTATTATGTATCCTTGGTTTGAGTGACCTTGATTGCAGAGGCCTCGGTTTCGCCTCATCACGCTCATACTGTTTGCATGAAAGCGTAGACTGTTACACTCTGTTTCAGCTTTACAAAGTAGATTCTATGCGTGGACCACTGATCTTTGAATGCTTGGATATGTTGTTCTGTTTTGCTACTGACACCTGTACCAAATATTGTAGTATTAAGGATACAGAGGTTTATTTTAAGGTAATTTGTGTTTTACTTTGAGGGTAAGTCCAGTGCCTTATTATTAGAATGACTTATTCATGTTGACAGCGTTATTGCTGGTAGATTGTAGACAGTAAGTGCCTTTACACGCCTAACCTTGGCCCTTACCTGCCGGGGGGGAAAAATATACCATCTTTTGGCATAGCGTTGTGATCTTGTTTATTAGAGACTATTAAGATGGGAGCTGGACTTTCCACACTTTCTGGGGTTAACCATCTGACTTTCCTGCTGCTAATGTTCTGTTAAGTGCTAATTTGCCTAAGAGAAATTAAATATTTCCTTAACCATAGATTCCCTCAGACTGTGCGAGGAACAACAGCGATAATAGTGAAGGACTATTGATTTTGATTATATTGCATTATATTATCTATGTGTAATAATGTTTACAAAGGAAATACAATGTTAGCCGTCTCTTCTCAGTCCGCATTCCCTCGTTCCTCGCCACAGTTTGGTCTACTTAATCACGTTCTTCTAAACTAACACCAGTATCTGGTATGATATTTTGCCAGATATTCCATCTCTCTCCTTTGCACTTGCTGTGCAAATCTTTGCGTCGCCATGGCAAAAAGACTCCTGGGGTAAAATGAAGAAAAAAAATACACCACAACAACACGGCGCAGTGTTCCTCGGGCGCATACCGCACCTTCCATATTTTCCAAGTTTCACGTCGGTAATTGTCTTGTCAGCCCGGCGTGGCCCGTGACACATCTGCCCTTGGTTTTTTATCCGCGAGAACCGCGCGCTGCATCAATACCTACAATAATGTTACGCGTAGCTACGACTGTTGAGACAGATGACAGCCATATGAGCTGGAACGAGATAACGCGCCCGTAGCATTAAAATCATCTAAAAAAAAAAAGCGCATGGGGGTTGGGGTGGCAATTAATTAAACGTAAAGTCATGCAGAATCCACTGATCAACGTTAGCACATTAGATCAATCTGTTAAAATAGATTTGTATTAAATAAACGTTTTGTTTTATCGCAGAATCGTAATCCCTCTGCTATTGCATCGCCACGACTGTTACAAATAACACACCGACACCGATGCCTTTGCTGCATCGCAAACAACCTCCCTGGTTCGTTTGCAGTAACGGCGCTGCCATGCCCATCTGCCCACCTTCTCATCACGCCTTCTAGGCTACCCCCTGCATGCAGCAGAATTGAAGTTAATGACTTGAAGCCCCTTCCTCACATACGGCAATTTTCTCAGAAGCACATGAGATCGGAGCTCAGACTTACCGGGAAGCAAAAACCGCAGGTCTTTCTCCCTGTGCGTGGACCATTGAGATGCGCCTGCTTTCTGAAATATAAACGAGATCTGGCTCTGAAGTAAACGCAGGGAGGGCGAGGAATTCTCCAAGTTATTTAAAGGGAAAATAACACAGTCCCGTTGCACGACCGTAACCTGCGTGAGATTGTCTTGAATAAAAGTCACAGTCTGATTTGGGTATGACATTTGAGGCTAAACCAATGTGTATATGTGTGAATTGATAATACTAGTGAAAAAATAAGAAGAATTGTAAGAATCCGGATCTGTCTCGTTCAAAATGCAAATAAATATAAAACGTTATGATGTTTTCTAAACTAGAGGATTTGTTTACTAGAGAGCCTCTAATAATCAAATCAATTATTATAGACTGATGAGTTTTGCACTTTAGATGCAATCATTGAAAACCACGGGAAACAAACTCATAACTCATCACTGTTGAGACTGAAATAAATGGCAAATATAACTTTTGTTAAATATATAAAAATATAAATTGCAACAGAAAAAAAGATTTCACATAAAGCCGCATGAAAACCTTTGCAGAGTTCAAAAAGTACATGTTTCAGATTTTAATGTAGGCAAGCTGAAAACACAAAGTACTTTTAAATTTAATTTAATTCAAATATACAGCAAATTGGAATGTGTCACGTTTTACACCATTCCGCTCATTGACTCTTTGATAAAATAGTTGAGCCCATTAGCCTATGCAATGTGAACCTGCCTTGAGACATTCAACAGGCATCTTATAACTTCCATGTAATATGTTGTATGTGATTTATAATATTTAATATGTGAACAACTGAGAAATAACTAACAAAATAATGTAAATTACGTAGAGTAGGCTACTACTACATTAAATAAATACATAAATATGGCCACTGAAATAATGTAGAGCAAATAAATAGATTCATATCTATTTTTTAAACTATTAAGATAGTGCGTAAAATCAGATGTAAGCTCTATAAACGTCTTTATTTGGAACAAAGTTATTCGAATGCGATTTAAACGTGTCTGAATCTAGTGACAAATAGGCTTGTTATTTTCTGCATTTAAATACTCTATATTATTTGTGCCCTACGTTACCACATTACAATTAATTCAATATAGCTGGTGGAATTATCATGGCGTAATTATCTATGCTTTGAAATGTACAATTGCATAACAGTCTTAAAGGGGATTTCATGAGTGGTAAATTTATACCAACTAAATAATTGCACTGCCACTTTAATCTGAAACCTGTCTCTGATTACGTCATTACAATCGTCACATTCTCACGTCGATCTCTGATGACGTTGCGTTCGTTTTATTCTGTTTACAATGGCGGCTATGTGTTAGCTAAATGAAGGAAAATTAATATAGATTGAATCACAGATTATCTAATATTTTTTAAAGATTAATTGAGATAAACATCAGTGTGGTCCACTAGGTGATTAACAGCTTTCGGTTGCAATGACGAATCGAACAGCGTATTTTTATGACCCGGACGTGGGGAACTTTCATTATGGTAAGATGGGGCTTGTGCAGCGGGCTCAGCAGCAATGTAGCCGTCGAGCTAGCCAGCGTTAGCTTTATCTTCTCATTTTTCTAATGCCTGAATAGCTAGCTAGGCATCTTGTTAATATGCGACCTATCTTTTGCGCCCTGTGCCCATCATCTGTTTCATTCTGCTTGCTATCACTGTATAGGTATTAGCCCCAAAATCTGAACTAAATTCCAGCCGTTAATCCAATTATTTTACTGTAGGCAGTGATAATTACATTTTGTTCTCTCGCTTGATATGACTGGAATTGCTAGACCTATTCTAGTCAGTGATTGGAATGAGTTCCCTCTTGTTTGTGCTGCGCTCTGTGGCACCCAAGGTTTATTCAATTCAATCGTAGTTTTCATTGAATGCAGTCTGCAGAATATAGAAACGAGAGGCAATCGGGGAAGCATGTTCGCATGTTTCACAGATGATGTTGAATGAAATGTAGGCTCGCCAGTTGCTTATGTTGCTTGGAAACTATTCGCCGAGACATCGTTAGATTTTGAAGCCGAGGTTCATTAATCGTATGGTCAAACGTCGAATGTAAAACTTGAACAATGCACGCTATTAGTGATTGTCAAATGATGTTGATTAATTATTTTTCAGTATTACCATAGCATGTCTTGAAAGAACATGAAAATACTGAAAGCTGGAATGTCTGAGACGGGAGGCGTTGAATGAATGGTGGATCTCTCGTAAATGTAAAATCCCATCCGGCTGAAGTGCTGTCTGAAGAGGTCTGCTGTCTTTGCACTGGAGTTGACAGTATACATTGTAAATTTGATTACTGCTTTGTTTGTTTTTCCACCAAAGGTGCCGGACACCCCATGAAACCTCATCGTCTTTCCCTAACGCATAGCCTCGTTCTGCACTATGGGCTCTATAAAAAGATGATGGTATGATCCATTCATGTTTTAATTGCACAGTAGAATTGCCAGAGCAGTCTGGGATGTAAATGTTATGCTAGCCGGCCCACCTACTGTCATCATAACCTTTCCCTGGAATCAGTAGTGCCAAAATAAACACACAATGTACACAACTATTATAACTACTATTGGTCTTACTGTCCTCTGAATTACTATAAATAGGCTAGCTGTTTGTAGTCATTCAGAGACCCTTAAGACTACAATTGTTTTTTAGAGGAACCTCCAGCCTCTTCTATGTGTTTGTTATGTATATTCATTATTATGTAGCATACAGCATATTGGATTGTTTTAGAATTGATTGCCATTCCTGGTAATATCCCTTTATTTTTGACCTAGTCAACAGTAATAAATATATTTTGAATTCCTTTATCTTTATTTTGTGCCCAAACCACAAGCTCTGAGGATAGTCGTTGCACTGAAATGTTTGCTTTCCCTCACTTTTGATTCTTCACTAGAGGATTTTACACAATGTCCACCAAAATGTAGCCTATACATTTCTAATCTAGGTTTAAGTATATATTTTTAAATATATATTTTTAATATCTAGTTTGTGGGTGGGACCGTCCCTAAAGGATAACAGTGTGTGGGTTACTTCTGTTCCACTATTGATCCTTTTTGAATCAACGCACTTGTGTTCAACTTTATTGCATTTTATTCTACGGGCGCAATATGCGCATTTTATTATTTGGTGCCTAAACCTCGGGAGTGAGCCCTGTTCTGTCCAGTGACGTCTCATGCATGTGATTTATTTCCGCACGCTTGCGCGCGTCAGGTGTTCAAGCCGTACAAAGCTTCCCAGCACGACATGTGCCGGTTCCACTCGGAGGATTACATAGACTTCCTGCAGAAGGTCAGCCCTAACAACATGCAGGGCTTCACAAAGAGTCTGAACACCTTCAACGTGGGAGATGACTGGTAAGAATGAGCGTCTCAGCCTGGCAGAATAGGCTCGGACATGTCACCCTGCGCACGTCTGGAAGGAACCGATGTGAAAAATGTGGCCTTGCTGGCCTTGCTTTGCTCCGAGAAATGTCACCGTCTCGCGATTTGTTACCTTCTTTTCTCACGGTAGCCCTAGTGCAGGGGTGTCAAACTCATCCATCGAGGGCCGAGTGTGTGCAGGTTTCTGTTGTAACCAATGCACTACACCAGGTGATTTCAATTAACTTCCCTCTTCAGTTGAAGAAGGGAACCTAATTGAAATCACCTGGTGTAGTGCATTGGTTACAACAGAAACCTGCACACACTCAGCCCTCGATGGAATGAGCTTGACACCTGTGCCCTAGTGTATCCCATGAGTTACGTTTGCATGATTTGATTTTGTGGTTTGTCAGTTCTGTTTGTGAGCCCTCGTCGTGAGGGTGGACCAGACGTGCGTCGTTCCTCTCTGTCTCCTTAGCGTAAAGGTTCTCTGTGGCTGTGCTTGTATTAACTCTTATTCCTGTCCTCCCCAAGCCCTGTGTTTCCCGGCCTTTTTGAGTTCTGCTCCAGGTACACGGGAGCGTCTCTGCAGGGAGCAACGCAATTAAATCACAAGGTGTTTACACACACACACACACGCGCCATCATCCATCATAGACACACACACACACACACACACACACACACACACACACACTCGCGCCATCATCCCTCATAGTCATGCCCACAGATGAAACCATGTATGCACACAGGCACACACACACACACTCTCATTCATCCCCCCATAATCATGTGCACAAACGCCCACAAAGTTCTGCCCACACGCACTCAGCTCTGACCGCCTCTGTGGAGGTCATGTCTCTACTGCACTGGAATCATAGGAAAGTGCAACTCAGCTTAATTTGCATATTTCCACAGCTGAAATACAAGTCAGGTCACAGTCCAGAGGCTATTTGTTCTTTATAGGTCAAATGATTCAAGATCACCCTGGTCTTCCAACCTATTTTTCAGAAGGGGTGTGAAGGCAAAATTGTGTATAATGCACCATTGCAACACAAGTATTTTACAACTTCCTAAGCAATTAAAATAGGCTCACTTAATTTGATCTCTTTTTGAAGTTGACACACATGAAAAATGCATGAAATATTTGCTGACTGTTCCGGCACAATACGGAGGCAAATTTAGACATGACACCAGTTTTGTGTCTTATTGCAACCACTGACTGTAACCAACAGTAAAGAATATTAGAGCCCTTCTAATTTCAAGACTAGCAGGAGAGGACAAGGAACAGATGGAGGCATTGAATAAGTCCTCCACTTCAAATTTGTATCTTTCTTTGTTCTCCACTTTAGGTTACAATATATATATATATATATATATATATTTATTTTACTTCTGTCACAGTTTCTTTCACCTTTCTGAGTTTAATTTATTTTTAGTCAGCTGTCTCCATTTTAATGTATGTAATATACATTAAATATAATATGTTACATATAACGAAGATATGGTGAAAATGTGACAAAAATAAAATTTTTGGTTAACTGCATATTTGTAGGAGTGAGCATGACAAACAGGCAACATTAAAGCCACGTACCCAAATTAAAAAAACAACTGAAACTTGGCTCTTTCAGTTGCCCTCACAAGTTTGCTATGAGGTCGCCACAATTCTTAATAAAATTCTGCGCATGTTTGCTGAAATCACATCTTGAGTGAACACTTTAAATTCAGTAGTTCGTTGAGCCCTAAAGGTGATATTAACTGCCACTTTTAGGGCCCGCAGGGTTTTACCATCACTCATGGACTTCCAACAGCCAATGACAAATAACCATTCAGTAGCATAATGTAGGCCTACAGCCAATGAGAAATGATAATTCAATAGCATAATGTAGGCCAGCAGCCAATGACAAATAATAATTCAATAGCATAATGTAGGCCAACAAACATCTCTTCAGATTGAAAGTGAGATGCGCGTTTTAACATCCCGATGCTGCATAGAAGTGGAAGATGAGGACTCTGTGTTCTGGCAACAGCACTAGGCTTTATTTCAAGTTGTAAACAGCTTGATGGGAACAGTTGGTGATGTCGTGTCATAGTGAGTCCTTTATATTTAGGCTTGGGTGGATTCGATTTTTATTTTCCCCCACACCAGGAGAAATGATGTGAATGTTTACATTTTTTACATAACACGTGGGTGTGCTAACAAGGATTTATGGAGGCGGTACATATTTCGCAGGCCAACGCGACAGGAAAAAAACAATTAGAAATGACCACAGTTTTTTTTAAAAGACCTTTTATTCCACATAGCTCAATGTGGTGTAAATGATGTCATGCCAGATGCCTTGTTGTATGCACTATTATGTGAGTTGCCTCAGGATAAGAGCATCTGTTAAATGAATACATGTAAAGGGTAACTCAAAAGTGTGTCTGGCTCTGGTTATCAGGTGAACTGCACTCTTGGCATTATTATTATTATTATTATTATAATGATGACGTGATTATTCTTTCGTGCCAGATATGCGATATCGCCATCAACTGGGCTGGAGGTCTGCATCACGCCAAAAAATTTGAGGTACCTATAACCGTCCAACGGCACGTACGAATCTGTGTTATGAAGTTACCATGTTGCTAGTTTTCTGTTTTAAAGCTCTTCTGTGTGTATTGATTGTATTTAAATATGGCAGTGTAGTGTAATGGTTAGGGAGCTGGGCTTGTAACTCAGAGGTTGCAGGTTCAATTCCCAGGTGGGGCACTGCCGTTGTATCCTTGAGCAAAGGTATTTAACCTGAATTGCTTCATTAAAATATCCAGCTGTATAAATGGATTGTATTTAAAGAAATGTAAAACTGTAAGTCGCTCTGGATAAGAGCATCTGCTAAATGCCTAAAAATGTCAAATTTATTTAATTTACAAACTTTATTTCTATAATGATGTGTTTGCAGGCCTCGGGATTTTGCTACGTGAATGACATTGTCATCAGTATACTGGAGCTGTTGAAGTGAGTACACAACGATTTTCTATCATTTGATCTCATCCGTTTAATAGTT
Source organism: Aldrovandia affinis (assembly GCA_029706075.1). NCBI lineage: Eukaryota > Metazoa > Chordata > Actinopteri > Notacanthiformes > Halosauridae > Aldrovandia > Aldrovandia affinis. The sequence goes on along the minus strand of JAINUG010000135.1, from coordinate 2,819,179 downwards.
GCGGTCGAACAAAATCTAAGAACACAGAAAGGATGATTGTCGCCCCACAAAACATCATTTAACTGTTCACAGCCCTCCACATTGATTTTCAACATGCACGCTTATTGGTCAAATTGGAGATGACAGCTGTGAGAGGGGCGATTATCAGGACTATTGGACACAGAATTTAGCGAAGAAGTGGATAAGAAACGAGGTGAACGATGAAATGAGACACAATCTCCGGGTTTATTGATGAAACCGCGTCGGTCGTCTTTCTACCGCAAGCGCTCAATTTATTCAGCCTTGTGACTGATGGGCTGTGGGCTCTGTTGTTGCCGGGTACACAAGCCAGTGGATAAAGGGATCGTCGTAGCAAATTTGCTCAGATCTTAACGAAGATGAGGGGTTCCCCTCGGTTGTGGTTGCCGGGTAATTTAACGACAGGGAGGGCATAAGGCATATTTGTGTTCACACTACCCTCATGGTTGTGTTATGGAATTACCCTGTCTTAGATTATTGGGGGCTGGGCTGCAGTGACTCCCGTAGGACTATAGTTGAGTCCCAGGGTGTCCTTAGTAAAATATAAAAATATATTCAATTTTGAGAACATTTTGTTTATATTTACATATTTCATAAATTAAATATTTTATAATTTCAGATGCAACAAAACAAAAAGATCTGGTTACTCAAAATGTTCATTTTGAGAATATTTTGTTTATATTTACATATTTCATAAATTAAATATTTTATAATTTCAGACGCAACAAAACAAAAAGATCTGGGTTACTGATCCTTTATAATATTATTATTGTAATTTATTAACCTTCAAATGTATAATGTCCTAAAAACATGTATGATATACAGTCAATCCATTGTTTACGACATCACATTTTAGACATGTTTCCATACTAAATGGAAACTTCCGGCCGGTGGAATCAAACCCTGGTCGCAGTGGCCAGCGTCGAACGTTGTAACCGCTAGACCACCCGGGAAGCCCTGTTTCCATATTCTACTGTCTTGAATAGCCACTGCAGTGCAGCTGGTAGTGTTGGATAATGTTGTCAAGAGTTGACCATCAGTAGAGCTGTGGGTGCACATCCAGAAGGTGGTGATTTTAGGGGGCCCGGGAATGAAAAATTTGAGAACCTCCGATTCTTGGAAAATGCAATGTAGCATTTGGCACCTAATGTATTTGTAACTTTATGAAGAGGGTATTGGGTCAGTATTATCATAAGGGAAATGTTGTCAACTGTGTTGACTGATGTTTTGAGTTCAACTGGGTGTTGGCAATTTTACATTCCCCACAGTATTTCAGTGGCAGTAAGGTTAGCTGCCCGGTAGGTCAGCAGTGGACAGGAAAGTGTCAGTAGTTTAATCAGACATTGAAGGATGTGGATCATGAAGGTCACATGCCTTCCACGCAGGTACCACCCGCGTGTCCTGTACATCGACATCGACATTCACCACGGCGACGGGGTGCAAGAAGCCTTCTATCTGACGGATCGCGTCATGACCGTGTCCTTCCACAAGTACGGGAACTACTTCTTCCCCGGAACAGGTAAGCTGGCTCACGCACGCAAAACAGAGGAGCGGGAAAGCAAAGCGGCTGTTTTCATAGCACTCGGTGACCGTGTGTGTGGGGGAATTTTTTTTTAATTTTTAATTTTAATTTTTTAAATTCACGAACCTTTTCCTTCCCGGTGTTACAGGTATGGTACGCAGCTGCCTGCAATGATGTCTATTGCTGTATTCCTGCACTGATCTCGTGCGCTAACTATGATTGTTCTTACCATGTATTAATGCACATCTTGTAAGTTGCTCTGGATAAGAGCGTCTGCTAAATGCTTAAAATGTAAAATGTAATGTAAATGTGTGTGTGTGTGCGTGTGTGTGTGTGTGTGTGTGTGTGTGTGTGTGTGTGTGCTCCAGGTGACATGTACGAGGTGGGGGCGGAGAGCTCCCATCTCTGGGATCTGGTTCTCCCATTACTGCCCAAACGTTCTCCATCTCTGGGATCTCCGTGATCCATCTCTGGGATCGATGATCAGAGTGAGTCCCATAATCCTCTCTGATTCTCCATCTCTGGGATCTGTCCCATAATCCTCTCTGCTTCTCCCATCTCTGGGATCTGTCCCATAATCCTCTCTGATTCTCCATCTCTGGGATCTGTCCCATAATCCTCTCTGATTCTCCCATCTCTGGGATCTGTCCCATAATCCTCTCTGATTCTCCCATCTCTGGGATCTGTCCCATAATCCTCTCTGATTCTCCATCTCTGGGATCTGTCCCATAATCCTCTCTGATTCTCCCATCTCTGGGATCTGTCCCATAATCCTCTCTGATTTTCCCATCTCTGGGATCTGTCCCATAATCCTCTCTGATTCTCCATCTCTGGGATCTGTCCCATAATCCTCTCTGGTTCTCCATCTCTGGGATCTGTCCCATAATCCTCTCTGATTCTCCCATCTCTGGGATCTGTCCCATAATCCTCTCTGATTCTCCCATCTCTGGTGATCTGTCCCATAATCCTCTCTGATTCTCCATCTCTGGGATCTGTCCTCCTCTGATGCGTTGCCCTGGGAGCCGGGGCTATAAGGCCTCTGGGGGATTGTTATCATCAGATATTTGCTGTGTATCTACTAACGCACCTGACTGTTATTACATTACATGCCATGTTTGTCCAGGAGATTTGGAGAGTAGCTTACAGGTGACGTGTGTGTGTGCGACACTGCTTCCCCAGTCTAATAACCTGTGAGAGCAAAACAAGCAGTATCTCTACTCCATATCCCTGGACAAATTATACAATTCATTTTTGTTAACAAACAATTTAGATTGAAAAAAATCCAGGAGCTCTTTGGTCCGTCCCTTTAGAGCACCATTGTAGACAAAAAGCTTCACCAGATGAATTAGCATTAGCGCTAAAGTAGGGAATTCATTGGTATATGATTTTATGAATGCGGATTGTTCTGTAAAAGCGGTCTCTTTGCTATTTTTAGGCTACAGACAATTGTTCCAGCCTGTCATCAAGCAAGTGGTGGACTTCTACCAGCCCACGTGCATCGTTCTTCAGGTGAGAAGCCTGCTACCGTCCTAGCCGTTAGCGCTCTTGTTGCTGTTGCTGGAGGTCACGCTGGTAGTGATTCTGTTCTCCCCCCAGTGCGGTGCTGACTCCTTGGGCTGTGACAGACTGGGCTGCTTCAACCTCAGCATAAGAGGCCATGGGTAAGTCTCCCTCACACCTGAAACGCTGTCTTCGAATTGTAGAGTGAATGACCCTGCCATTGTAAGCTTATGCTGCCACCTGCTGGAGATTACCCGAAATGTCAAGTTTGAGGAAAAAAACTAAACTGCTGTAATTTGACTCTCTTGCAGTTCCAGCATTAAACTACCGCTAGAGGGCAGCAATGCAGCAGGCTTTACAAGCATCTTTATATTGCCTGTGCTTCTAAACCATGGAAAAACTATTTTGAACATTCAGAAGAAGGATTATTCATTAATAATAAAACTAATAGATTTTTTTGTCCAGTTTATTGCTTAGGTCTAACACTGAGATAGACAATCTTTGGACCTACAGCATCAGAGTTGTGCACTCTTGCTCAAAATCAAACCTGTTGCATGTGCATACCTTTAAACGGGTTGTGCCTCAGGCGTTTTTTTTTTTTTACTGATTTTAACATGGAAAAAAGTCAAGTCAAGCTGAACCCAGCAAGGTAAATCAGCATATGGAAGAAGACTTAGGGGTCTGTGTGATGTTATTGTAAACGTGTGACCTGCCTTGCCCACAGGGAATGTGTGGAGTTTGTGAAGAGCTTCAAGATCCCCCTGCTGGTGCTTGGAGGAGGCGGGTACACGGTGCGCAACGTGGCCCGATGCTGGTGGGTGCAGTGGATAAAAGGATCGTCGTAGCAAATTTGCTCAGATCTTAACGAAGATGAGGGGTTCCCCTTGGCTGTGGTTGCCGGGTAATTTATCGACAGGGAGGGCATAAGGCGTATTTGTGTTCACACTACCCTCACGGTTGTGTTATGGAATTACCCTGTCTTAGATTATTGGGGGCTGGGCTGCAGGGTCTCCCGTAGGACTATAGTTGAGTCCCAGGGTGTCCTTGAGAGAACATTTTGTTTATATTTGCATATTTCATAAATTAAATATTTTATCATTTCAGACGCAACAAAACAAAAAGATCTGGTTACTCAAAATGTTCATTTTGAGAACATTTTGTTTATATTGACATATTTCATAAATATGAAATTTCCCTCCCTCCCGCTCTGCACGGTAGCGACACCGTCGTCACGGTGATAGGCAGTCGCAGCCATGTCATTGCTGTACTTCGGGAGTGGAAAAAACCCAAGTCTGTCATCGCCCATCACAGGCGGTAGTGACGATGTCCTCACTGTTCCGAGCAGTAGTGACAATGTCTTTTGTCATGCGGAGTGGTGACACCGTTGTCGTGGTGATAGGCAGTTGTGACAGTGCCATTGCTATATCGGAGGGAGCAGGAATGCTAGTCTGTCATCGTTGTTATGGGCAGTGATGATGGTGTCATCTTTACATGCAGTACTGATTTAAGGCTGTGGTGGGCAGTAGAGACACACACATGACATCACTGTTACGGGCAGGAGATGATTGGCAGTGTTGTGTTGACATAGGTTTTCATTTCCGTTGCCAGTAGTGACATAATTGTTCATTTTTGCGATGAAGGTTTGATTATGGCACTGCTCTTGTAATGTAAAGGGTTTGGGGGAGGAGGATAGATGACCAACTGATAACATACTGATATGCCAAGAAATGACAAACAAGACATTGACCAAACCAGCCTCCTGGGCCGTAAGTCTACAGGCAGCCTCACATTTCCTGCTCCAAGCCTCTGAAATGATTTTCTATTATTAACATTCTCTTGCTTTTCCTCTGTACTGGAGAAACGTGTCTAATTTGGATGGACAGATATTAAATATTCTCAGTTAATTGTCGTTTTTTTCTTGTTCGTACACAAGCAAGTTCCGCTTCAGCGCTTTTAATTTGCTTGGTGTCTGTGGCCCAGCGTGTGTCTGAACTGTGCTGTGGCGTGTCACTTTCAGGACCTATGAGACCTCTCTGCTAGTCGATGAGTCCATCAGTGATGAGCTGCCCTATAGTGGTAAGTGCCAAAATTAACCGCGTGGCCGAGTGAGTTGTTTAGAAGTTGCCGGGAGATGATCATGCAGTTTCTAGCTACTTGCGGGTAAATAGATCCCCATTGTTTTCCCACATCGAGCTAGCCGTTGGGGGATTCACTGTTTCTGTATTCAGCAAATTTGCTAAACAAATTTGAACAAATTAAACGACCACTTTTAGTGCTGATCTGTTGTAATATTTGTTGTGTGGTCTAAAGATAAGTTGCAAAATAAAACCTATGCGGTATACAGTGCACCAGTAGAATATTGCTTTACTCTGTCATTGATGGAAATGAGTCTTGATGTTTTTAGTGCATCCCATGTTTTAGCTCCTCCACACTTATCCTCTTTTATTGTTTTTTATTGTTTTAGTCCCTAATTGCATGATCAGTAACATGTGTGTTCTGACTGCCAAATGGTTGCTTAACTCAAGAGTTCCTATGGGGACACCTGGAGGAGATCTGCAGAAGTTCAGCTTCACAGCCCAGATGGTCACGTGCTCGAGACTTTCTCTGGGCCCTAACTAGAACAGGGTTGCGGTCACCTGTTTGATCCTTAACATTGTCCTCACTGCTTGCCCTTTCCCTCCCTCTATGATCCCTCTCTCCTTCCCTTTCTCTGCTTCCTGCCACTGCCCCCCTTTCCCCTCCCTCTTCCTCCTCTCCCCTCCTGCTCACCCTCTCCTCTGCCCTCAGAGTACTTTGAGTATTTTGCCCCAGACTTCACGCTTCACCCAGACGTCAGCACAAGGATAGAGAACCAGAACTCCAGACAGGTCAGTGGGGCGTCCGGGCGCGCTCGCAATTCGCCCTCTTCTTTCCACACCCCTGTCCAGAGGGGAGCAGCCAGCGTGCACCACGCCGCAGGTCAGATTGCTCATCGCTGTCCCGTCGACGCGAGGGCTCCCTGCCTACGTTCGCCTGGTGAGTCCCCTCCCGCTTGTCCCCCGGTGTCCTGGCTCACACTGTTCCCTGTGCCCTCCAGTACCTGGAGCAGATCCGCTCGACGGTGTTTGAGAATCTGAAGATGCTGAACCACGCCCCCAGCGTCCAGATCCACGACGTCCCGTCCGACCTGCTGAGCTACGAGCGCACGGACGAGGCCGACCCGGACGAGAGGGGCTCGGAGGACAACTATTCCAGGTGACCATGCCTCGTACCGCGCTCGCGCCCCGGTGACCGACACCGGGCCCGCTAACCGAGTCCACCTGCAGTCCCTGGGTTCTGCGCAGACCGGATAACGTTTGAGATGCTTAAACACTAAAGAAACAAGTTGCTTACCAAAATGTACAATCCTATGAAAGAATAATTTTTTTCTGAGTATTGGTGAGAATACTTCTTCTAGATGTTCTTCTTCTGGACAGTGAACCTCCACAGTGGGTTTGTTCCATCATTTTACAGCGTTTTAAACTCAATTCAGTTTAAACTACATTTAAATCTAACTCAATTTTACAGGCTGTTTTCTATCCATCCATCGATTTGCAATGCACAAGAAAAACAAATCAGTTGTGATTGTATTGCAGTCCTCCTTTTATTTATTTTTTTCTCTTTAACTGTATGAAAAAAAAAAAAAATTGCCTGATTTTGAATTGCTCCCTGTTGACTGACGTTAACAGGCCAGAGGCATCCAACGAATTCTACGACGGTGACCACGACAACGACAAAGAGAGCGATGTGGAGATCTGATTGGTCGGCCCCGGTGAAGACGTTTCCCTCTGTGAGGACCGCAGCCGGGGAAAAAAACCAAACAAATCAGCCAGTAGGTTTCACTGAGCGCACAGCAGATGAACCCAGAGGACTCAGTCGCCCTCACAGGGCCACCTTCTCTCCCCATCATGTTGACTTGGCTACAATGTAACCCGAGTGAGGTGGTGGAAGCCACCATCTTAAAACCTGAACTGATTGATTTTCAACTTGTCTTTTCTTTTTTGTTGTTTTTTTAAAATATACATGTACGTGTACGGTTTTGAGAATGTACCTACCTAACTGTCCAAGTAGTATGGTGTCCTACTGCGCCGAGCACTTCCCTCCCTCTCGAGACAGCCGATTGGCCTAAGTTTGGTTCAGTGCGAAGAGGTGGCCTGCCTTGGATTGGCCAAAGTGTCGGAGTTGCAAACCCATGTTTCGAGGCTCTTCTGTGAAAACCTTTTCTGGTCGTCCCGCTCTTTGAGGGGAGCTGGACAGGGGGGGAGGGGATGTTGTCCCCCGTGCACAAGGTTAAAGGTCAAATGGTGTCAATCATCAATGGTTCCTCCCCCCCCCCCGATGTGTGGACCTACGTCAGCAGGTTCACAGAGCCAACCATCTATCCAAATAGACAGGTTACAATAGATGACCTTCCACTATATATATCAAGTAAGAATGTGTTGAACAATTTTTTTTTTTTATTGACAAGAATACTGTTTTGTAACAAGAAATGCAAATAAATGGGACTAACAACCCTGTCGTCTTAGGCTGCACAACTTCATAGAAAAGACATGCCACACTTGAAATGACATGCCACACTTGAAATGACCTCCGAGGTATGCATTTGAAGTTTGCTGCATCAGGATCCAAACAGATAAACGTGATCCTAAACTCAACAAGCGAAACTCTCCTCCTGAATCCACAACATCCAATCCGTTTTTATTACACAGTCGCCCAATTTTTACACCACACACAAACCGCTGCAGATCAACTGTCAGTCTCCCGAATCATGGGTTCACGTTTCTCTAGTGGTGGGGTGGGGGGGGTGGGGAGGGGGGAAATAAAATAAAGTGAATCCTTCCTTTTGTGGAAAAATTGGGTAGTATTTACGAAGATGGTCAAACATTGCAGTTCCAGTATCCCAATAAATATTTAATATATTAGAATCCTTTTATTACCTTTTTATAGAAAGAAGTACATTCTCACTAGAGGCATCTTCTGTGCCATAAAAACACGTAATCGACGAGTGACAACTTTTCAAAATCTAACAAATGCACAATTCATCCTCTAACCGCTACATCAGCAAACCACAGGTACGGCGTCCGGCGATCCGGGCGAAGGCGTCCTTTTCAGCACAAACGCAGAGAGAGGAGAGGAAGTCCTTTGGGGCGCGAGGAGGAAGGAGGGCAGGGGCGATCGACAGTTGCTGTTTTGGAACAAAACCACAGAGGCTTAAACTAAAGTGCATTTAAGAAATGCGGGGTGGGGGTGTTCCAGGAGTCGAGGAGGCAGCATTGGTGATCTGCCAGTTCCAGGTACCTGCCCCTTCCGTCACAGTCTCCTCGCTGGGGACGAGAACAGCTTGGGGGGGGGGGGCTCGTTCTGGTGCAGGTATGAAGGGCACACAAACACGGGGGGTTGGGGGGGTGGGGGGGCCTCGTCTGGTCTATAGCTCCTCGCTCTCGTACAGCGGTGCAGTCTTCTGGGGGACGCTCTCGGCCTTCAGAACGGAGAGGCTACTGAGCAACGGGCGCATTTTCATGTGCTTGCCTGCGGGGGCAGCCTTGTTCAAGCGAGCTGGAGGAAAAAAACAAGAGGGGTGAGGGGAGAAACGTCATTGCAGCAGGGAATACAACACGGGGGACACGGAGTATTCAACAGATGGCCCTGGACAGTTTTACACTTTTAAAACGAATGCAATGGGATAATTAAAAAAAGATACATTTGAGAAAATCTTTCTTTTTTTAAAGTTCAAGTGGCTACCACTGAGGCATTGAAGCAGAAATTCTGCATCCATTTAGTGCACAGCCGTGAAAATGTCTGGATATCCCCTCACGCTAGGGGATGCAAGCTATCCCAACACGGGAGACTCCCAATTCCGCTTGACAAGGAGGCTGCTCTTTACGCGGCTTGCATAAGAGACATCGGGCAAGCATGCGTGCATGGCTTCCCTGCTCCTTAGCAGACATTGCTGTAGCTGGATTAAGCTCGGCTCAGTTACGGGTTAAAGCCCTGGGGGGCGGGGCTGAAAGACGATCCTTCCTTGCGGCCAGGCTGCAAGTCTAAGTTTTGCTGCACAGCCGTGGCCCGGTGTGATCACATCGGCTACAATGCAAATAAACTGGACCGTGACTCCGGGACAAGAAGAAACAAGGAGATCAAGCGAATTTAATTGCACGAGCTTTCACCGTGAACAATTACTGGGTTTTTTTTTTTTACTTCAGCAAGGGTAAATAGAGAAACCAAATTAAATTCCCTCCCTTTTGTTCACATGACAGATGGTACGCCGCGTAACCGGGGAGGAAATATAATAGGCATCGATAGTCTCCCCCAGAACAATTCAGCACATTTAGAATACGGTTATAAGAGACTGCAAGCCAAACAGTAGTAACAGGCGGAGCCAAGGAAGAGTCAATTGGCTTTTTATTTTATTGCCCCACAAAAATGAACGAGGAACAACGTTTGCCCCGTCTGCAAACATTGAAGTTAAATGGCACCATTAACTCATTCAAGGTGCTACCGGTTGTCCAATGTTACTGCTATTGTCATTTATAGTCAGTGAGGTGTCGAAGTAAACATGCCACTGCTTCATGGGCAAAAGCACTTTGGTAAACTAGAGTGGTTCTGGAAGCAGAATGTCTTTGGACAGACTGATAAATAATCCCTCCCTTTGTCAGACCGGGCACAGGTCAGCAGGAATGCACAATAAAACTATACGAGCCAGCCAGCCATCGGTACAAAACAAACAACAACAAAAAACCATTTCAACAACATTTAAATGTGGTTCTCTGTGGCTCAGTTGGTAGAGCACAGCGTTGGCAATGCTTGGGTTGTGGGTTCAATCCCCACTGGGGCCACATATACTGAAAAATGTATGCATTCACGACTAAGTCGCTTTGGATAAAAGCATCTGCTAAATGGCGTATATTATTATTATATTATATTATTATATTAAAAATACCACCTATTTTTGGGGCTCCCAATGAGGCAAAGGTGTGTAGTACTCACAAAGCCACTCGAACACAGACTGATGGCATGGTTTGGCCTAGTCTGGGCACGAAACTTGAGTGCCGTAGAAGAGATTCCCTCCCTCTCCACCTCAGCTGATATATGGGGTGCGTTCTGGCACAAAATGGCCGCCTTGCATCACCTCATTAATGGGGTCGCATTGGCATCCACTTACTTCCCACATCCAGTCTGGCATTGCAGGTGGACATGCCGGCCTCGTTGATGGCAGACACAGTGTACCAGCCCGCGTCAGACTTCTCCACCCTGTCGATCAGCAGGCACAGCCGCCCTGTGTTGTCCTGGTACATACTGGGAGAGACCCACACCCATGTTATGTTTCATCTCAAATGAAATAGAAATAAAAAATAAAATCTGACACCAATAGTGTTCCTTTAACTTTGGAGGGATAGTGCCTTCAGTTCATGCTGAAGATGGCAAGAGACTTGGAAGTCAAACTAATCAGCCGTTTGACCCCATCTGAATATTTAATAGATTTTAACTGGACTGGACTGGATTTCTGGACCTGCAGACTGAATGCAGGTTACATTTTAAACGGAGGCAACTCGTGAATAGAACAATGCATGGGAAAGCACAAATATCAATAATGTTGGTGTCCGATACGTCTATGCTGCGTGCATACCAAAATGAAACCTGTAAAAGCGAGTGTTGTGAAGTGTATTTGCATTGCACCCGTCTCTGCTACCGGAGGGCTAGACTGGTCTAACGCAGGATGAACGCTGATCTTTTGACTCCACACTTGGAGAGCGTCGCCTTCACACACCTCATCCTGATGGGATCGATGCGCAACATCTCCTTGTCCTTCTTCCAGTAGAGCTGGGGGGTAGGAGAGGCGGTCACCTTGCACTCCAGCCTCACGGTGTCCCCCTCCAGGGCTCGGGAGTTCACCATTTTCTGCACAAATGTGGGGGGGCGCAGCAACTCCTGGGCTATGGGGGGCAGAGTTCATAATCTAATATACATGTGGAGTATTCACAGTGATCCTGATTATGCAGTTATGCACAGCAGAGGGCCCTCAATGAACCAGAGGCTCTTCTGCAGAATGTCTTGTGTGCAGCGTTACGGTCTTTAAGAATGTTCACCATCCTTTTCAGTGGCTACTGCTGTCCTTATGAACCTGTACAGTGCACTCATGTACTTTGTTTGGAAGTCACTGAAGAGCATTTGCCAAATGGATGTTTGGTAATGAAAGGTCCAGGATGCCAATAGCACCTTCCTCCCGAACAAATCCAGACTTTAAATATTCAGGGAATGACCAACCCCCAGATACAGTGGGCATTTTTCACATTTTATTTTCTTAATAAAAATTTCATTGGGATTTCTTGCCTCTGATCAACACAAAATACTCTGATGTCAAATAAAAACTTGAGCCTTTTACAAATAAAAAACAGACAAATTGAAAAAAATCCAAAGAAGCACCTTTCCAATAATTATTTTGGTAAATCTCTCCCAGCTATGCACATCTGGACACCCTTTCTTCTTTACAAAATTGCTCAAGCTCCATCAGATTGGATGGGGACTGTTGTTGAACAGCAATTTTCACATTTTTCCATTTTCAAATCCAAACCACTCCAATGTGGCTTTTGCTGTAGACCATTTGAAAGTCTCCCATATACCTTCTGGCAAACTCGCAAGGCGAGATTTCATACAAGTTTTCAACAATGGTTTTCTTTTTGCCACCCTCCCATGAAGCACAGATTTTTGAAGTGCCTAGGCCATTACTGTACAATGGACAGTTTCTCCCATCTCTGCCATGGAAGACTAACTTCATCAGAGCTGTCATAGGCCTTCCTAACAAGTGCCCTTCTTGCACGGATGCTCAGGTTTGGAGGACAGCCTGTTCTAGGAAAATAAACAGTTGTGCCATATTCTCGCCATTTGCTTTGAATGTTCTTTGGTCTTAATGATGAAGCTCTTGTTTTTAAATGCACTAACCAACTGTGGGACCTCTCACACACAGGTGTATTTAATTTGAAATAATTTAAAAACACCTTAATCGTAGAGGTGGACTCCAATCAACCAATTATGTGACCTCTGAAGACGATTGATTCCACTAGAGTTTATTTAGGTGAGTCTTAGCAAAAGGGGTGAATACTTATGGAATCATTTATGGCCTTTTGTCACTGATTGAATATTTTCTTTTGATCAGTAGCAAGAAATCCCAGTTTAATCCATTTTAATTCCATGTTCTAACAAAATAAAAATGTGGGAAAAGTCAAGTGGGTGAATACAATTTATACCCACTGTATGTCTTAACTGCAATGGCCTTTGTACTGAACAGTGAAAAAGTGACCTACATTCTTACACAATATTAAAAGGTTGCATCTCCAAAGCCAAGTTTGGATTATAAAAAAAAAAAAAAAAAAAAAAAAAAAAAAAAGGGCAAGCAAGTTTGTGTGTTCTTACTGAAAGTTGAGGACAAACGCATTGCAAATAGATTAGCTCTGTGTAACTGTAAACAACGAACAGTAACTTGTCCTGAGCAGGAATGACATCTTTCTAAAAAAGTACATACTTTCTATTAAAAAAAATGTTTTAACAGTTGACGCTTACCAATGACGTCCAGGCGCAAGGAGAATCGGTTCTCGCCGGCGCGGTTCTTGGCCACGCATTCGTAGATGCCGGCGTGATCTGCCGTCACGACCTCGATGATGAAGGAGTGCATGCCCTTCTCACACACCAGCATCTTGTGGTACTCGTTGGGGCGGATGGCCTTCCCCTCCAGGTACCACGACACGTCGGGCATGGGCAGCCCACCGACCTGTGCAGACAGCAAGTACACGACAGTGGTTAATGCAGGGAGCAGCTGGCCAGGTCTGGAAGGGACCCTTGGGGGCATTCAAGACCAAGTCCAAACCAAACATTATTATAAGGAAATGGGTAATTGTGTTTGTGTAGTTTTTTTCTTTTTGAGCACTCCAATTGGCCTGTTTTCATCATCAAAAATGTCTATGTTCTAGGGCCTCCTGGGTGGTCTAGCGGTTACAATGTACGACACTGGCCAATTCCACCGGCCGCGCCAGTCGGCTCTGGTCGGGAGTGCCACTAGGGGACGGCCATTGGCTGTCCGCCCCAGGGAGTGTGGAGGGAAGGCGACATGAGTCCGCTGCATATAGGAGGGGCTCTGGAATACCGGAGCTACAGTCGACAGGCTTAGCGAGTGCTGCCTTGGAGGAGACTTCGCCTCTGTCACTGCCGGTCACAGGGCTACGGCACTGAAATTGCAATATGAGGGGGGGATTGACATGAAAAATAGAGGGTATAATTAGCTACTAAATTGGGAGAAAATGGGAGAAAATCAAACAAATTCTTAAATATTTTTTTTTCATGTTCTTATGGAGTAGGATGATGAGGTTAACTTATACAATGTGTACAGCGATATGAAAAGAATTAGGTCCAAAGGCCAAATGATGTAGTGATAAGGCACTACACCGTTTCAGGTTATGACACACAGGCCTTTAAATATGTATTAACAGATTTATACATTAATATAAATTTAGCCTGATTCTTCAGCCATAATCCTTGCTTTGAAGAGCCTTGAGCTAGAAGGGGACCAGTAAAACCTGTTGGATTTGCTGGCTTACTGCCCTCGGGGAATTGAGGAATTCTGCCTTACAGGATTTCTCACCTCAGGCCATGGGCCTTTCTGCAAGTGAAATCCATATCAGAAAAAACAGGCGGTGAGGCACTCAAAGGCAAATGAATGAACAAAAATTAAGAAGGAACAACCTTAGTCATGCAAAAACAGTGAGCTTATTGATTTCCTGAGGAGGTGCAAATGCTACCATTAAATGAAAAGTGCATTAAAAAAAACTATGTAAACACAGAACACAGTACTGGCACTCTGGCACAATGCATTCTGAACTCAGTCTTCTTCAGGCAGCATTGAAGCATTATGGCACAATCCCTCAATGCGGTCTGAAGACAACTGATCAAAGTGCCTTTCACGCTTTGCATGACTAACATTGCCCTGTGAAATGTGTCCTGAAGTTGCTTGAGGTTTTTTTTTTCCCTCAAATTTATGAGTTACACTTGAAAAATGAAATACAAATGAAAAAAATAAATCTCTACATGTTTTTGACAAGAGCCTTTCATGTGGTCATATGGTGGGAGGAATAGCATTTTGCTTTACACAAATAACAGAGTGTTGCAGAAGATGTTTGTTCAGAACAATTCCTACTTTCAAAACTCACAAGCACCATTAAAGTGAATGGGGCATAAGTCTGGTTTTCAACGCAAGAAAGTGGTGTTCTCAGTGACAGCTACACTTTTGCCTATACTGATACCCCAGGACAACACAGTTCTCTGCTCAAAAGCACATCTAGGATGTGTGAAGGAGAAAAAAATGTTGCAAACAGAGCGCTGTTATTGTAAGCAAACAAAGCGTTCAATAGCAACCATAGCAAAATGTTTGCAGAACACAACCCTAGAAAAATATGTGTCCCCCTCAATCAATGACTTGATCCATGCTGCACCTAAAGTCAATAAATGTTGTCCCACAAAACACCTGCACCAATTAGTGTCACAGAGAAGCGGCGCGAGTCATAGCGAGGCCAAAATGTAGCTCACAATTAATATTTAGCAAACAATGATAAATCTACCGTTTTCGTCCCATGGAGACGGGTACACAATGTCGTTTAGTTATGAAAACTATTTGGCAATGCAACTTCACTTAGCTACATCTGTTGTTGCTCAATACTTCAGAGAAATGTATTCAAATCGAATACACACAGGCCCGCCAACTCACGCATTGAGCTTGAGCCTCAGATGATCCCACACCTGTAGATTCGCATGCAATCAAACCAGTTCCGGCATTTTGTAAATGTGTATTGTGTATAGTGTTACACGGAAAACACGTTTCCGAGAAAAATAATATGCGCTGTACTTCCCCTCCCCCTCCCCCTCCCGCTCAAGGTACGCAATCTCATCCAAAGATTTTGAATCAAATCTTAACGGTTTGTCATGGTCACCTCTCAAAGTTGGCAGCTCGGTTGTTAAAGGACATGGGCAGAAGCAGAGGGGTGCCAAAACAATCAGAGGCCTCTAGTAACAGGTTAGCTTTGTGAATTATTGGCT
Organism: Aldrovandia affinis; assembly: GCA_029706075.1. Taxonomy (NCBI): domain Eukaryota; kingdom Metazoa; phylum Chordata; class Actinopteri; order Notacanthiformes; family Halosauridae; genus Aldrovandia; species Aldrovandia affinis. The sequence goes on along the minus strand of JAINUG010000135.1, from coordinate 2,804,040 downwards.
AGCATTGACGTTATGGACTGCCAACTAGAGACGCACCTACTTCCGCAGAAGGTTCTGCTGTTCTGTTTATTAAAGCATCTAAACTACCAAATTGTTAATGCAAGTGATTTTGTCAGTTACTGCATGTATTGATACAGGTGCCCTGGTGCAGCTAGTGATGAATAGCATTGTAAAAGAGGTTTGCTTTGCTGGTGCTTAATAGATGGCTCAGGCAGGAACGGAGGCACAGCCAGGAGCAGACTAGCAGCAGGTATGAACAGATGATGTTCAATAACCGTGTATAATTGGAGAAATTATACATAGTTTAATTATACAATTACAATCACCCCCCCCAATATTTCAACAATGTTAGGTACCAAAGCCTCAAACTACAAATATTTGGGCGCAATTACCGTTTAATACTTAATACCGGAATGAACTACAGTGGCACTTGAATCGTTGCACATATTCCATTTCACAGATGGGCCATTAAATGAATGCGTACTAGAAATAATACAATATAATATACGCCATTTAGCAGACGCTTTTATCCAAAGCAACTTACAGTAGTGAATGCATACATTTTTTTTCAGTATATGTGTCCCCAGTGGGGATTGAACCCACAACCTAAACGTTGCCAACGCTGTGCTCTACCAACTGAGCCACAGAGAACCGCATGAGCATACCTTAAAGTCAATCCTGCAAAATCGCCCTTCTTCCACAGTGAGGTCCTGCGGCACCTGCAGGAATCGAGGGGCGTAGCACTTCTCCTGGATGGCCGAACCCTCGTTGGCATCGGTGCCAGAGTGGTGCGCGCTCCTGAGACAGAGGGGGAGGACGGACAACAAACAAACTGAAGGGGCCTTTCACCTCAGCCACCATCGTAACTGATGAACAGAGCCATGACAGAGCCATGCCAAATCATTTTCATTGATCTCTGAATGCCAAGTTGAAGACCTGCAAACACTGTAGGTTGCTTGAATGCTAGTTCATGCATGTTCTGGTACCATTCAGAATCAAGTTGTGTAGCAATTAGTCTTGCTGGGTTAGCAGATGTTCATAACTGAGGCAGCATCAATCAGTCACACTTACATGTTGTACAGCGCGTTATGTAACCCATGTATACAGCTGGCGCTTTACTGATTAACGGATGGCGCTTAAGTGAAGCATGCTGATAAAAGGGCATGGCAACCCTCTCGCCCAGGTCATGAGCCCCAGAGGCAACAACCGCCCCACCAAACTGTTGACGGAACTGACATGAGGAGACACCCAGAGGGGGGAAGAGAGACATCATCCCCTTGGAGACGGGTCAGTCCAGTTCAAAGAGGCTATAATTGTCCCCATTACAGCATGTTCGAGGAGGGAACGGAGCCAGTGGAAATGGCCCACAAACACGCCCCAGCGCCAAGAAACTAAATCCAGATATCAGATTGATATAAATAAATGCAACTAAAGTGGCCTTATTTTGTGTTCACCCTACTTTCTTTAGGTCAGCGTCTCTCTGCACACTTCTTTATCATCGGCTAGACAAATGAATAAATAATGAACACCGATTCATTCCAGAAACAAAAATGCACAACCTGGAGAGGCCACGTGACATTTTCGTCACTTCACAAAGTGGGGTAAAACCAAGGTAATTCTAACGTTTCAACAATGTTAAAGTTTTGGGTCAGTGCACACTTTTCCCATTCCCAAGGCGCAGTTTACCATATTCCGCCAGTGTGCCTTCCTTCTGGTAAGTCTGACTGCAAAGACAGAATGATAAAAGAAGGTTACCTGTTAAGTAAACATTTCACTCACTCACTCACTCATTATCTAACCCGCTTATTCCTGATCAGGGTCGCGGGGGGCTGGAGCCTATCCCAACATGCATTGGACGAGAGGCAGGAATACGCCCTGGACAGGTCGCCAATCCATCGCACGTAAACATTTCAGTCCATTTCAAATACTTAGTAGTGATGGAGGGAAAAGAGACAAAACTTCGCAAGATTGCATTAACATTTGGTGTATAGGTTAGCAGCAGAGGACAACATCTGACATATTTGCCACCGATTTAACTCGTTTTTGGTCTTTACAACCTTGGCGTGAGGTGACCACACGTGTGCACGGAGGGGCGGGCTCTGCTGGCGTCCCACGCTACTGATCATTGTCAGAATGCTGCACTGGCACAGGGACTTCACACCTGCTATTTATGGCCCCCCTTCTTGGAAGAGGGATGCAGTTTGGTCCCACATTATCTCATGAAGCCGATGACAGACAGGAAAAGGCAGAAATCTTTCCTCCCCCCGCTGCCATTGTGTGGCGGGCCCCAGTGATGGGCAATGACAGAGGAGTGCGGACAGTACACGACATGCACCGAACGCCAGTCCAAATGCCAGTCCACACATGCGCATGTGACACACCCGTTGGCATTAAGTTAAATATAACAGTGGACATCTGTTAAGACTTCATTAAGAACAGGCTACAGAGGTGAACGTTAATGCGTCAACATTCTCCTCTCTGGTACTTTCTTTGACCTTTTTGACCAAAATAAATGTGAAATATGTTCTCTGACTCAGTCATGAAAAAGCAAATTCATCTCAAAAAGTGGGAAGAGGGTAGCACACCCTGAAGAGATGACCATTTTTGGGGGGGGTCTTGCACCCCACTGTCATTTCATTTTGGAAAGCACATCCATGTTCTGGACAGTTCACAACCACCAAGAACATTCGCAGAAACCAGAATTTTCTTTCCAAGTGTCAACAACCACACCTGAATGTGGTTGCATCTGCAAGGCTGTAAACTGTGTAGCAGTACACCACAATCCCTGGTGATTTCTTCAACACCTTTTTTTTTTTATATGCCATTTAGCAGACGCTTTTATCCAAAGCGACTTACAGTAGTGAATGCATACATTTTTCAGCATATGTGGCCCCAGTGGGAATTGAACCCACGACCTAAGCATTGCCAACGCCATGCTCTACCAACTGAGCCACAGAGAACCACCTCAATCGTTACCGTAACAAAGGTTAAACAATAGGTCCCTCATTATCACCAAATTCAATTATTTAAGTTAGTTAATGGGTGGGGTGGGGGGTAATGGATTCAGAAAGTAAAATTTATGGACTATACCTGCTCGGGCTGAGAGTCTGGGGAATTCTCAAGATCAAAGACTGCAGCTGCGTTGTCTGGACCTAGCAACCTCCGAGCCATGCGCTCCTCATAGGACAGCTTCTGTTAGGGGATAGGGTACCAGCAACAGGTCAGGAATTTTATTGGCAAAGCACCCATCTGAAGTTCACATTCCAGGCAGTGGATCTTACTGAACACAGCACAGCAGCTGCCACCAATTAATCACTGAGCACTAGCCCAATGAGACCATTTTGCTGGACTGGGCAAAGCCCTTTGATCCAAAGGCAACTTGCCAACCGGTTTTAACTGGAATGATCCATTCAAAGTACAGACCAACCTCTTTAATAATTCAAATGCAGCACAGCCAACACAACTCATTGTAAAGAAGACTATGTGAATAACCTTTCATCTTGGTTACAAAACCTTCTTCCATGATAGATTTCTGCCACCAGTTGAAAGAGTGAACTACAATACGAGCAATGTATATCTGGGAATTAACTTAGGGCGAAATAGACAATACCACTGTTCTTAGACTTTGAGGAGTGCAGCTTCATTCATGCTTTCACCTAGCTGACTACAATGAATACACTCCACCCCAAATCGGTAAGGTTGCGCTCATGTAGGCAGAGAAATACTTTCCACTGTCTTCAAATATTTAATTTTTGTGTTTGGCAATGATCATTCATAATCATTCATAATTTTCAAAATAGTTCAATTAGTTTATGCAGTCATACTGGTTGCAGATAATAATCAGGGTGCACTTTGGTGGTGACAGATATGCTTATTAAAATCAAACTTTTACAATGCCCAACAAGGTTTCTAAAATGCTTTACTCATGTGTGAGCAAGTGTAACTAGCGAACTTACCACTTTCATTGATTGCCAGAGCTGGGGAACTATACAAATCACGGCAGGTAACTAAATTCGTAGAGTTCGTTTTATTGCATATTTAGTCTACTCAACAGTGAAAAATCATCTAGAGTCAGATGACCATCTTACCTGGACTCCTAACAATCTTACCAAAAGGTACACCGCTACATCGATTCTCATGCAAATACCTGGTCATGCGTAGCCTACATCTTTGAATGCCGGCATTCACCAGCATGGGGGGTTATCAAATTATATGCGAGTTAACGATGGATTTTGCAACACAACACCCATTGTTTGGTTTCGATTTGACTCTGTTTGCAATTCGCATCCGTTGCCACAAGGGCATATTATAAAATACTGGCACTTTAAAAGCAGGACCCCAGACTCACCAGCGTGGAGTCTCCCCCTGTACAGAGACTCATGTCCACATCTCTACCTTGGGACAGATACCTGGCTGTTGTTCCTCCTGCGTGCCTCCTTGCAGCGCAGTTTCTTCTCTAGGTCCTGGATGAGGGCATCCTTGGAGCCTTGGATCTCCTCGTCGGTGGAGCGGGACACTGGCCGGCAGGCCGTCTTCTTCAGGATGGGCTTAGGGAAACTGAAAGGTGGAGAGCAGTCAAACAAACAACAGCAAAAAAGGTTTTTATAAAATGCAAAACACCATGAAGAAACTCAGCACACAGATGCTGCTGCCAGGTTTCTAGAGAGCAGCACCCGTCATTGCACAGGTAGAACGCACCTGTTGGAAGACCCTTTGTAGTTGGCGGGCAGGGACACGAACGGAGCCGGGGCCATGCCCTGCTGGGGTGTGGCAGTGGTGCTGGGGAGGGATGGGGATAGGCCAGGTGGGGTGGCGGAGGGAGGAGAATGATTGGCGGGCAAAGACATGGTCTGCGGAGGTGTGTCGGTGGCCTTGGGGAAGGAGCTTGGGGGGGTGGGCGAATGCGGGGAGGAGGATTTAAGGAGAGGGGCGGGGGCCAATTTGGGCTGGGGGGCGGTCTGGGACGGCAGGACGGAGGAGAGAAAGGCTGCTGAAGAGGGGTGCTGTGGCTGGCTGGGGCTGGGGCTGGGTGCCAGCAGATTTGGGGATCAGCGTGACGCTGGACCGCATGGGGCCCCGGGAGGGGAGAGGGGCTGGGGGGGCTGGGGGTCCCGGGGAGAGCTCATGGAGGATGCGGGTGTGGAGATCGGGGAGCTCAGTGTGGATGAGGACGGGGAGGCCTTGGGGAGGCTCCCGTTGGGGAAGGCAGCCTGTCCTTGCTGTAGGCTCTCATAGCTCGGGGCCTGGAAGTGGGGCTGGGACTGGATGAAGTGGCGAGGCCGCTCGTAGTTGAACGCGGTGGGCGGGTAGAGGGAGGGGGTGAAGGTGGGGAGGTCAGCTACGCTCATGCTGCCACCGGAATCGTGCTGGCTGCTAGGCTTGTTGCTGGGCGGTTTGGGCGAAGGGGACTTCTCCTTGGCGGGTGGTGGTGGGGTGGGAGTGCGGGCTTCAGCAGAGCTGTGAGATATCGAGCTGTGATTGCTCTCTCCAGTGGGGCTGTAGGGCTTGGGGGCTCCTGTGGGAGACCTGTGGGAGGGGAAGAAAGAATGGACTGAATTTCTACAAGAATCCAACATGCTCCATTGAGACTGAAAACTGCAGCAAGTCCACTATTGCCAAGTGACTCCAGCTCAGTCCGTGTCAGCATCCAGTGGCTAAGATGCATTCCATTTAATCTTTCCAAAGATGACCATAACCACTGTGGAACCATCATTTTTGGTCTTCAGTTCCCCATTTTAGCATGTGCTATCACAACTCTAGGCCCATTCCAGCACTATAACATCCTCTGAATTTTGGAAGGAGAGAACCAGCAAGCGTATCCTCTGAAATTGGTGAAGTCATCAACTTCTTTTCCACACTGCAAACCACCAGCTAATCTATTGCAGCTACTGTGGTGGAGGGTGGCACCGCTGATGTCGGAAAACTGTAGCGTCCAATCAACCAGAGGAGTCTCAAAGGAGTAGCGGCCAGTGGCCACACAAACCCCTCTTTCCCTGAGTGATGCCACAGCAAATTATATTGTCTTGCAGGACTCCCAGTCACTTTGCCACTGGCATAGTCTGGACTAGATCCAAGCACATCATTATACAAGGCACAACCATCTTAACTGGATGCACCACTAAGTAGCCCCCTGAACCACACCCTTCCCCCCAATAAGACAACACAGGAAAACACCAAACACTCTTGTATAGATTATAAAGGCTATTTCAGACTAATCTTGGATTGCCAGAGACACTGTACCTTACTGTACTAAAAATAAAGCCTCCTGGTGTTCAAAGGCTACGAACATGCAACACAAATGAGACCAATGGAATGAGAGAGCCCCCATGTGCCTCTTTTTAAGTGTCCCATGCAACTGAAGCTGGAGCCTGTGGAGTGGGCTGACATCATCCGCCAGGTGCTGCTCGTTTACAGCCTCCTCTGACACACGTGTCCACACGAGAAGCACTGTGCGTGTGGGTGAAACGTAAATTAACGGTCACGTGACCCTCCGCAGAAACACAAAGGGATCCTAAAACAATGCCTCGGAGTCTTTCTCCAGCCAGTCGCACTACGGAGCAGAAAGGGGCCGAGGGAACTCTGTGGTATTTTTCCCATGACAAATGGGATTTAATAAATCCAACCCTCCACCCTCAACCTTTCTGTGAAACTGACGCCAGTGCAAATCAAGTTCCTAATGGATCGACTGCATGTGGATGAAGACTAAGAGAAGCAAAAAGGGTACAAGTAAGTGCCAAAATATAGGAAACACAAATGACACGTAACATAAACACGCAAATGAAGGGTTCTGGCAGCTTTGTTATGGTGTGGGGTGCATTATCCTGGCATGGTATAGGTCCACTCAATCCCTTAGAGGGCAAAGAAAACGGCAAGTAAAAACAAAGCCATTCCAAGTCATCACCATCATCCTATAGTGAGGAATTTCTATCTTGATTGGAGTGGTCTCTTCCAAGATGACAATGTCCCATCCACAGGGCACATGGGATCACTGAATGGTTTGATGAGCATGAAAACAATGTAAACCACATGCCATGGCCATCTCAGTCACCAGATCTCAACCTAATTGAACACTTATGAGAGATTCTGGAGAGGTGCCCGAGACAACATTTTCCACTGCAATCAAAAAAACAACAAATGATGGAACTTCTCGTAGAAGAACGGTGTTATATTCCTCCAATATACTGTACATCAGAACACACTTGCAGAATCTATGCCAAGATTCATTAAAGCTGTTCTGGTGGCCCAACACCCTATTAAGACACTTTACTTTTGCAGTTACCTGTACTTACAACACAGAGACGAACAACAAGTCTAATATACACCATTTAGCAGACGCTTTTATCCAAAGCGACTTACAGTAGTGAATGCATACATTTCCACATGCAGTCGATCCATTAGGAACTTGATTCAGTAGTGAATGCATACATTTTTCAGTATATGTGGCCCCAGTGGGGATTGAACCCACAACCTAAGCATTGCCAACGCTGTGCTCTACCAACTGAGCCACAGAGAACCAGACAACAAGTCTGAGAGGAGAACGAGTGCACGAGGGCCAGGGCAAAAATAATTGAATGGGGTGCAAGGTGAAGCAGACCTCTGGGCTCCAGGCCACGTGTCCAGTGCACATGCCCCATGTCTGACAGAAGGGGTAGGGACTACTGCCGCCACCCACCCAAGCATTGGCTCAGCCCATTATGTAATAGGCTGGGGCAGGCAGGCACAGAGGGAGGGGGTAGGGGAGGTTCTGGGAAACCTGAATGGGTACGCGGCTTGTACACAGGGCCCATTGAGAGGGGGCAGTGGGACAAAAAAAGATGCGACGGGGGTTTGAGCTATCCAGACCGGGCCTTTTCAGCAGGCTTTGTTCAAAACGATCCCTGGAAGTGCGCCAGCGTTCCTCTCGGAAAGAGGAATTCCCCCCTACCAACATGTGCATTCTTTCACGTTCATAGCGCAGCGACACTGAAAGTAAAAATCAATAAACTGTGAGGGGCCAGAGTGGTTTCCCCTCCCTTTCTTTTATCTCCCTCTCTCCCTCTCCCTCTCCCTCGATCCCTCTCTCAGCTGTAGATGTTGGGAGTCTGTTCTGCATGGGAGTGGAGCCAGAAGCTGTAAATTCTATCCCTGAGTGAGAAAGAGCCAAGAGCTCTCTTGGTTTTCCATTTCGAGGCTGAATTGAGAAAGAAAAGAAAAAGAAAAAACTGCTTTCAGTTTAATCACATGACTGGAGTGTAGCTGAAATAGGAAGGGTTTACTTTGGCACTGCGGACAATTTTTAACTCACACTCTAAATGGAACAAATCTACATACTCATTAGTAACGCATACAATGAATATTGAAGTGGTTGGGAATTTTGGATCTTTTGCATTCAAGTACGCAGCCTAAATATTACAGACAGAGAAAGTATTTTGTGTGTCCTCAATATAAAACATAGACTGCTTTCATGAATGAAATCTTTAAATACCATTCAGACCTTTAGAATGTGATACATGTAAAAAAAAATACACAATGGTAAAAAGATAGTGGGGCATTAGCCTGTTTTGCGCTAGTTCAAATATGCCATTCACTTGACCTTTTACACAATCACCAGGGACAACAGGTGTTGTAGCTGATGAGTAGATTGTAACTCGAGTTGCTTCTGGGAAGATGAGCTCAAGATAGATGGATCAATTTTAGCAACTCTTTGTCTGCTGGCCCCTTGCCAATGCTATATGATGAATATATGTGCAGAATGTCCCCGCCCAAGGGTTTTGGGATCACTTTGTCTTTACATTGTAAACACGGTCTTATTTTCTGTATCGAAAATGTGTTATCTAAATAATTATTCACACAAGTATTCACACCCCCTGCTTCTAGAAGGAGAAAGTTGGCAACCTCTGGAGACATACAGTAAGCATCATGTGTCCGGGAAGGCTCAATCAGCAAGCTAATGTTCCCCATTCCAAAACTAACCAGAACAATGGTTTCCCTGCAGGATATCTGAGAATGTCTCACAGGGCACTGTTTAGCACAACCGGATCAACCACCCCCTCCACCCAGTGGTCCCAGGTCACCTCGGTAGGAACTTCTTGGATATGGGCCCCATTAGGTTCCATGACGTCACACGTTCCTGAGTCCAGTAGTAATTCCTCAGAGATAGAACCGTGATAGATGCGTAATGGACTGTTCTATCAGCCCGTCTCTATGGATAAATCCCCAACTTTAAAACCCCCGCAGCTGCCATTGGCGACATTGTAACTTTACATGTTACTGTAAATACACAGAGAAGAAGTTCCTTTTTACCCAAATGTAACGTTGAGAAACAAAATTGTCCAGTGCAGACTACTCAATGGAACACCTGTCACTTGCATTTACAGTAGGCAATTAAATGACAAAAACCATTGCCAATTAACCGTAACCAAACCACGATTATATTGACATAGACTAACGAAGTTTACGTTAAACATCCAAGGGCATTGAATATTCCGATTTCTAATTATTCGACAAAGTTAACGGAGTAACTATATAAAGTAATGTGAAGTAAACCCGTAACAATATACATGCTAAATATTTGTCTCGTTTTCAGTTGCAGGCTTCCGTATTAGCCTTTTTAAAAGCTGCAAAATAAAGAATCGCATAGATATTTAAGGTACAAAGTAATTTGAAATAAATCAGTTGCAACAGCGGCTGCACTTGCCAGCTAAACATCCGATTCTCAATTCACCTTGGCTATGGCATTGCGTTGAATACACCGGAATGCGAACTCGTAAGAAACCAACAATGAAAGCGTCTGAACATATAAAACCGTAGCTCGAGGCTTACCTTAACACACCTCTGTTGGTGCTCGATTGAAAAAGTAAGTATAAACACAACACGCTACACTACACTGGCCGACTTCAGATCAGCAACAGTGCACCATGGAAACTCCAGAGTACAGAGGCTGGGGCAGGTCCGTGCCTCTTATTCACACTGTCCCGGGCAGTGACGCGTAAGGATGCCAGCTGATTCCAATGCTTCTCCGCGTTTAAAGTAAAGGGTCACTCCGGCTCACGTGACTTAACATTTATGTATTTTGGTCCGCCTTACATCACTCGTTCTCCGCCCCCCCAAATTATTTAACATAGAACGTTCTCTAATAACTGTTCATTCACTGTAGTTGAACTTCATACTATATTTAAAAAAAAGTTTTTTTAAACTTAGTCAAATAAACTTGTATACCACAATCTACTAACCTTCACACAGCACGGGTTTAAGTTGTTTCTCATTCATTTCCTCTGCTTTGACATTTTATATTTTTAGCTAATGGGACAGGCATAATTCTTTTAATCGATTCCACTTTTTTATACGTCTGCTTGTTTGCGCCGCAAAATAGCAACAACCCAAATATACAGACATGCCGAAAGATTTTGAGGCGTGTTACTTGTAATTTCACAGTTATCACTTGGATCAAATGACGTTAATTGATGAGAGTAAATGTACAAAGTTTTTCTGATAATGTTTTTACATTTACAACGTCACTTCACAGTAAGCAACTGTATTGCAATGTGGCTCCCTCTTCTGGCAGCGACACTACTCTAGTCATGCAACATTAACTTCACGACGTTAATAATTATAGCGTTATTTTTATAGTAATAATGACTTAATTTGGGGCCCTGTACTCGTGGAAAATAATATTTTTTGAATTGTATAAATTCCCATATTATTATTTTAGAGCAAATTCAAAATGAAACAAATGAACATTGAAAGAGAGTAATTTAACATAAATGTGAATACGTTTGGGATGCAAAATTGACAATATTGTGGTTATATATTTGTTCTCATAGATATTTTACTACATTTACGTGATTTGGACAGAATGGGGTTGAGGAGAACAAAAGCCAGTTTGCTCAATGTCAGGTCAAGGTTGTGGAATTACCTTGTATTGGTATTTGTTCTTAAATTAAGGTGAAAGTTATTTTATTAAACTACTTTATGAACAACGGCTCCTATTCAAAACCACAAAATTCTACTATCACTGAAATTAGGATATACTCGGATAGTCCTCGCGATAGACTCGCCGATCCGGTTTTTCTTGAATCAAACCCCAGGTACAATTAGCAAAACTTTGAAGACAATTTTTTGTCAAGCCTACCTAAATATCAACAGCACTGACTAGCAAATATGCTGCATGCAAATGTTGGTACGGATGTCTTACATCAACCTTACGGTGACTCGACTTTGTAGGCGTTTTACTTTTTATTAAAATCATAATTTACCGGATGCGCGCGCCCATTTACTTCGAATGGTGAGCTCCCAAAAGTTCGCTTTTTTTGTTGTTGTACATTGCTAGTAAACTTTGGCACCCACATCCAATGGTCTAAATAAATAAAAACACAGCAACATGATATCTGCTACAGTCTACTGTAGCTATGCTGGTCTTACTGTACTGTTTACTGTTTACAACATGCAGGCTGCTCACCACTGGGCACTTAGTTGCTTAGGATTCAAACCTTGCAATTCCTACCTCATGGTATTATCTCAACAGCTGCTGGTCTGACCCTCGGACCTTCAGCCACCAAAGCAGTGACAGTACGACACCGGTTGCCCTACAAGATGCGAACCGACATGGACTGAGCCGCATGCTCGCAATAGAGGTGATCACGGCAGAACTGGTGGTTTCCCCTGACCCTGAGGCCTGACGCTTGTTGTCCTCGCCCTCATTGTTGGATCACAGATAAGATTGTCTTGCCAGCATATACTACAGCTGTGTGAATGGGCCGTCTGGGCAACTCACTGACCCTGCTGATGCTGGCCCTGTCCCAGACTTTACAGACCTTTCCTGCTGACCCTTGCATCCGGAGCACAAGCGACTCCTCACTACAAGCCTTTGCGCTGATGACAATAGGACTCGGAAGACCGATGTCTACGCATACTGACCCGCTGCCAGGCCCATGGTTCTGTGGCTCAGTAGGTAAAGCATGGAACTGACAACGCTTAGGTTCTGAGTTCAATTCCTACTGGGGCCACATACACTGAAAGTCACTTTGGATAAAAGTGTCTGTTAAATGGCATATGTTATTATATTATGTCCGGCTCGCACAGCCTACTCTTTCTGAGAGCTCTAGATTAATGGTCTGTGGACTCCCAGTGGTGCCCGGCCAAACAACAAGCTCTAGAGTAGTGTTCGGTTGAACGAGACGAGACAGCAGCTTACCTCCCTGCATAGAGGCCCTCAGCTGTCTATTTGCCGCAGAACACCCAATGCTCAGGGGGCAGAGGACCAGGTGTGTGGTTTTGTGCCTGTGATACAGGTATACCTCTTTTAATGTTTCCCTGTTTAGTGCCAATTTGCCACAATGATGTTTCACCCATGTGAAAAATCATTGGTAAATGGGTTTTTTTTTATATAGAAAATCCATTGAGAGTCAAAAGATATAATTCAAACACGTAGCAGTTACTGAACGCCACTAGCTTTGATCTACACGCTCAGTAGACAACTATTTTGTTGCTTTTTTTCAGACAACAGCAAATTGCAATTTATAGCACATCTTATTGATACTGTAAAAAGTGCTTCCATGCATTCTTTGTTAATTGGCAGAGACAGACAAACCTGAGAACATGGATGAAAGTTCCATTTGTACTGTAGAATGGAATGTCAGTCATTTTGACCATATCTTATTTGAAATGAGACTAATATCTTTCAAATATATGATATAATACAGTGTGAAAACAAATTCAATTCCTTTTCAGCAGTGTTGCTTTTTATCTCAGGCTGTGCCACTGAAACTCATTCATAGCAAGGAGGGACCATCTGCTTTTCCTCAGTCTTAATACTCACATTGTATTCTGACACTGCTGCAATCATGTTTATGTTCATTAAATGTGTACCGATGAACATTATTCATTTATATACTGTTTGAATTGATTGCTTCATTTTTTGCTTCTACTACAGACATAGTACAGTAGACTATAGTGTATTTTGTTGGTTAAAAAGGGCAAGGAATTATTCAATAAGCTATTCATTTCTGTTAGCTCAGTGTTAGTGTGACCCCTCTGTACACCTTTCCGTTTAACACTGTTCTGCTTGCACGATTCCCCTGGGCTAATTGGAATATACCAGTAGTACATTTTCTCCAATCATTAATGGACAATAGTCGATTGGCCTTCACACTAAAGGTGCATGCTTTGGCTATATTGAATAACCAGACAGTGGGAGCACATTTCCTTGTCAGCCAATTCTTGCAAGGGGCTCAGTGGCTGAACCCCCTCATGGGCTCTTGGTACTGGAGAGCAATCCACAACTCATTTTGAACCATTACTGGAAGTTCTTCTTCTTTCGTGTATCGGGCCATCACTGACGGACCTTGGTCTGCCAGCTGGCGATTTGAGCAATTTTCCACAAGCTTTCATTTTGACTCACACATCATACCTTTTAGACTCTCCAATTAGCCTACCGTGCATGTCTTTGGACTGTGGGAGGAAACCGGAGTCAGGAAACCCACGCTGACACGGGGAGAACATGCAAACTCCACACAGAAAGGCCCCGGCCTGGATTCGAACCCGAGACCTTCTTGCTGTGAAAGCGCTACCCACTGCACCACCGTGCCAGCCCATTACTGGAAGTTGATTTGAAATGTCTCTCTCTAAAGACAATATTTCTCCTCAGTATCTCATCTACAAAGCTAGTGAGTGAAATCCACTCTTTGTGAGCCCCATCTGTTTGAGACGGAAAGCGGATGGTTCGGGCGTGACCATCTGGCAGAACCCATCATTTTTTAACCGAAGTCCCCTTGCGCCTCTTAATGTAAAATAAATCTGTTGATTTGGTGGCATACCGCTCCTGCCCTTTCAGAGTGTAGAGGATGAGGGGGCAAACCTTTTATACTCTGTGCTTGCTCTTAACTATTATGTGGAGACAACAACAGGCTTCAGCCAATTTGACAAATCGTTTGTCTGCTATAAGTGAAGGGCTAAAGGTGCTAGACATTATAAAAAGAGGCTGTCTGTTATAGTGGAAAGGCTAAAGGTGCCAGTGACCTGATAAACAGAGGCTTTGTCTCTGGATAGTGGAGGCCATTTCACTAACTTACAGCAATATTAGCTGCCCCACCACTCGGAGTGTTGCCACATCCTGGGTACCGCTGAGGCATGTTGCACTCGCAGACCTATATGCAGCGGCCACCTGGACATCGCCGGTCTCCATCTCCAGATTTGATCGGGTCAACCTGGCATCCCCCTACACTGTGGGCTCTGCAGTCCTACCAGTAGAATGCTCTTCAGGGTAGTGATGAGTAAGTTGCTGGCTTCCTCATGACTTTGCTGGCACTATAAGGTACTGCCTACATATGTAACTACCGTTACATATGTAACTATGGCTCTACAAATTCTGGAGAAGATCCTGCAGCAACTGATTGGTTGATATTGACTGATATGGTTTTATTGTACCGGGGTGGATGTAATATACTGTAATAATATAATATATGCCATTTAGCAGAAATTTATCCAAAGCGACTTAAAGTAATGAATGCCTACATTTTTCAGTATATGTGGTCCCAATGGGAACCCACAACCTAAGTGTTGCCAATGCCATGATGCTCTACCTACTGAGCCACACGTCACGTAGATTTCACCCTGAATCGGTCACATGTGACTTTGTTGATATTAATTCTGCATGGAGTGAGACACATAGAGTTATTCACTATAAGGCACCATCTTACTATGGTGGTCATCCAGAAGATGGAAGATCATCTTTGAAAAATGTGTCTAGTGTTGCCAAATTAGCTGCACTCACAGCTCTCATTCGGTGGTATTAGGCCTCTTTCCTGTATTTAAAATTCTGTACTCCAAGCGAGTTATCCATGCTTTGTAGACTAGTATAACATATATGGATGGATGTACTGGATTAGTCCTGCTTCTAAGTGCTTCACAATTGTTGTACCAGGTATAGCACCAGTGATGGCACTGTAGCTGTAGTCAGAGTTGGTTACCAAGGCAAGAACAATTACAACAAGCGAGTCAATAATTTTTTTAATAATATGCTGACAGCCGATCATTTGTGATTTAAAACAATGCGTGCAATGGGTACACCAATGAAAAGGCTGCTAATGAGTAATTATGGGCCATTTAAAGATTAAAAGGGGGGTCTCCATCACGAGCGACCGGTAGCTTTCTGCCCGCCAAGTAACTGGCCGAACAATTCTGAAAGTACATGAACATATAGATAAATATTTTGTTCCACCGCAAGCTGTCATAAACAAATCCCATACATCGTCTGCGAACTCCATCTACTAGCCAATAAAAGTGACGTCGACATCATCTCAGTTACGATTATTCATAGTTGGGTAAAAATAGCCAACCGCAAAAAAATCCACTAATTACGTGCCAGCATGGCCAAGGTCAAAGTTGAATCTGAATAGCGGTGTTGTTTGAAGTTTCGAAAGCGCGCGAGCTCGTTTAAAAGACCTCCATTTATCCTTATCTGTTTGAAATTGAATTATGAGTGCTGATACAGGAGGTCAATAAAAAAATAAAAAATAAACTGAATGACATACAAAGGCAGTGCTATAGTTGCAGTCGGGAGAAATTGAAATGTCGTCTGGCACTTTACCACAGTTCCCATGAACTTCGAAAGTGATTTTCCAGCTGGTTGCAACTGAGAAGGTGAGCGGGGTTGGAAAGACAAACATCGTTCACCAAACCAAGGTAAAATTATAAGGTAAATTTGCAATATAATGTTACTCCAATCATAAAACGAAATATGTCGGCCTAGTCTTGGCTAAATGGATAAATTAGTAGCTCGTTTTTTGTAAGTAGCTGCCATCCTAGAAACGGTTGGAAAGCCCTGATTTAAACATAACAGATTTTGGTGCATTTATGTTGGGGAAATCTGGCTGGACTGCGCAGGTGTCGATGTCGATTCGTCCTTATAACTGCAACCAATGGCGTCATGTCCATTATGTTTTTCCGGAAAATTGCGTATTTACTATTTACTGTGAGAAAGTGTGTGTTTGGATTAAACATCAGTAGTATTTGAGTGCGGAGTAGCGAATCTGGCGACTTTCGGTGGAAGGGCAGTGCTCGCTGTGGATGAACTGAGACTGGATGCAAGTTCAACTCGACAAGGTTAGATGAAGTTTCCAGGCATTTCCATACTTGTTTTGTAATGGTCTATAAGTAATACGTAGTTAGCTAGTAAGCAATATAAGAAGTGCTCGTCAAAGTGGTGTATGCAGTTAGCGCGTTCAGTAGTGTGTTTTTGTGCGGTCAATCATACAGAATTATACTAATTAGTTAGTTAGTTTGCTAGTTAGCTTGTCCAACAGGTGCAGTGGATGCGCGCAATCAATTTAAAAGCGTTTAAACATTGTGTCCAGCTAGACTACTAATACGTTTTCAGAACCCATTAATCGCGAAAATTACAGACTGACGTTAATAATAATAGTTGTTAATAATATAATTGTTGTTATTATTATAACTATTATCATTTGGCTAAATTAGCGGAGAATGAGGTCACGCCAGGCCAGTAAGTTGCATACACCTTACACCTGAGAGAGAGGAGCTTTCACAATCACCGAGGAAGATTCAGGCAAGTCAAGGGGTAGACATAAACTTGGAAATAAAAGCAGAAAATAATTCCCGAATACATTGCAGAAACATTGCAAATTGACAAATGCTGCTTTTCATTTTCCATGTACAGTTTCTGGAACTGTAGGCTACATGACAGCACATTAATTCAGGGACTTGGAATTGACTTTGAAGGCAGGAATATGAAGAGTGTGTGAGTGTGTGAGTGTGTGAGTGTGTGTGAGTGTGTGAGTGTGTGAGTGTGTGTATGTGTATACGTGTGTGTGTACGTGTGTGTGTACCTGTATATGTATGTATATAAGTTATCGGCTAGATACTGAATAAAAAAAAATATATATATACACACACACACACACACACACACACACTATAACTGATAAACGGTGTGACATGAAAACTAGTAGAAATGTACAGCTGGAATAGGAGTATAACCAGAGTTAAAGTTGCATCAGTGCCCCCTCGAAATGTTTCGGCTCATGATGCCCCTGCCTGCGCTGCGCGGTGGGACAGTGCGTCAGACTCACGCGCCCGGGAGAGGGGCCGTCTCCTCCTCCGGGCTGTCCGGCCACTCCGGGGAGGGATCTCGGCCGCGTCCCGAAGGAAGGAGGGGAAGTCGTCGGGTTCCTGCCCGGTGGACACCCCCGAAGCCTCCTCGTTAGCCAGCACCTCATCCAGGTCTGCTGGTGACATCACATGGCAGCCAGTGTCACTGGAGGACCTCAGATTCAAGCTCTCTCTGCTTTTCTGTCGGCTTAATTTATTTGCTTACTGGAGGCACTACAGTTCTACAGAATCTTTTACTTATTATTATTAGCTTGCTTGCCGAAGGTGCAAACTCCTGTTAGTTTCACTTGTTGGTTTTAGTGGCGCTTCTAAGGTGCTAAGTTTCCTACCCCCTCAGTTTGAGATAAGTGGTGGGCAAGACTGTTGATAAGTTCAACAATGGAGCAGTGATTTGTCCTTGTATCTTGGCAGTAGGAAGTTGCATGTAGTGATGGCGAGTACAAACCAGTTTGAAACAATTGGTTCTAAATACATTCAGGGTTACAAGCCGCTCAGACCTACTTTGTCAATTAGAAAAAGAAAAGTTCCAAGTCGGTGTCAAAACTAGTTTACTTCCAGCAGAGGTTCAGGTCTTAACAACACAAATGAGCTTGTGAGGCAGAAAACCGTGTCAAAACTATGAACCACAGTTATTTTTTTGTTGTTTAAACTTAATTTTGTATTTTGTATTTTTAACATTTTAACATTTTGTAATTGATCTGATTTTTAAAATGTTTTAATTTTAATTAGATTTATTTTTTAAATGTTATTTTTCCCCCCCAGTTTCCAACTCCTGAACGCTCACGCTCCCTCTCACCCTGGGGACCATGGATTTGCACTGTCAACCTTGAGCTACTGGAGCTGCTTGAGCTGCTGGGTCTGAAGCTGGATTCTGCCTCGCTTCTCGGTACAGCAGGGTATCAACAGGTAACTCACTATACATACCCTGATACGGGGGTTGTGTTGAGATGCATATTCCGATACAGTACAGATGAGAAAGGGATTTCACAATTTCCAAAATTTGATCTCATTGACATTGTCTGAAAAGAACACTAATTTATTTGTGAACTATAATACAGAAGCAGCGGCCAACAATTAAAAAAAACCCACATCTGGAGTCTGTGTTGTTTTGCATCTAGTGATCCTGGGTCTCTTAAGGCCAGTGGAATCATAAACTCCAGCAAGACATTTTGGCCAAAAGCCTGGTTCCCTCTGCCAAGAAAGTCCGTGAATCAAGAAGTGACTAACACTCTAAATTACTATTTTGCAATGGCCGTCTCATTCTCCGGACTTGAACCTGATCTAAAAATGTGTGGTTGAAATTGAAGAGGGCACTCCCTGCCTCCGAACGTTTATACAATTCAATAAAAATATAAAAAATCCTCACATTTTGAGAGTCTGTACAGCCAGGCATAAAGGAGCGAAAACATATCTGTACTTACCGCTGTAAACCTCCAGGAGGGCGCTGCAGGAATCTGAGCCGTACTGATTACACGCCATGCACTTAAACATCCCAGAATCCTCTGGGTAAGCCTCTGTGATGACCAGGGTGCACAACTCCTCTGGGGGCGGGGGGAGGGGGGGAGGGAGAGAAAAAGGCCGCATGAGAAAACAACCTTTTTATATAAAAGGCTAACTGCGCAGCTGTTTAACTCCAGATACAGAAGGAATATACTGTTGGAATTAGTCAGAGAGGTCTTTGTGATGATCTTTCCTATTTTAAAAATACAAACCACAAAAAGAAGTGAAAATTCACTTACCAGGTACTGATGCAGAACTGGCCTCTGGAAAGGGAAGGAATATGTCAGGGGAAATAATCTTTTTGTGCTTATGCTGGGACACTGTTAGGAAGTAGAAGGATAACATTTCCCGTGCAACTGAATTATTTTCGGCAGATTAATACATTACAAGTACCAAGAATGAACTTGATTACAATACAGGCTTGCTGTTACAATACCTTGCTGCCCCCGTTGCTCCTGTACTACACACACAATTAACTGTATTCAGAAGAGCTTGGCAGAGGGACATATCCTCTGCAGTGCATATCTTAATTGCTCTGTTTGTGTAGGTCAGGGTTCTGTTGTGTTTGTGTGGGCCCCAAGGCTGTGTCGTGTCTGTGTAGGAGACAGGGTTGTCGTGTCTGTGTAGGAGACAGGGTTGTCGTGTCTGTGTAGGACACAGGGTTGTCGTGTCTGTGTAGGACACAGGGTTGTCGTGTCTGCGTAGGACACAGGGTTGTCGTGTCTGTGTTTGTGGACACAGGGTTGTCGTGTCTGTGTAGGACACAGGGTTGTGTGGTGTTTGTGCAGGATGCACAGTTGTGTTGTGTTTTTAGCTGCCTCAGGGCCTGCGTCCATCCCCTATACTCAATATCGTGACTTCACTCACTCTTTCTGAGGATGCGGAAATCTGCAGAATCCACAATCTGCTCGTCTTCCCGGTACCACACGACCTGCAGTGGTGGAGTCCCACGGATCCGGCACTCCAGAACCACCAGCTGGCCCTTCACTGTGCTGATGTCATGCAGACACTAGGAGGACAAAACAGGATTAAGAACATGGCCGATGACCCAAATAGCTCACGCGCCCCTGCTCTTATAGCCCCTCTCTTCACTTCCACTTCCACTGAGTGTTTGTACAGCTGTTTTGAGCCATAGGTCTGACTAATTAATGAGATGAACATTGGTCTTTCTGAATGTCATCAAACACTTTTTATTTTTTTCTCTCTCCATCTTTTCATTTTCCCAGTTGATTCACTAGCTTGGAACATATATAACATAGAGTCAGAAGTAACAGGAATTGGACCTGATAATAATCAGTGTATAATTATATAATATTATGGATAATTATGGTTATCTTTTTAGGTGTCCAGCCTACAGAGGAAGGTGTTAATGAGATGTTTACACTATAGGAAATCATATGAATTGAATTTTCAGAACAGTTCCATAATATACCACTGGAGGGAGACATATTGCTTCTTTAGTCCGCAAAGAAAAAAACCCCATTACCTTTACAAATGTTGGGGCCACTCCTCCATTCCCAGAATAATGCTGGTTGTAAGATGGGCTTTGTGTCTGGGTAAAAAACAAACAAGACAATCAGAATGACTTGGCAAACAACTGATGCCAATGATGTATACATGAACCAAAGAATCATGCTAAAGTCCATGAGAAGGGCTTTCCTAAAGCCAAAACATGTTTTACACTTCACATGGTGACATCTCCATCATTTTTTATACCCCAAAAAGTTGGGGTTTGGGTTAGTCCTTTGAAGTTACCTGGGCAAGGAGTATTTTTGTTTTTTACTTAATGTTTACCTTTTCAGAAAACAAGTGTTTTTAAACCCAGGAGTTTCTTATACTTAACCAGCATCTTGACAGAAAATTATGAGGGACTTTGGTGTTTCGTTTTGCTCTCTTAATTGTTGGGGCCGTGGATGAGTTTGAGTGGGTGTGGGAGGGTGGAGGATGAAGGTGGAGATGCAGGAGGGGGGGAGGTAAAGGCTACCCGCTGGGGGTTGATGCACAGTGGCTGCACCAGGCTGGACTGCCTCTGCTGGACCATGGTGGTGGAGGAGGAGGACTCCCTGGAGCAGGAGGAGATGGTCAGAGACATGGTGGTGGTCTTCTTCTGGACTCTGGAGAGGGGAAACCAGGGAGGCCCCATCAGTCGCACATTCACAGCATGATCGGTACAGGAAGAACATTAATATCATAATAAAATGTGCATGTATTGTGTGTGTCCTGACTCGGTATCGTGGCTGGGAGGGTTGTACTCACTGTGCCATGTTTCAGGCCTGGCCAGGGGTGGGACTGCGTCCAGCTGGTGCAGGTATCTAAACGGAAGGGGCGGGGGATTAACGAGGTCTCTGAGTTGTAAATGGATTCATCTCTGTGCATCTGTTTTATGGATTCATTTTTTATGGCTTGTTTTTTTTTAATCCAGCTTGTTTTTGTTTGGTTTTTTTAAGAATTTGTTTCTGGCCTCCCTCGTGGCTCAGTGGTTACAACGTCCGACGCTGGCTACGGAGACCGGGGTTCAATACTCATATCGAACTCATATCGGCTTCCCTCCCCCCTCCCTGGGCCGGACAGCCAATTTCCGCCCCCTAGTGGCACTCCCGGCTAGACCTGACTGGTGCGACCGGTGGAATTGAACGTTGTAACCACTAGACCCCCCGGGAGCCCAGCTTGTTATTTTTATCCAGTTTATTAACTGTTATAAATGAAAACGGCTTGCCCTGGTCATAACTGTTATCGAGAATGCTCTATCTAGAACCCAGAGTGTCCTCATATTCCTCAAATGTGTCACAGTGAATGTACTGGCCTGCTGTGGGTAGGCAAACTGCCTCACAGGAAACCCCTTCACACAAGAGTCATGTGTTGTCTTGGGCTGTGATTGGCCAGTAAGTTGCCCAAGTTGCCACCGCTGGAGTGGAAGGGCACGGGTTCCGTGCCTCCTAGCGCTAGTGCCAGTGGGATCCCCTTTCTGTATAAATAGACTTTGTCTCATGCCATCATCTGCAATGAGATTGGCAGATCTTGGGAGCGGGCCGAGAATGTCTGCTGTTCCCTGTAAACAAGCAGACCCCTTCCCTTCAGAACGGAAGTTGCGAAACACTACAGCACTGGTAACCGATGCCCTACATACGTTGTGTAGGTGAAACATCACCGCCCCCGGTTAAAATGTGCCATGAAAGTGGCATGTCGCTGCCCTGAACTTATTCTGATGAAATGCTGAATCATCTTCAAACGTCTTCAAACATGTTTAAACTTTCTTTCGCAAAAGCACTTTTTTAATCAGTCCAAGGAGAAAGAGGGGTCCTGTGACATTTTGGGAAGGGGGGGGATACTGGTTCTATGCTCTGCTTCAGGTGCTCTCATTATCGCATGCTGCGCTGCACCTGGTGCTCACATGACAATCACTGATGGCGTCCCTCTTTTTCCTCTCCTCTCCCCTTCTTCTGTGGAGTCAAGCCCCTTGGGTTATGTTACCAGCCTTTATGCCTTTACCCCCTCCTGCCACCCCCCTGCCCCTCTTCCGGCTTCCATTATGACAGAATTAGACCGCTGTTTCTACACACTCCACCAGCACGGCAACAAGACACCTCGAAATGCCGAGCATGAAAACAACAACACAGTGCGCGCGGTGCTTCAGGCTTATAGGGACGGGGACGGGGGGTTCAATCTAACTGCTGTCCTCGACTTTGATGAACACGCAAACGCTTTTCAATCGCCACACACATTATGATTTTGGATTATTTCGGAAACCAACTTTTGAGGTGGAATAAAAAGAACATAATCCTTGCTTGAGTAAATGACTCAAAGGCGAGCACAAAGCACCATAGCTGGACGGAATGATCCAGAAAAGGAATGAAGCCGAGTCCTCATGTCACACGAACACGCTGTACCCTTTAAATCAATATCTTTATTGTCCCACATGGGGACAGGTATAAAAGGACACCTAGTACTCTTGACACAACATCCAGTGACAAATGCACACATGCATGGGATAAGGATAAGACAGGAGGTCCGAGACTGTCATGAGTAATAAGATAAATCGAGGGCATGTGCCAATAAATCCAATAAATCATTGTGGTAAAACGTTACCAGATTAACAAAAGGAGTTCTATTGCACTTAAAATGTATTAATCTGAACCGACACCCTGATGGGAACAGCTCAAGTGTACTGTACAGGGGATGGTTGTGACATTAGAATGCTTTTTAAAATATCCTCATCCATGGATTAAGAGCCAATGTGTGTAGTGTGGAAACTGCGATGGGCAGAATCGCAATAACGTTTAAGATAAAATATGAGGTCATGCACATATAATGTCAACATGATGAATATTTCATTTAAAAAATGTGTGATTGGTCTTTTGTAATTTATGGAAATGTATGATGCCTTTATTTCTTAATGTGTACTGCGTCATTAGTAAGGGGAAATGATTTAATACTTGCATAACATTTATTTTAGTAACATTTTATTTAGTCGTGCAAAATGATCTGGGCACAAATGTATTGTATTCTATTAATAGCTCATCTTTGTGGAAATCTTTGATTGTTCTTTTCAATCATAATGCTGGGAATTTCAGTAGTTTAACAGCTGTTAACATGTGCTGACGTTAGACACATTGAACAGATGTCTGAGAGAATGCAACTGTGGCTTTGTGTGTAAAAGAAACAAAAGACATTTGATTCAGTGTGAACTGGTATCTACGTTTCAAATTGGTGGATGTGTCTCAAAGCAATGAAACAGCCATGAACGTTTTATTTCATTCATTAAACGTTGAAACGATCTACGCGCTACTGTTTGACGTGCACCGCAAACGCCGTCAAAGCCGATGAAACACGCTAACCCTTCGAGATGGCGCTATAACACAAAGATTACAGGAACGTGTTGTGCGCGTGCGGTACAGCGTTTCTTGAGCGGGACGGGCACCGGAAACGCACCGCTTTCAGATTATTTTCCCAAAGCAAACGTTCCCAGTTTCAGCTTCAGCTTGAGCACTCCGTAAACACACCTTTATATTCGAGTGTATTGTGGCATTCTGAGCCCCACTCTGGGAAGGGGAAGGGGAAGGGGGGGGATCTGATTTCTGGGCCCTCACCAGTTCTCAGCCCTGGGAGCCCGGTGGGGTACTGTCGATCCGGCCTGGGAAACCCGAGCCGCCCTGTGTCTAATTTGGGCGTCTTCTCCGCGTTGGATTTAGAAACACATGGTGCATGATAAATCTTCCCCCCCCTCTGGCCTGGCGTGTCACCGGCTGCAACAAAGTGCCTTCCACAGTCCTGGCAGGAGATTAATTCACATATTCACGCCGGGCCTTCCCGTGGTCCTGCCCTTTGTTGCTTCAGTCCATTCGGGACAGACAATCGTGAAATATTGTGTGAAAGCAAGCCTCCGGGCTTAAGCCAGGGGGTCAGTGCGGGTGGAGACGACGGGGTGCATTGAGAATATGAGATGAGAGCATGGAGCATATTTCAGAGCTTCCCTCACTGTATCAGGCCACGTGATGAAATGCGCGTTTACAGAGAAACGACAAGCAATAAGCTACCCAAAAACGACCTGTGGGCAAAATCGGGGTGGGGGGGGTTACAGTCTTAACTGCCAGTCCCAGTCATTTACTTTCACTCACCCAGTCACTCTTCCAGCAAGAGATTTCTTCTCAGCACAGTGCGGTTCCACCGTGCTATTGCTGACCTTCTGTTGTGCCCCCGTGCTTGTTACTCACGGGCCTTGTTGACAACTAAACCGGTGTGTACATTCTAGTGGAGAGAAGAAGAACAGAAGAGAAAGGAGATTATCATTCTCCGACTCTGCGTTCATCCTTAATATTTCTCTCGTCTGGCCCTCACCAGACTGTCGCCGGTCGAAGCCTTGTCAGTCCCAACAGCTGCTTGGCTAATGTGGCCTCGCGTATCAGTTTCCGTCCGAAAACATTCTTTCGGGACACAATTGAAATAACGGTGTGCTGCTCGGGCAGGAGCAGCTGGATGTAATCATTTAATCAATAATAAAAACAGATGGGCTGCTGGGAGACCTGGAAGACGGCGGTGATTAATGGCTGTTAGGTGGGCGTTTCTTTGAATGAGAAACCAAAGATGGAGACTTTATTTCTTTCTTTCTTTTTTCAACCTTTCCTCCGCAAACCGTGATTTCAGCTAATATGTCTGCTGCTCAAAACCTCTGGAATTACCTTTGCCAAAATATAACAAAAACATTGCAACTGATCCTTGAATAATACAGAACAAGAATTCAGTTACACTCTGCAAATTGCATTTACCATAGAGGCCATTTTCCTAGGTTGATCAACGAAACTCTTTCCATCCGTTTCTTGCGCATGATGACTTACTAGTGCCTGAAGACCGAAGCCTTCAAATGGACATGTGTGATTATAAAGGCTGTTATAAACATGTTATAAATGTTTATGAGCATTTATTTTATGTTTATACAATGTTACAAATGTTGATCAATATTGGTTCATTTTTGAAAGGTTATTTTATGCAGGTGTCGTAGTGAGGGCGTTACTTATTTGGTGGCACTCAGACCTGAGAATGTGGCATTAAGCTGATAAACGCCCTGACCGCGGAAGCATTGCGTGTGCTATGCGGAGTATAGTGCCTTGACACTTGGAGTTCTCTCATCCTTCACTGGCCTCTGTCTGGTCGTGTGGCCGTGTCGGTCTGTGTCACGTGAACGGGCTTGCCAATCGGTGCCACTCCAGTTTAAAATCCTCCATAGGTCTGATGCAATGCCGTTTGTTTTGGTCGTCGTTGACAAGATTTGGCTGATTTGCACAGAATACATTTCCAGTCTTCTGGAAATTGTCGCGGCTGTAGTTATTTAGTGATTCGAGTCCACCCCTGACCCACCTGGTTTTTGAATAGTCTCAATCGCCGTAAAATTAATTTTATTGAAGAACTGTGTTTATTTTCCAGTCTAGCCAAAGGAACCTGGGATACATGGGCCAAGTTATGGACGATGCACACAAAAATAGGATGAGGTAATGGAATCACATCTTTCCCTTTGGACTTTATTTTGTCATTTGCATGCACCTAGACTCTTAATTTAGCTGCACAGTGTAGTGCAAAAACAGGCACCAGCCTAAAGTTGGGTGACTGGGACACCCTCAATAACGGGCCTGCAGTTAATGCACAACCTGTCGTACACGATGCGTGGAAAAACTGCTGCTGTTGCAGCTGATGCGTTTTGGCCGTCAGTCTGTAAAACACACTGCACGCTCAAAGTAAAGGGAGACGGAGAGAGCAACCGAAGCACGGGCTCAAGGCTTCAGGCGAAACATTTACATTCAGTCACGAGTCTGACTACAGCGCAGCTATTCACAAAACTTTTACAACTGTTAGGCTTTGCCTTCAGACTCCTGGGAGGAGCAACAGGTTAAGGCACGTGTTGTAAGTGCAGGTTGACAACTGCAGCCTAAGGTTCGAGCCCAGCCCGGCTCTGGCCTGGGAGTCCCACTCGAGGGCGGTGAGTAGCTGTCTGCCCCAGGAAGACTGCATGAACTCGCCACGTGGAAAAGTGGCTCCGTGTGTGTCAGTTAGACGACGGCGTGGCGCGTTCCGTCTCACAGGAGGTGGTACGGTGTCTTTATCACTGCGGTCCCAGAGTTGTGGAGGCGAGCTTGTAGTACGATACGGTGGGATAGTTAAATTAGGAGAGGTTACAATTGGCTAAAAAATTGGGAGAAATGGGGGGGTAAATAAAAAATAGTTTTTCTTTCTTGTTTGGAAACACAGTACTGCACACTTTAGTGACTCTTCACAGTTTCAGTTTATATTTCATTCCACAGTGATTATTCCAATCAAGAAATAAATAGGTCAAATCTGAAATTTTCCATATTTGATTAGTTTGCGGGCGTTGGCTTTTGTTTTTGAGGGCATCGTGCACACTTTTTGGCTTCATTTGCAGAAAAGATTATGTAACTTTGGCTTGGGATTTCTGAAATCAGCCTGGCAGCCCTGATCCTGAAACACTTGTAACTGATGGGGGAAAAACTCTTTGTAATATAGATGCTGTCCATGGAAAACCAGTGCAGTGAACATTTGTTACGGAATCCAGTTATGTTCCATCCGCAAACCAGGGGGTTCCATGTAGTCCGATAAAAGGCCTTAGGAAAATCTCATTCTGAAGCACTGTTCTGCAGAACTCCACTCAATATCCTGGGAGACTGGAAAGACGTAATCGAGGTAGCATCAGACCCCTGCAACTACAACTCGACATTCATTTTTTCATTCAGGGCTCTCTGCACAGAGACTCTGCCTCTGTACAATTTCCACAAGGGTGTCTTAAGGGTTAAATGAAACCCGTTTCTGTTTTGGTCACATGAGTCAGCAGCCATATTGCATGCCCCCCCCCCTCCCCCCTCCCCCGTCCTCTAGTCCCCCAGCTATCTTTAGCGATCTTATTGATGTACTTCACATATTTAGACACATGGAGACAAGCAGAAGACATGGTGGCGAGACCACTGGCAAATGTGTGGGAAGCCTCTGTGCCCCCTGGGTAGGGATTAGTGGGTTCTCCCACCAACTGACGAAAACATTGTGCAAGACGGCTAATGATATGGCCACAGAGGCAGCTCCCCTGTCGAGAGACAGTTTCCAGTATGATGCACATGGACATATTTTAAAAAGCAGGAGGCCGTTGTTTGCATATTTGAGTAAACATGATATCAGCGCTTCACTGGTTGACACGCGCAAGCACATACTTATTTGCACACTGGCGGAAAGAACCATTTTCAGTACCACCTTCTAGTAGGACTACTTGTACAGTATGGGTGTTGCTAACTGTCATAACTGTGTGGACATAACTGTAACTAAGTGCAGGAAGGGGAACCGTGTATTCAGCCTTAGTGTGAATGGGACCAAAGACGTCCAGTGTATCCCACTGACCACATAACCAACCCATCTTGAGGAGTAACCACTTGAGTTATTCAGGCATTTTGGTATCTGAATCATAAAGACCCATGGCACTCGACCAAGACTACAAATCCCCTGTATCCTAAACAACATGAGAGGTGACATATGTAGGAGGGTCACATGGTCTGTGGTTAGCCAATCACAGCTGTCGGCTTGTAAAAGTCAAGTTTATCCTGCCCCCTTTCCTCACCCTTCGCCACTTGCTAACACCCCCACCCGCTTGAACCCCACCCTGGAATGCTATTGCCTCACCCTCTGCACTACAAATACATAAATAACTGCAAACGCATACTTTATCTCAAGGCAATGACAATATCTCCTTGTGGATGTTACAGATTTTTATACAACCGATCTATTGCCTCCGGTCTGCCACAAGCTTGAGTCCATTCCATTAGAACTGTTGAGTCATGCTTTTTTCCCCCTCCAGACACCGTGGCTGCGTCTCACAAAATTGCCATTTTGCGCTTAAGCTCTAAGATGACGTCCAAACGAGAGGAGTGCACCCTGGTGACTCCTGCTCCCTCTCTCGGTTCATGGTTGGTTCAGAGGCAGACCACCATGGATCTTCCGTAACGGCATGCAAAGGAAGCGGCCGATGACACTCTCCACCACAGCCCGGTGTACGAGTGAGGATCCTGTGACACAAGGCGCACTCGCCGGCTCTTAACATCCCCGAGAAGCCGCCCCCCCTTCCCCCTGCTAATTGTTCCTCGGTGGGGAGGGGGGGCATAAAAGCAGAGCTCCGCGCGAAAATCGGGAGTCTTACCAGTGGATCACCTTGCAGGCAGCAGAGCCGAAACTATTCCAATGGGACAGGGTCACGGCTGCTCCTGGTCCTCTCCCTGTCTCAGACTTCCGCACCTAAGCAGCACTCAGAGAGCACAGAGGGTGCCTCTCCCTGCACTGGCAGGAGGTCATCTACAGAGGAGGAGGAGGAGGAGGAGGAGGAGGAGGGGGGGGTTTGGGGACGGTTAAGGGGGGTTGGTGTCGGGGGGGGGGAGGGGGAGGGAGGACAGGTTCCACCGGAGCGTCTGGAGAGGAGTAAATCTAGGAAGTGAGCTCAAACCAGTCTCGGGTTACAGCTTCTCCATCTGACACAGCTGACTCCACAGTTAGAGGAAAACCAAACACTCAGCCCTCAAATATAGACCAGCAGGGCCACCCCGTTACTCTGCCTGCAGGCACAAATGAGAATACCATGTGGAAAGCCTGGGTCTTTCAAAAAGAGGACACGTCGCATCGTCGCCCCCCCATGGCTCTTATCTGGGGAGCTGCTGCGCTAGAAACCTGCGTTTTCCCAGGGTGACGGAGCTGAGGGAGGGAGGCCAAGTTTGAATCGTTTCCATTCCTTGGCGGTCTTCGATTGACCTTTCGAGGTGTCCTGCGAAAATCAGAGCGGATAAGGTGGCCTGCTAAGCAAATAAGCAACGTAAACTTAACGGGTGTCGGGAGCGGGTCTTGAACGCTTCGTTACACGCAAGCTGTTCTTTCACTACACATGTCCCAGTGTGTCTTTTTAAAATTTTATTGGCTGAAAGACAGCCCCCGCTCGTCGGTGGTACCCCGCGGTGAGAACGGGAGCACAGTGCTGCTGCACTGAATTCCTGGCCGTTTAAATCTGATTTATGACCCCCCAACCCCCCCCATCCCCAACTCTGCTGTCCCCTCGGTCCATGTCCATGAGGCACACCGAGAACGTGGATGTGGGCTGGGGGCTGTGGTCGGTCGCTGAGCCAGACCAGGTCAGACGGCGGTTAACTCCGCTGCTCTGCTTCTTGTCGTCAAGTGCACGTCGGACCGCATTACGGTATCGTGCAAAATAAACATGCAAACGTATATTTGACATTTAGAAAATGTGCGTGATCAAAACCGACTTAATACCGTCTTGATTAAATGTGATTCACTGCACCAGCAGAGAGTAATGCAAAGCAAAGCTTGCTAACAGTGCTAACTGTACCACTCGTGCAGAGTGTTCTTGTGGTTTTGGTAGTGCATGCTACAAGGTTGGGGATTAAAAACAAAAGTGCACAAAAATGTAATTCGGCCCCTTCCTTCGCCTATGACAAGTATTGCAGCTGAAGCACGTAATATTACAGGTAATCTGTTGATAATTTGTCGCTAACATAAGGAGCAATTAACCATCATAACCGACCGCAGCAAGCAGCAGTTCAATCGCATAAGTCCCACTTAAGTGCCCTCTGCTCCTATTGACATGGAATCTTAAACACCACAAATGTAGAAGCACAAATCAAGGAAGTGGCGCACAGGCTGAAGGGTACTTCAATTTCCTCTGGGCAATAATTTCACCGTTGGGCTCATTCAGGTAATTTTCAGCAGGATATTTTCCTAGTCCTAACAGTAATAATCAGGTACAACCATTGAAATGAAATTGCACTGTTAATTAAATACCCAATTAAACACCATGTCAGAGGTTTATGCACCCCCAGGTGTGATAACATATGGGGAATTTCATATTTTCAGACCTGTATCTTAAGACTAGTATTGCATTTTTCCTATCGTATCAGCTGCAGAAACAGTAGGCCTGCATCACCTGTGCAGCACTGTTTAGACTTGATGCCAGTGCAGGCCAGTGGCAGAAGGGCTGCAGCTCAGGACCACTGAAGATGTGCGTGACCACGGGCCCACACTGCTTCCCCAGGCCTGGGAGCCTTCCACTTAGTGCACATTACATTACATTACAGGCATTTAGCAGACGCTCTTATCCAGAGCGACTTACACAGTTTACATTTATTTACAACCCATTTATACAGCTGGATATTAACTGAAGCAATTCAGGTTAAGTACCTTGCTCAAGGGTACAATGGCAGTGCCCCACCTGGGGATCGAACCTGCAACCTTAACGTTACAAGCCCAGTTCCCTAACCATTATACCACACTGCCTGCCTGCACCAATCACATATTAGGCATTGTCACTAAGCCTCACCATTGGATCTCCCATGGTAAAAAAAATGTAAAAGGGAATAAAACACATTTTACTGAGAAGTGTAAAATGTTTACTTGGTGTAAAAGGTTTACTGAGAAGTACTGTAGAAGTGTTACTGTTGTACCAGAGGACAAATGTGTGTTGTCTTGAGGTTACCGAGCAACCCGGAGCACTCCCTTTGTAGGTACAGTGCATCCGGAAAGTATTCATATCGCTTCACTTTTTCCACATTTTGTTATGTCACAGCCTTATTCCAAAATGGATTAAATTCATTTTTTTCTCAAAATTCTACACACAATACCCCATAATGACAAAGTGAAAAAAGGTTTTTATACATTTTTGCACATTTATTAAAAATAAAACACTCAAATATCACATGTGCATATGTATTCACATCCTTTACTCAATACTTTGTTGAAGCACCTTTGGCAGCAGTTACAGCCTCAAGTCTTCTTTGAGTATGATGCTACATGCTTGGCACACCTATTTTGGGGCAGTTTCTCCCATTCTTCTTTGCAGATCCTCTCAAGCTCCATCAGGTTGGATGGGGAGCATCGGTGCACAGCTATTTTCAGGTCTTTCCAGAGATGTTCAATCAGGTTCAAGTCTGAGCTCTGGCTGGGCCACTCAAGGATATTCACAGACTTGTCCCGAAGCCACTCCTTTGTTATCTTGGCTGTGTGCTTAGGGTCGTTGTCCTGTTGGAAGGTGAACCTTCGCCCCAGTCTGAGGTCCAGAGCGCTCTGGAGCAGGTTTTCATCAAGGATCTCTCTGTACATTGCTGCATTCGTCTTTCCCTCGATCCTGACTAGTCTCCCAGTTCCTGCCACTGAAAAATATCCCCACAGCATGATGCTGCTGGATGGTATTGGCCAGGTGATGAGCGGTGCCTGGTGTCCTCCAGACATGACACTTGGCATTCAGGCCAAAGAGTTCAATCTTGGTTTCATCAGACCAGATAATTTTGTTTCTCATGGTCTGAGAGTCCTTTAACCCATTTAGACCTAAAATGCCTGCTAAAAACGCCTATTAAAACCTAAGCAATTATTCTACACAACCTCTTAAAACCTGAGGGTTTTCTGGAAAAAAATTCAAAAAAAAAAAAGCCATGTGCCTTTTCAATCACAGCGCATTTCATTAATCGCTCAATGACCAAGGCCTCCAGGTCTTAATGGGTTAAGTGCCTTTTGGCAAACTCCAAGCGGGCTGTCATGTGCCTTTCACCTCCCTGACCAAGGCCCTTCTCCTCCGATTGCTGTTTGGCCGGGCGGCCAGCTCTAGGAAGAGTCCTGGTGGTTCCAAACTTCTTCCATTTATGAATGATGGAGACCACTGTGCTTGTTGGAATCAGTGGAAACAGAATGCACCTGAATTTTGAGTGTCATAGCAAACGGAGTGAATATGTTCATGTGATATTTTTAAATTTTTTATTTGTAATACATTTGCTAAAATTTCTAAAACTTTTCACTTTGTCATTATGGGGTATTGTGTGTAGAATTTTGAGAAAAAAGAAAGAATTTAATCTATTTTGGAATAAGGCTGTAACATAACAAAATGTGGAAAAAGTGAAGCGATATGAATACTTTCCGGATGCACTGTAGACCCTAACAAGAGGAGTCTCAACCATTGGCTAAAATTAGCTAAAGGTCTTACCAATTAAAATGCTAGTTATTAAAAATATTTTTTTTATTGAATGGCTGGCTAGAGTTGCACAGTGGTAAATTGGCTTTCACATGAATTCACTTTTGGAAGCTTACGTGTTAAATATCTTCATTTAATAACAGGTCTTAAAGTATGAATCTTCCTCTTTTTAATGATTTTGTCAACTGTAGGGATGTCACGGTATACCGGTTTGACGTATACCACGGTGTCAGAATCGATCATTATCATTCCGTAAACATTTTGGTAATCGCGATAACCAAGTTGGTAGTATATCGTGGTATTTGATACAAAATAATAATGGTTAAATATGTGTTGGATTAGAAATTGCATAAGCATCAGTGTTGGGCAAAGCTACTTGGAAAATGTAGCAAGCTAAGCTACCAGTTACTCTACAAAAAACATACATGAAACCGCTAAATGAAAGCTATTCCTCACTGAAAGCTATGAAAAGCTATCCCGCTATTTGATTTAAAATGTGATGCTAAATACTGGGAAATGTAGTTAAGCTAGTAGCTTCGCTCCTTGTTCTGACACTATTGCCCATCACTTGTAAGCACTCTCAAAGGTTTTACCGAGGTTGCCACGCCAGAGCAGCGTGTCTCTAGTTTGAGATTCAGCAGCTCACTGTAGCACTTCCATTTCATGAGGATCTGTTTCTATTTCACGGGGTTCAAGGCAGTGGTGGTCATTGCATGGAAGAAACCTCAGAGGGTGGTGCTCTCTGAGGTGGGTGAACATGTTTGACTTAATTGTCAATAGTTTAACTAACAATCTTATCTTTGAAAATGTAGAAAAAAATGTTACTAATTCTTTAACTATTTATCAAAAAGCTATTGCTTTAGCTATAGACTCACTACTCGAAACCAGAATTTAACTGAAGCCTTTTAGTGTTCCACATAGGCATGGGACGGTATCAGATTTTGACTATTTAAAAATCACTGTATACCATTACCACGGTAGTAGCTCTAAAATCTGGGTAGTCTTTTTGCTACAGTTCGGGTGGTTCACCTCCTATTTCAAACCTGACTGAATCAACGTGGAGCAGACGACAAATCTCACTGAAAACTGACTCCGCACGAATTAAGTAGAATTCTGCACCAAGTGAAATTGAATCTCAATTACCTTAGGTTCGTTTCACATGATATTCGGCATAGCAAGTTTGTAGTTAGTTATACCGTGGCCTGTTATACCGCGGTATACCATTATTACGGCCAAAAATTTGCGAATAATTAAGAGGGACCTACTTAGACCGGACAAGCAATTTTATTAAAGTTTCTCGACCGGCATGTGCACTTCAGGACTATTTTGTATGTTGCTACTTTGCTTAGGCTTGCTTTGAATATTGGCAGGTACGAGGCAAAAGCCTAGTGAGTTACCTACAACCCCCTAGGCGTGCCAATATTCATTCCAATATTATTTTTACATTTTGCATAGATCTTTTTTCTTCTTCTCAAAACCATGACACCATTTCAAAATATCTTTTAGTCACAGTATAGGCTACAGTTCCTGCAGACTTAATTCATACTTATTGATTGCTTGCTAGCTAGCCATTTGGGCTTCAGCTTTTATCAGAATCTTTGCAATATGTAGCAGCAAGCCCAGAAATGGCTTAGTCAAGCTGCTTATATTAGCCTACTTAGGGAGCTAGCTAACGTTGCATTGTCCGACGCTGTGTTGTCATGAAACTAGTTAGCTCACCAATTCATTTCAATGGACATTGATCACACCAATGGAGCAGATAACGAATGAGCAAACTGCTACAGTATAAAGACTCTTCACTATGAAATTGTCAGAGTTAGCAGCTGGCATGGAAATTCCAGAAACATATTTGATAGCCTACCACCTAGATACGTAGTAATATTACCCTGTGCACTGGGTAGTCTACTCCATCCATTTTATAAATTGATTGATTTTGTTTGAAATACAATTACTTTTGAAGGAAATTCTATTCCCATTGAAAGTATAATTCTGTCTGTCATTACATTAAAATCATGTCTGCGCTTAAGATTTTATTGTGCATAGGCATGGTTTATTAAACTTAAGGAAAGCGAGCAAGAGTCAAACCACACCACACAGGGAGAAATGACCTGGTTAACCTGTCTATTTTTGACTCTATTTTTGCTAAAACATTACGTTTACGAAACAAAAGGTTTTGCTTGTTTGTTCTTCTAATCTCAAAAGATTTGACTTGACATTTTTTAGAAGTCATTACCTTGAAGAGCTAACCTTCATGTATTTAATAATGATCAGTAAACATTGGTGCACATGAATACAGAGGTGGGTGTATATGCACATGCTAATAATTTAATGATTTTTATCATTGATACCACAGTGCCACGATTACCATGGTATTTTTCAGGATGGTTATCATACCGTCACAAACTAATACCGTCACATCCCTAGTCAACTGTTACAAATGAGAGTTTAACATTCTAAAAGGCATTTTTCCATTTTTGTTCAATCAGATTTTTAGGCCCAACATTTTTTCCTAAACCGCTTTCATGCTCGACAGTATTCACACAAAATGATAACACTTAGCTTAGTTTTTTAAATGAGTGAAATGGGGGTATTTATTGAAATATATGGATATACAGTGCATGCTGTACATGTAAAAAATGTACAAAAATCCAGTGCACAGAAAAAGCGAAATGTTTGCAAAAAATGAAACCAAGAAAAGTTGGGAGAATGATCATCTTTTTAATATTAAAAGGACACTATTACAAATTGTCTGAGAAAAATATATCAGCAAAAAAAAAAAAAAAAAAAAAAAAAAAAAAAACCCCAAATAAGTTTTGGTTCTTTTTCAAAATGTATTTCAGTAAATAGTCTGCAATTTGTATTTGTTACTTAAATTTACATTTTCCACAACAAAAATAAAAAATGCATCGGACATTTGTCAAACTATCCTGTCTCACAGTTTATTCAAATAATATTTCATTTGTCTTGGTTGTCAAGTAATCAACACCGTTACCCTTCCAGAACACAATGCCACCTTTCTTGGTGCACAAATCTCCCAGCCTCCTTCACCTCTTCAGCAGAATGGTCTTCTTACACTTTTCTGGCCCCCAGGCCTCTACTAATCTGCACACTTGCACCTGCCTGACGTCAACTTACTTTGTCCTTCCAACATGCACGTCACCTCCATTACAATATCTGGCCAAACTGATTTCCCTGTTCAAATGCCTATTTAAACAACATGGAAACCGCACAGTCCGTGTTCCTTGCAAGTCCAGTAATAAAGCTTTAAAATGCATGCTGCATCTGGATGTAGCTTTTCGCAAATGTACTGAACGCCTTCTGTGCCACCTCTTATTCAAGCTCAGTGGTGTCTGATTAAACCCACTGCGTTTGGCAGCTACCTCACGCGCCATTAGTTTCTCCTCGGTTCTGCAAAACCCCCTTGAACTCTCTTAACCTGCTTTTTTAAAATGCATGTTATTAACAAAAGCCTCTAATTTCAATGTATTTTTGGAAACACTTGGTGCACCAAAAAAAGTGAAAGTAAAATCTCCTCCCTGCAATAACTACAGCTGACACTACTGTTTAAGCCAGCAGATTCCTGAAACATATTACAGTGATATATTCATTATATTTTTGTCATTTTCCATAACATATGTAATTGTCCTATTACACCAAAGAACAGTTAATTTTGATTAGTTGTTTACAGTTATACAGCCTATGTTGCACTTATATTGTCAGATTACCGGTTCATTTAGGACGAGAGGGCTACAATATTGCTGTGGCTGAAAATCATCTGAGAAAACCACAATGTTAACTATAGGAAAAAGCATGTCGACTGCAAATGGGACTTCAGTCCTTCAGATGTTGGATATAATCCTATTATTTTGTATGTTTTGAAAAAAAAAAGTACCTCATGTCTTGTGCCGTGTAAAACATTTGTCAGTTGAATGCACCTCACATCTATTGTAACACTATTGTCTATTTACAGCCAAGTGCAGTGAGAGGCAGTGAGATCCTTATTGATGATACAGTACAATACAAGATGAATCAATAATAAACTGCTGTTTAGAGAATATTTTCTACTTAAATATGCTTACAGAACCAGCTGCATTACCACAAACATTCATCTCTAATTCAACTGTAACGGAAACATTTAGCTCCACCTTGTGGCCATAACCCAAAGTAAAGATAAACACAGTAGGGGGGGATTAAAAAAGAAAGAAAAATACAATCAGCATTGAAAGAAATCAACACAAAACAAAATACAAAAGTGTTTCACAATTTTGAAAATCCAAAACTTCTGCAGAAAAGATATCACTTTCAAGAGTAGGATTATGAATGTTTTTTCTTTTTCTTTCCATGTATACATTAGGCTTACAAGATAAGTACATTTAAGAAAATGCAAAAGAAAGATAATTTTAATCAAAGTATTCTATTGATTCAATTCAAAGTAAGACAACATATGCATGGATTCACATTTTAAAATCAATACTGTCCTGGGTAGCCTATTAGATGTCCATCATCAATAACTGCATTTTCTTCACCAGTAATGTGCATTTGTTTTTATTGTAGACAACACTGATATTCAGACCTTATTCCGCTGAAAATGTATGGAAGGTTTTCCCAGAGCCATGTTGCACACAAAATATTTCAAGACTATAAGTACTGCCTGACGTGTACAGATCTGATTCCTAACCTTCTATGTCTCCCCTTTTCTCAGATTTACATAATACTGAATATGCACGAAGACAACAAAAGGTATTTCAGTTTTAGTTTTTTTATAAAAAAACATTGCTAGAATAAAGCATTTCTTACAGACAAATGTACAATAAATCACAATAGTGCAAAAGACTAAATATTATGAAACCCCCTTTATTCTGTACATGCAGGTGACCAGTAGATATAAAATATCTATTTAAAAAAAAAAACAGTGCAAATAATATGTACATCCGCCAATGTACAGAAAGACCTATAGGAGCAGGAGTCAAACATTTTCTTCATAAAAACAAGTGCAGTATTCTGCCTCTACGAACAGGTCTACAGCAATTGCTTGCCTTTTAAGAATTAATGCGACGCGTCGCAATGCTTATTTCACCGTCTGAAAAGCAGAAGCCTTCTCCTGAATACTGATGGACGTGTAGTATTGGATTCATAGACTAGCGATGGATAATTCAATTACTGCGGCCACTCATTCATTAGCCTCAAGACAAGCGGAAACTTCCTCATCAATTTAATGAGCATGCGTTAATCAAATTTATACTAGATTGATTATGAAATCCAGATGGGTATTGTTAATAAATAGCAGGGGTTTTCTTAGCGTGAATAGTGGGAGGGTTGCAGAAAAGTTTGTCAGAAAATGTGCTGTGTGAGTGGACAGAAGCTGGCAGTTACGAAAAAAGGTGTACGATTTCCCTGTCCTGTTATGCTGTGTCGGTTACATTCACATATCATTTTCAATAGAGATTGAGGGACTGATTTAGATTCTTCCCATTGATGACTGGAATGGTTGGACTGTAATGCATTACCTGTTTAAGTCAGGTGAACAATCTTTACATTCTCCTAAAGTGTTCGCCTATTCTAAAACCTATCCATGCATTTTAGAAGTGAATGAATGGCAGTGAATGAATGTGAATTTAGGCTTTAATGGCTTATGATTGTTGCAGCCATAAAAGTTGAAGTTGAAAGAAAAATGGCAACAGATTTTGGTACTGTACTCTCCTCCACAGAATAGAGATCGATGCTATTTATTTCCAGCCCCCATTGAATATTTATTGTGCATCAATTGTATCGTCTTGCTCTGACATTTGATTCAGTGATGAAGGTACCGAATCGTCTTGAAGTTATTATTTTAAGGGCCTCCTTCCATTCTGAACAACAACAACAGCAAACGCCTTCTGCATGATCTATCCCATAATACATGCATCGCTGTAAGCATGCTCCCTGGACTCTGTCCATGGTTCGGTTGTCATGGCTGAGAGAGACGACCTGGTGAAAAGCAGCAACAACAGCACCGGGGCTCCAACGCAATACGGCAGGTGTCTGGGCGTGATGGACTGCAGGATTAATGCACAGGGTGAGTCGCATCCTTTCTAGCGTTTAATTATAGCGAAGAGATCATCCAACAGCTGTCCACTCTTGGATGTAGGCACTGGACAAAACACATTTTGAGGGCCCTCTGTTAACCAAACGTCTCGATCCACTTGGAATGATGATACTGTTCGAAACATTCCGAGGTATACGTCTAGTGCTTAAAATGCGGTACTACTTTTATTGCACATGTTACAGGCCCATTGTGTTATACCTCAGGACGTTAACACCATGAACAGTATGAGGTTTTACAAATAAAATAAAAAAGTTCTAACCCCATTGATTTAGGAGCCCCCCCGCATATAAAACTCGATAAAACAACCCCGGATGCGTTTTGGCCATAAACCCTGAAATGCGCTCTGTTTTTTATCTTCTCTCTCTCTCCATGCGATACCGGAATGAATCCGAATGCAGATTGGGACGGATTAAACCCGATGGGCTGCTCGGCGTGTGCAGTGTGTGAGGAGCGGGCCGGGCGCCACCGCCAGGCTGTCAGAACTATGTATGGTATGAAGAGCGTTATGAATGAGGGGCCTGCGTGGGGTCTCCCCCAAGCTCCGGGGATCACCAGTTGAAGAGCGAGTTCTGCCCCAGGGTCATGAAGTAGATCTGGCTGCTGCCGCCCGACTGCACCGAGGCAAAGAAGACCTTAAGAGACGGAGGGACACCAGTCAGACACCGTGAGTGACCCAACCTTCACACACACACACACACACACAGCACGTTTACCCTGGTAGGCCAAGCCCAAAACGTGAACGGATTCATTTATTCGATAATGAACACGTATATAGGCACACGTCAACGCAATAGCAGTACATACAGGTAAGTTCCAAAATAAAGGCAACTGTTTTACAAAATATTTTTTGTTTAAAAAGGAAAATGACTGTATTCCACAGGTCAAGTTAAAACTGACACACAAGACCATGATCCTAGTTTTGTCGTATTGTGAGCACTGTGCAGGGCAGAGGTGACTACAGGCCTCAAAGTTGACATTGCAACCTTGTTTTCCCTGATGTATGTAATATACATATCACTACGTTTTCTTTATATATATTCTTTTCATCATACTTCTTCCATCAATAATTGCACCTCTTTGTTGTAAAAAAAAAAAAAGAAGATATGGCAAGGACATTAAATAATTGAAAGATACATTTTGTGATCCTTACCTTGTCGTTCCTCTCACACAGAAACTTGAGCTTCTGCGCCTTCTTGTGCATGAAGACTCCCTCCAGGTTTCCCGTCTCGGCCGACCGCAGCTCGATGGCTTTATCCCCCCAGCCCATGACCTGGTTCGACTGGAGGTAGGCTGTGGAAATTGTGTTTATTTGTTTATTTGTCAGGGACATAGCCAGGCATTGACACAATGGTGTGCATCAGATGCATTGTGTTCATTGTTTATAGCCAAAGACTAATTTCCTAACAACTGTCCCCAAGAAACTGCAGGAAAAAGTGGGGGGAAAAAGTTTCAAAAAATAGAAAAAAAATAAAAGAAACAAAACAAAATGCACGCACGAACATATTGAAAAAAAGTACATCCACTCAATACAGCAAAATACCACATTTCCACACCATTAAAAAGTCCCCACATAGCAGATACCTTCTG
The DNA here is from genome assembly GCA_029706075.1 of Aldrovandia affinis. Taxonomy (NCBI): domain Eukaryota; kingdom Metazoa; phylum Chordata; class Actinopteri; order Notacanthiformes; family Halosauridae; genus Aldrovandia; species Aldrovandia affinis. Next base: position 2,764,261 of record JAINUG010000135.1, on the reverse strand, counting down.
AAAGCTTGTGAATACACAGGCTTCAAAGCCACAATAAGCTTTCCAGATGTCCCAGCAACGGAACATGAGATGCGTTTTTAAAAATCAATAAGACCTTTTTTCCCAGGTTTTTCTTCCCCTTTCTTTTCATTGGATGCATTCTGCACCAGTGCTTTATTTACACTTGGGCTGAAAGCGGCGAGCCATCTTTGAGGCAATTCCCCACGGAAGGCTCTTCCCACTGATTAATGACCTGGTCAGTGGACCCTAACACAATCGGTCTTGCAGAACGGTCTTATTTTTAGACCCGCTGTCCCGAATCTGTCAGGAAGGGTTGGATCCGGTTCTTCTCACACCCCAGTTTGCTGCTGTTTGCTACTCCCGCCGATCCGTTTACGACAGGCACTCGGCAATCTCAATTTAACCGCTGCCATAATGCACAAAATGTTTTAAACGGAAGACCACAAACACCTTTGCATAAGGCCGTTCTCACCCGATTACGAATGCTGTCCTATGTTAAATGACATCACTCACGGATCAGTTGCTGTAATCTAGAGGGTGTTCGTGTACGGCTTGCATTTTATACTATGGTCCGAGTCCATTTACACATCGTCCACAGAGCTGGTTGTTTCCTGAAGCGAGGCGTTCGTGTTAAGGGCCTCGCTAAGCGCTCTGCTGCCAACGCTACAGCGAAACATCGAGCAGGAGCCAAACTCCCCCAGGGCCTGCTCTCGACTGCTGAAACTCCCCAAAAGCGAGGCGGGTTTTTGGCCGGCGCCCACACACCCACCTACGGAGGCTGGCATCTCGCCCCACTGCAGGACGGTCTCCTTGGTGATGCGCCCGTAGGTGTCTATGTAGACCCCCTCGTCCTCGTAGCACACCAGCACCTCCATCCCGCTGGTGTTGGGCAGGATGATGATGGCGTGCGGCCGGATGAGTCCCTGGATCTGAGACAGCACAGGACACGCCCACACATGAGATGACATCACACACATCATGGCTGGCTGGCAGTGTAGTGTAATGGTGAGGGAGCTGGGCTTGTAACTCAGAGGTTGCTGGTTCAATTCCCAGGCACTGCTGTTGTACCCTTGAGCAAGGTACTTAACCTGGATTGCTTCAGTAAAATATCCAGCTGTATAAATGGATTGTGTGTAAAGAAATGTAAACTGTGTAAGTCGCTCTGGATAAGAGCGTCTGCTAAAATGCCTAAAATGTCAATGTAAAATGTACATCAGCGCTCAACTGCCTTTCTATACACTCTTTCGCTCATCGCGAGAGGCCGAGGTCTTCTGACGGCGTAAAACTCGAGGCGCTTCCCTCCCCTGAAACGATGTATATCAATTGAGTCTGATTAGTGGCGGGGGGGCAGACTCGCCGAGCTGAATCCAAACGACAAGTCAACAAATCACCACGATTTACTGTCAGACTGCAGCACAGGCCAGGGAGCCAATTCTGTTATTTATTTTTTTAATTCATATTAAAACTTCATTATCGTATCGGGGCTTATTGGCTCCGTTCCCGCGATCGCTGATTCATTTTCCGGGGCGACGTGGGAATAGAAAGACGGAGGAGAAGGGAGAGAATGGCTGCCTTCCCGTTGCAGTTAGGTGATGAGACGGGCAATCACACAGCCCAGCGCCTTCTGCCGAGAGCCTCTTCACCGCCAAACAGCCCTCCAGCTCAGCGGGAAAACCACTTTCACACCAACAGGTTGTTTGGAGGAGGGCCTTGCGTGACCCACCACAGCAAATCAGGAAGGCACTTCTGAAAACCGCCTAAAAGTTTCCCTCGCGCGGGACGGTATTTCAGCCGATTTTCCTCCCCCTAACGTCTCTTCCGTCTCCGCTAATCTCCATTCGATGTTGAAACGACACGAGGGGAAGAAAAATGCACCCGCAGCACCCACGCAAGCACGAACACATTCACCCGGGCGCTCAGAGTAACCCGTGTGAACGCCACGTCCGCCCACTCTTAACGCTGACTCTATCGGCGCTGTCGCGCGGACCGTGTCGACGCCGCGGTACTTGCCCGGCCCGGAGCTCCCGCCACGCCGTCCACGCCGTGCGCCACAACGATCCTCAGCACCAGCACCGGCATCCAGAGCCGGAGCGCGATCCGGATGCGCTGCCGCGGGATTCTCATGAGTGAGCCGCGGCGCAGAGTGAGCGCACGTGTGCGTGTGCGTGCGTGACAGAGAGAGGGAGAGGGAGAGGGAGAGTGTGTCTTTGTGTGCTCCAGAGTGGGAGAAGGAGAAAGAGAGAGGGGGAGAGAGAGTGAGTGAGTGAGTGATGAGGGAAATCTGATGCGGAATGAACCGGCGAGCGATCTGAGTGAGCGTTTGATGCAAAGATGTAGAGCTCTCGAAAAAATATTTTCATGTTGATGAAAAAAGGAAAAGAAGCCGGCAGCAGAGCAGGTCATTGTGTTTTTTTTTTGTTCTTTTGCAGCCGCGTGGTCTGAGCTCTGTGGAGACTGGGGGGTGGAGGGGGGGGCAGGGGGTGGTATTTGGTATTTTTAGCGCAATCTGGTGAAAAGTAGCACACGTGGATGGGGGTGCGGGCCGCGGGAGGCAGCCAATGGAAGCTATCTGGGACAGACACCTCGGTGGGGGCTTGGGGGACCGGGGGGACCGGGGCTGTGTGGGGAGCAGGCGGAGATCACGGGCGTGGGAGCAGGGCCAGAGGCCCTCTGCTTTTGGGTGTTATGCTCTGCTCTGGAACAGGGCCGGCGCCTCAGAGTGCGTGTGTGTGTGTGTGCGTGTGCGGTGCGTGCGTGCGTGGGTGTGTGGTGTGGTGTGGTGTGGTGTGGTGTGGTGTGGTGTGGTGTGGTGTGGTGTGGTGTGGTGTGGTGTGGTGTGGTGTGGTGTGGTGTGGTGTGGTGTGGTGTGGTGTGGTGTGGTGTGGTGTGGTGTGGTGTGGTGTGGTGTGGTGTGGTGTGGTGTGGTGTGGTGTGGTGTGGTGTGGTGTGGTGTGGTGTGGTGTGCGTGCGTGCTTGTGTGGGGCGTACAGCGTTCTCCTCGGTGCGCTCGGCCCCAGCGCCCCACTGTGGGCTGACACACAATCCACACAACGCTTCACCCACTCTGGGATAACACACACACTGTGGGGCCAGATGGCATGGCTGTGCACTTCCAGACTGGCTGTGTGTTTGTGTGTGTGTGTATGTGCTTTGCATGTCTGTTATCTGAGCATGTCTGCTGTTTGTGTGTGTGTGTATGTGCTTTGCGTTTGTAGGTTTTGAGTGTGTATATGTGTATGCATGTCTACTGTCTAAGTATGTCTATTGTTTGAGTGTGTATGTCTGTTGTCTGCTGTGTGTGTGTGTGTGCTTGTCTATGCATATCTGTGTATGTGTGATCCCACAGGGACTGGATCCACCCGATTGCATTTACCCCTCCCACCTCCTAAGCGAATCCCCCCTCTCTCCCATCTTAAAGACTGGAACGGAATGCACACTCATCCTTCCCCTCGTTTACCCAGAGCGATTACCAGCCTCGTGCTCATCTCTGGTCCCGGGGCGGGGGAATGTGGAACGCATTTGAGCACAGAGAGAGAGCGCTTCCTCCAGGAACACTCAGCAAACACTCTGCTCGCAGATAAACAGCGGCCGTGGCGTCACACACAGGGGCACAATATCACCCGGCTCCCCTCCTGTTACGACAAGCCCCCTCTCCACAGGTTCCCAGCGCTAGGCTCCATTCGGTCCCTTTTTTCCCCACCTCTGCATCATGAGATCCGGTGGCTGACCTGAGCCCCCTGGCTCTTAAAGCACGCCCACGCGTTCACTGCGGTGAGCCCTGCTGCCCACGGGAGGTCACGCCGATAGCTGTGCCGTGTGGGGAGGCGCCGCGCTGCCGCGTAAGCCAAGCGTGTCGGCGCGAGGAACTCACGTGCGTCGGCAGGTACAGGTCGTAGGGCGTCCCCGAGTCCACGTCGATGGCGTGGAAGCCGGACAGGGAGCCGTAGATGACCTTTAACCTCTGGCCGTCCTCCACGGTCAGGTCCACGGAGAGGGGCTTCTGTGGGAGGGAGGTGAAGGACTGCGGGGACAGCAGAGAGGGACATGGAGGGGGTGAGAGTGGGAAAGGGAGCGAGAGAATGAAAGTGAGTGAGCGGGAGAGAGAGTGGGAGTGTGAGTGAGCGGGAGAGAGAGAGATGGTGCTGAAACTCAGTCTCTGACTCAGACGGTGAATGCAAGACTGGCAACATTCACAGCACACAGCAGCTGTTAGTGTATGGTGCACCTAACCAACCGACTCCGCACACTGTTAAGGATTTCAACTTAACATGCAGAGAGATCAAACATAGCGAGCAAAATGTGTCAGAACTGGAACAAATCCCTCCAGATATTTAAGAACTAGGACACCATTTGCAAGGTGACCTTATTAACATCAAACTTTTTTTTATCATAACAGCATCCTAGATTTTGAAGGGCAGGGGAATATGTGCACAGTGCAGAGTAACGGTAGGAACAGACAGATGATATTTAGCTGCTTAAACAAAAAGGCTCAACACCCTGAAAATATACATAACATAACATGTGCCATTTAGCAGATGCTTTCATCCAAAGAGACTTACACTAAAAAATGCATGCATTTTTTAGTGTATGTGGCCCTAATGGGAATCGAACCCACAACGTAAGCGTTGTCAGCGCCGTGCTCTACTGAGCCACACAGAACCACCAAACGTACGTTTTTCCCTGAGCATCGGGATAAGTGTTGCTCTGAACTCCTGCTAGATGTACACTCTGTCACTTTAATTCAGTCAAACTTTTAGCCCTTATTTCTGACTTTCTTTTCAAGTTTTAACGTATATGGACTGTGTGCTATTGTACTGTGCTTAAGAGCTGGGTTGTGCGTGTACATGCGGGTGGATTTATTTATACATTTTATTTATTTATAATGTTGTTCATTATATGTTTTAGTAATGCGAGCAAGCGCCCAGACAAATTCCTCGCAATTCCTGTTGGTGTGAGTTAAGTTTTGATCTCCGCTGCTTTTTTTGGCAGGGAGTCGGTGTAAGCGACGGGGGTCCCAGCACTCAGTCCTCACCTTGAAGGCCATGAACTTGTGGTAGGGTTTGGGAGCCCAGGCGTACACCTCTACCGCGTTCTTCAGGGCGATGACGAGGAACTTGATCTTCTCGTATCGCACTGAAATCACACGGGGACGGAGAGAGAGGGGGACTTCAGCCAAGATTCTCGCGCCAGTGAAGAGAGACCGGTAAAAGAAACCGACTACTTTTAACTCGCACAAAGAACTAGTTTCAGTGAATATTCGGTCAGAAGGATTTGGTGTCGAAAAAAGCAGGCATAAAGTCTGTTGTTCCAGAAGGTTGGAAAATGTAGCAATAGGCTCTGGTGTAATGGCAATGGTGCTGGATTGCGGAATCCTGCTGATTTGACCTCAGAGGGCCCCGGAGAGTCTAACGTTTCCTTCCTGCTTGTTGGAAAGCTCAACAGTGCTCTCTCTCGGTCTTCTTCCCTCACGCTCTCTCGCTCTCTCGCTGTCTTCCTTCCTCCCTCCCTTCCTTCCTATTTTGATCAGGACATGTTTGGAGAAACATCTTTTTTGTGGCACAGTTGACAGTTTTTTCCCTATTACTACCATTGGCTTAATGAATGGAACTTGGGATCGTCCCGGTGACCTGTTACATTTTTAGAGCACCGCACACCAAGAGAAAGAGAGAGAGTAGAGCTTGTTGATTTGTTTCTCATCTTTGGCCAAATCCCTGCGCTCACGTAAGGCAAAAGAGGTGGGCCAGGAGAGCGAAGACGCTGTTGCAGTTTTGAAAACAAAGACTGCTGCCAGACCCACGGCTGGAATTAGCTTTCCTTAAGATAGCAGATGTCCTTGGAGTATTCACAAAATGGAGGGCAATAGGTCCTTTTTATGTGAATGAGGATTTGACCTGATGGTTGATGAAAGGCAGTTAAAAAAATATATATTTTTTTTTACTATTCTGCATCCACTTATTTTTCATTTGGTATTTTGCATATGATGTTTTTTTTTATTTGGTGGGATTGTAAATCTGACTTTTTATTTACAGTCAGTTTCTATCTTTTTTCAGCATCTCTCCTCCCTCTCTTTGTCTCTCTCTTGACCTCAGGAAGAGTCAAAGGAAGGAACACACGTCACTGTCACCACACACACACTCCTTGTCTCACACCTAAATGGTTCCCAGGTTCCCAGTGTGGACAAATGGACAAGGAAGTGATTCATCGACTCAAAGCCTAATGCGGCTTTTAATAATAACTCCATGCATATTTATACAGCCTACTCACGGTTTCCATTTTTATCATGCACGTCATCAATAGGCTCCATAATTGGGGGGAAAAGAAAACATATACTTTGGCTACGATTTCGCATTTATTGATATAATTAGTATGTATACCGTTTATATCTTACTGCAGTCTGTGTGGGCCACGGTTTTGCTGGCAGCTGCTAAGCAACAGTACAATATGACATTTCAGGAGATGCCGATCCATAAATAATGAACGGACACTCATCGGGCGCTCAAAATCACGAAGCGGTCAGCACCCACCGACTTTGTAGTGCACGCAGCCCTCCAGGTCCCCCACGGACGTCCAGCCCTGTCTCTTCTCCACCTCGGGATCGTTACGCAGAATCTTGTTCCGGAGCCAGGACAGGTAGTACAGTCTCAGCTTGTTCTTTTTACCTGAGACGGTCAGAGTTCACAGTGTGAAGGGCTGCAGTGGTTGGCTGAACGGATCCTCTTAATTCAGCAGGTTTTCTGGCCCTATCAAAGAGGGAGCTACACATGCGGAGATGGACACAACCGCTTATATTCTAACACGGTGGTTTTCACATCTCATCCACCAGGGGGCTGGTGTGGGTGCGGGCTTTTGTTCCAGCCCAGCACTAAAACACCTGATTCAGCTAATCGTGGTCTTTAATCAAGACTTTGATTTGTTAAATCAAATGTAGCGCTGGGTTAGAACAAAAGCCCGCACCCACACTGACTCCCCCCCTCGGATAAGATTGTTGATCTGCTGTAACAGAGCTGCAATCAGATGCAACTTCTCCACCTTCGCATGGATTCAAACTGTTATCTATTCTGAACACGCTCTTGACAGAACCTTGTTTTTGAACCGCTACAGATTTGACCACAGGCCAAGTGATGCTCTTTCAGAGTAAGACGCTACTTCTGTATCCTCAACATGCTCAGATCCTCCTCTGACTCAATGTGGGCGGAAAGTTGCAGGCCGCCCCCACACTGAATCGGTTTGTTCTTTTGACCTTATCTGAGAGCATACCCCTCAAAATCACCATTGACATAGAAACCGTGTGAAGCTCTTACTGTAAGAGGGCTTCTGTATGGTTGTGAGTGCCTACGTTCCTGTTTTTACCTCCGTGAGTGTGTGTGTGTGTGTGTGTGTTCATTGTCCTGTTTTCAACACCTGGGAGTGTGTCCTTTCTCCTGCTTTCAACTGAGATAACGTGTTCGTTCTTCTCTTTTTAATGGAGATATGAGTCTGCGTTCTCTCTCTCCTGTTAGCAGTGCTCGGTGCTCGCTCTTCCTCGTGTACCTGAGATAGTGATGAGGACATTCAGCCCCTCCAGGACGTCCATCTGCTGGAAGCGTCGCCGGCTGATGAGTGAGTACACCTTTCCCTGGCCGCTCCGGTCCAGGAGCCACAGCCCGTTCTCCGTGCCCACCAGCAGGTTCACACCTGCAGGGTCAAAGGTCAAACTGGCTATTTATAAGGCACGGTTACTCCTCTGTCCCGTATGAAGTCGGGAGCAAAAGTTCACCCTGTGAATCGGGGACAAGAAACAGACATTCTATCTGCGGAACAGACGCTGCATTGACCTTGACGGGCTTAGCGTGGAAAATGTGGTAAAAGTGTTTCGATTTGGCGTCTCGTTGTTAATTGTTATGCTCCTAATGATTTCCCCACACTTTGGGACAGCCAATCAGGTCTGTGGAGCGGTCCCGTAGCCGCAATGCCCTCAAGACTGGCTGAGCTGCGCGAGAGGGAGCGCAGCGACCGCCTTCGCCCTTGCCGTGTCGTTTCGGAAAGTTATGAAGGGACACGGTCTAAGAAAGAACATCCCTAGTAAGCATGGCGATGCGGAACCTCCTACACACGGAAGAACCAAGGACAAAAGGAACAGAGAGTTGATTATCTGCACAGCGCATCGGTCTAAAAATACTCATATCCTCAGGGGTCAACGGTTAAACTCCGGGACGTAGCTGTTTAGTGTTGCACTCATGTCTACTTGTTTATGTGTTGTATTAGGTTTTAGGCATTATTTCGCCGATATTTTCCGCACTGATTGTTTTATTGCTGCCTTTGACTTGTGGCTACAGATTTACCTACAGGGTCCTAGTTTAACTATGTGGTTGCTCCTAGCACCTGGAATTGTACTTCCCTCTAGGGTGGCTTTCAGCTAAAACTGTTCTTGACTACGGTTAACACTTTGTTGTACGTCGCTCTGAATAAGAGCGTCTGCCAAATGCCTGTAATGTAATAATGTAATGAGTATAAAGGAATTATATCTGATCATTCTCGACTGCTTCATCACAAACTGTCACTATCCACACAAGTGAAAAAACCTCAACGTTGTCACTGTTCATATTTGACACGCGTCACAGCCCATCACAGAGGCCCTGGCCCCTCAGTACTCACCCCACAGGCCAGCGCACAGGATCTCGGCGGTGAACTTCTTCTTGTACTTGCGGATCTCGGGAGTGTCGCTCTGGGGCCGGATGTTGGTGGGGTTGACGTTCACCACAGACCCCTTTCTGTGGTTTTCCCTCCTGAAGGGCTCAGACTTACAGCCAGCTGAGAGAGAGCAGAAAGGGGCAGATGCATTCATGTTCCTACACCACACCACACCGCTTAATGTGGGGAATATTCACCAGACCCCATTGGGGGGGGCGGGGGGAGGGTACATGTGCTCACAATACAGGAGCACATGCAAAGGTTTGATAGACAGACTGAACGAAATGTCATTACCATAACATTCTGGGTCGGCAGGTATGCATGTAGATAAAGATGAAATGTCAGACAGAGATAAAGAGATGGACATTTTTTAAAATGATAAAACAACGCATGCATGTGATTCTTATAGTGCATTACTACACTGATACGACTCCACTACACTTAAACACAGGAGTGTAGCAATGCACAGCCCATCACAGTGTGCAGCAGAAGGGTGGAGTAAAGTCTGCAGTGTGGAAGTGTGAACTCTGATGGACTGTGTGGTGCTAGTCCCCTGCGTTTCAGTGCATCTCAAGTCAGTATAGTGCGCAGTGTGGAATGCAGTGTGCAAAGTGAGTGCTTCAGGGTACTCACTGGGACTGTGGCCCACTGGGCTTTGTGGAGGAGAGATCTGCAGTAGGCGTGGGTCGATGAAGGGCGTGAAAGAAGAACAGGAGGAGGAGGAAGACGAGCTGGTCTTTCCTGGCTGTCCATTTACCGGCTTCTGCAATAACACCGCAAATGCCAAATAAAGAAAGTTCATGGACTTTCAGCAGAAAGGCCTGGATTACAGTGCATTTATTTTTTACACTGAACCAGAGAGAATGTGATTAGCCAGGGTTGATATCAATACATCAGCACCCTCTAGTGGAGAAAAAGTAAGCATGCACTTCAGCTTCATTCAGCAGAATGAATAAATCCATAAACATTCTCGTTAAACTGAAGCATTTAAACAGCTCAAGCGTATAAGCATAATCTTTAATATTTCTAACACACATGCAGGACTGAGATCTGAATAGTCAGTAATTTAATATTTTGCGCAAGAAGTTATACAATATATATATACACAAAATCATTTCTATTGAGGCATTTAGAGTACCAAACTTCATAAACCTCTTTATAAAGAGACCCAATTTTAAATCAAACAAGGTTCTTTTAACAACTAACAAACCCTTACTGAATCCCCATAGTACTTTATAGAGGGAAAACTGTTTTCTATTAACACTAAAAGAGAACCCGCCATGCAGTGCACTACTTTAGTGGGGGGGGTGTGGCTGAGAACTCACGTCCAGGTGAGGGGTGCGGCCGGGGGGGGACTGGGGGTAGAAGGCTTCTCGGGGGAGCCGTCCCGGGGTCTCGAAGGGGGGGCTCTTCTGTAGGAGATCAGGAAGAAGGTAATTCTGATTGAATTCTGATCCTACTGGCCATGGTAGGGGGCCAATCTTAAGGTCTGCTACTCTCTGCTAAGACAAGAAAACACACACACACACACACACACACACACAGCGCAGGCTGTTACTAGGGGGCACGACGGGCATGCATTCTCATTCACACACAGCACAAAGCCAGGCCTCTTCTCTGGAGAGGCTTCCTTTCAAGGGCCCTGGTGCTGCAGTGGGCCTTGTCATTTTTTTGGTTGTGTTTTTTCTTTTTTTTTAACTTTCAATGACAAAGTGCCTCAGCTGACAGCCAACCAGGCCTCTTGCTGACTGAGCCCCGGACAAAAGCCCCCGGATTCGCTAGCGAGCGGCAGCAGGCGCAGAGGTGAAAGCTCTCTGTGGGGCTGGGGCGTGCGTCTGAATACGCCGCAGCGCATTAGCGTGCCCTCTAGCGTCGGCGACGCACACAGATGGGTTTGGAAGTGACTGCGCGCTGTAACGAGGCTGATGATGCCGCAGGGAGACCCGCGGCGTGCGAATGGGGGCGCGTGTCGCTACCTGCTGCTGGTTCAGATTGCAGTGCGGCTGGAGGACGATTCCGTCGGGGGCCATTCTGAAGAACTTCCCTTTCACGTTATTGGCAGGCCTGGACGACAGACAAGGGCATCAGAGGAGACAGGGTGATTCCTCCCTAACTGTATATAACATGAGACGTTCTCCGCCTTACAGGTAGGAGGTGAGGTTAATGTACAGCTACAGTGTACTTGTAGATTCCCCTACTATATTAGTATCCTTTACTTAGCCATATTCATCTATCGTGGTAGTGTAAAGTTCACCTAAGGACGTCGGCTGGAAAACTTTCCTAACAATAATCAATAATGCATTCTCTGTGAAAAGTCCAATATTATTAGGAAATGAAACACACGGACAGTGTTCAGCTGCATACGCCGAAGTTTCACCGCCTCCCAGAAGAACTGCAGCTGAAGCTTTTCATAAATATTTGGTCTGTTGAGACCCAGCTTAGCTTGGAACCGCTGTACTGATGAGGAATGTCAGCTCCTCGGGTGAACAGGTAACTCAGAAAGGAGCAGCACTCACCTGCTCTTCTCATCATCGTCGCTGCTCCCCACCTCGTCACTGGAGGAGGAGTACTCTGTCGCCTTGACGAAGGGGCTGAGATGGGGCTTGGGCCCGGAGCAGAGGGCGAAGCCCTGCGGGAATAGAAGCGTTGAAAGTGGATCAAAGTTGCCACAGCATTTGAGTGGTTTCTAATTTTTCCTGTTTTTCTCCCAATTTGGTAGCCAATTATACCCTCTATTTCTTTCAATTTACCTCCCCCCACAAGCTCCTTCTCAGAAGAGCCTGTTTCTCCCATACAGGGACGCCTTTCGCGCTTCTCGGGAGAGCCCGTGCCGGCTCACCCTCCCCCCTCCCTCTCGGGCACAGCATATGCCTAACACTAAAAGGCCTGGTTGGGACTCAAAGGATTACTATAAATGTATTCAATGTACTGTTTAAAAACTACAAAACAAAAAAAATCTCAACATTGTGATGATTAATTAATGGGAAATGACCCTGGTTTCATTAAATGGGTCAGATCAGGACTCAGCCGTGTCCTCCCTTCCCTCCGGAATGGGGGGAATTTCACCAGCACTCACTTAACGTCCTTTATTTCTTGGGACTGCATACCCCTGACCCTGACAAAGGCCCATTCATGACAAAACACATTATTTAGACTTTACAGTTCAGCTTGAGAGTTCCTAACATAAATGCCATTCCACGGCCTCTGTCAACACAAAGAGAAATGTACCACTACTCGATAAAGAGAGTTTGAGCTTTGTATCAATGCTTTATCGTCTAGTTACACAAATGCATGCGCAGCATACCACTGGAAAAACAGCTATGGCAAAATGAAAGTGTACAGATAAAGAAGTGTCCTTTGTTAGTGGCTATTTAGACTAGTGCTTCAGAAAACGCTTAAAAACAAGTTATTTATTATTACAGTGGAATATGCGAAACATTTCAGAAATGCTCGGGCTGCGCTAAAGGCAAGGCTTAAGCACACGAGCCCTGGAGATGTCACATATTACACTACATTACATTACAGGCATTTAGCAGACGCTTTTATCCAGAGCGACTTACAGTTTACATTTCTTTACAATCAATTTTTACAGCTGGATATTAACTGAAGCAATTCAGGTTAAGTACCTTGCTCAAGGGTACAACAGCAGTGTCCCACCTGGGGATTGAACCTGCAACCTTAATGTTACAAGCCCAGTTCCCTAACCATTATACTACACTGCCTGCCACATAGGGCCTTGTTAAATCCAAACTCTGACCCATCACCAATCACAAAGAGGCTCACCCTACCGCATGGGCATGTTACTCTACACGGCGCGTGAGAGCGGAGGTTTGGAGCGGAGGGGCCGACGGCGGGACGTACCGGGTGTTGTCGTGGGGACGGCGGGCAGCAGTCCTGCGCTTTTCTGTGCTGCTGGTGGCGGCTTGACAGGAGGGGGCTCTCGATCTTGGAGAACCCTGAGCGAAAGCAGAAAAACAGCGCTCTAAATCCCCCTTTCTCTGTCTGTCTGGATGCCACGCCAAAAAACCCTCCCTAAACGAACACAAAAAGACACGCGCACGTCCTGCTTTGGGCAGATGCAGAGCGGAGAACGTCCGAGCGCGGTGGCAAATGTATTCAAAGGAAATATATAAAAATGCTCACAGGAAAATGTATTAAAAAGATGCAAAACAAAAAGGACATTTTACTTTGTTCCCTGTTGGACCTTCGCCAAGACCCCTTCCTAAATGACACTGTCGGTCCCTAATTCAATTTGAGCCAGGGCTATGATCTAACGTGCAAGGGGTATACAGCAATTTTGTTTTCTGCAGCCACACTAGTGAATCAGCACGACGAAGGACTCAACCCTTCAACCCAATTTACTCTGTGTGTTCCTGACTTTTGGGAGATCCACCGCACTAAAGCTCAACGAGATGTTCTCCAAAGAGAGAAGGGAAAAGAAAGGCAAAACAACAGAACAAAATACACTGAGTCCACTGTGCGGCCTCTGTGCTTCCACAACTTTGCCGATTAGGTGGGGCTCATTTAGCTTGCGCTTCCGACAGCCTCACACACTAACAAACGGGGCTGTGTGGTGGCTTGCTACTCGTTCAAAGCAAAAGACACACAGTCTAAAGGACAGTCTCCCTGACTCAACTTCAAAACCCCTCTGAAGAAGAAGAGAGCAGTGCATGTTGGGTAAAAACAAAAGCAACTTTTGGAGTATTTTCAGACCTCGTTGTGCTGCACCCATTAATTGTATCGCGTTCCCACACCCATGTGACCACAGGGCTCAGCCGTTCGCCTGCCCGCACGCCTTCACACCCCCCGCAGGCCCACAAACACACCGCACTCGGCCTGCAATCTCTCTCATCTCCAAAGGGCCAGCAAACCAGGATCTTCATTTAATTAAGGTGCCGCTACACACTAAATTATCCCATTTCTAGACAGCCAGTATACACATACACAAAGATGGGAATTTGAGTCACTGGAATGGTTTTATTAAATAGATCGAACACATACAGTGACGCTTTAAAGTCTACACCCCGGTCTCAAAAATGTCACCTTTTTTTGCCTTACAGTCTGAAATTAAAACATGAAATCATACTTTTTCCACCTTTATTTACACATTTTAACTTATAACTTCCAAGTGGAAAAAGATTTCTCTAGGATAACTTGAATTGATAAGTCTACACCCCACTTATCATACCAACTGTAAACTAGCTCAGGGTAGCCAATCACTTTCCAGACCACACATAAAGCTAATTGGCCTCCATCTGTGTTCAATTGTAGTGATTCTGATTACTTCAGAATTGAACCTGCTGTTCCTAGAGGATTCCACTGCTGGGTAGTGCATTTCAGAGTATAGAATCCACCATGAGCAACAAGGAGCTTTCAAAAGAACTCTGGGATAACGTTGTGGCAAGGCATGTCATGAAATGGGTATAGAACTATTTAAAAGGCCTTAAATATCCCTTGGAGCACGGCCAAGACCATAATTAAGAAGTGGAAGGTGCATGGCACCACCAGGACCTTGCCTAGATCAGTCCATCCGACCGAGCAAGAAGGAGACTGACCAGAGGCCAATGGCAACTATGAAGGAGCTACAGGCTGTAAGGCAACAAAAGGTGACATTTTTGAGAGAGGGTGTAGACTTTAAAGGGGCACTGTATAATGTGAAAATAATGATGCCAAAGTAAAATTTGAAAGTATATTTGCTGACCTGCCAAGACTGAACTTAAACACGGGTCACAAAATATTCTTCAAAGTTGTTACAACAGCTTTAACTAATTTGGACGGAATTCGATTGCATGCATCGCCTAAATGATGAGCATTTGAACTTAATGGCAGTTAATATAAGTGATTAGGTTTAGAATCTGTTAAAATGACTGGGAGCTACGTTTGCAGGCACAAGCACTCAAACTGTATAAATGTGGGTGTGACTGTTATGGAGACCAAATGATGCAGAGAGAGAGAGAGAGAGAGAGACACAGAGACAGACACAGACAGAGAGAGACAGAGAGAGAGGAGAGACAGAGACAGACAGAGAGAGGAGAAGAGCCTAGAGACAGAGGAGAAGGATGCCTGAGAGGGGGAGGAAGAGCATTAGGAGGGTGGAGAAGAGAAGACAGGAGGAGAAGGATGATGAAGAGGAGGGAGGGGAAGAGGCAGATGAGAGCGGGGAAGAGGAGTGAGATAAGAGATAAAGAAGGGGGGAGGCAGAAGAGAGGGGAGGAAGGGGAGAGGGAGAGAGTATGAAGGGGAGAGAGATGAAAGGGAAGGAGATAAGAGAGGAAGAGGAGGTAAGAGGATAAAGCACAAGGCCTTGGTCTGGGACGGACACTGACCTGACTGGGAGCTGCTGGTGGAGCTGCCGTGCGAGGAGCTCGACCTCCCAACCTTCTCCACCGGAGACAGAGGAAACCCACTGGAGACGAGCAGGAAAAGCACATTACAAAAAATGAGAAATCTGGACCGCGGAGGGCAAATCTGTTCATTCCGTCACCAGTGGAAGCACCCTGGTATCGAGAACAATGGCTGCTGCTTTGACTCACTCCCGAATTACTGCGCTCTTTCCACGGTTGCGTGTAATAGTGACTTTTAAAGACAAAAAGTCAGTCAGTGTTAAATGTAATGAGACTCCATCCTCATTAGTCTTAAGAGATGAACACACCTTGATGCCGTCCTGTGGTGGCTCAGCAGTTCTTTACAGTAAAACTTTGACGTTGTGCGTTCTGGAACCTAAGAAAAAAAAAAAAAAAAAGAAGATTTTCAGAAGTTGTGAGAACGCCAGGCGTCTTGGAACCACTGCTTCCAAAGAAAAACTTTTCAAACAGAAAATATTTCCCAAAATACCTCCACCCGAAAACGCATGAGCTGAGCGACGATGAGGGAAACCTAATTACGAAGTGATTTATGCCTCTGAAATAATGCCCCCGTAGTTCTTCGTTTTTTTCCTCCATATCTTTTTTATGTATATGCAGGTTAGTCTAGTTATTAATGTAGCACAACGAGGAGAAGATGATTTTGTTTCATAGAAGATGCCCAGGGATACAACGAATTGGGTGGGCGAGATGTTTTGTCTTTAGATGGTGTAAAAGCTGAGGCAGCCCAATATTGGGACCTTCAATCAATTTAGAGAACAATTCAGATCCAGCCTCCGCCACAAAATTGTAAGAGCAGGCCCTCATGGAGCTTGTGACGAAAATGAGGAACTTGGGGAACATTAGGACTCTCGTTCATATCGTGTATATCAGGCGTGTGACTAGACATTGCAAATATCCGGGGCTGAGCCCACGACATATTCTAGATAATAATAGATCATTTTACTTACTGTGTACTAAACGTACATTGAATGTAAACAATGCAACTAAACTATCATTATAGTACTTATATTTATAATGACATTAAGCAACAAAGTTGAAATAAAAGTGAAAAGTAGGGGGGTGGGCTACATTTAACACTTGCAGTGCAGTGTTAGTGATTGTTTCAGTAATACAACGTCAATAATATACGTCAATAATATACTCAAAACGGTATGGGGCTATAGCCCAATAGCCAGGCTCTAGCCACACCCCTGATGTATATCACATGGTGAAACATTTTGACACAAAAGTTCTCATCAAGCTCATTTTAGCGTGGAAATTTGAAGCACCTTGCGTGACTACTGATTCTCGCTTCTCAGTTTGTGGTGCCAGGCTTTCGGTTTTAGGCAATGCGCTGAGGTGTCATCTCTGTCTCTGAGGGAAGGAAGACTCCACCCAGTGAAACAGGAAGCCGCTCTTAAAATACCCACCTTTCTCTTAACCACCACCTTCACAGGGCTTACTGGAAACTGTGTTAAAACTCCTCACTTCAATTCGACTGTTTTTAATCTTTGAGTTTGCTGGGGGTATCTCTGTGCCTTTCTGAAAACAACAAACACTTCCTCAGGGGGTGGGGGGGGTGGGGGGTGTATTTGTTTCCCTTATGAGCGGCATTAAAAAAAAAACAGGCATGTCACATTACCAACCGTGGTGTCGCAAGACCGTCCAGGGCATTTCTGCCACCTCATGCCAAGCACTCTGCGTCCCTGTGCTGGCACGGTCAGAAACACCACCACAACAACAACTACAGCTAACCTGCCTTTATCACCAGCAACACAACTACAACAACTATAACAACACAGGCACACAAGCATGCACACACACACACGTGCACATGGACATGTACACACACACACACACGTGCACATGAACATGTACACACACACACACACACACACACACGTCCACATGAACATGTACACACACACACACACGTGCACATGAACATGTACACACACACACACGTGCACATGAACATGCACACACACACGCGTGCACATGAACATGTACACACACACACACGTGCACATGAACATGCACACACACACACACGTGCACATGAACATGTACACACACACACACACGTGCACATGAACATGTACACACACACACACACGTGCACATGAACATGTACACACACACACACGTGCACATGAACATGCACACACACACGTGCACATGAACATGTACACACACACACACACGTGCACATGAACATGTACACACACACACACACACACACGTGCACATGAACATGCACACACACACACACACGTGCACATGGACATGCACACACACACACACACGTGCACATGAACATGTACACACATACACACACACACGTGCACATGAACATGTACACACACAAAGATACACTCCCTGTAATTAAGTCTCACAGCACTAGATGCATGCCTAGTGACATCACAGCCTGGCGATTGGGTTAATGATCTGGAAGTGCGGTAAGGGAAACTGGACTTAAAGGTTGCTGGTTCAATTCCCAGGTGGGGCACTGTCATTGTACCTTTGAGCAAGGTACTTAATCTGAATGTCTTCAGTAAGTATCCAGCTGTACAAATGGATTGGATGTTAAGAAAATGTAAAACTGTGTTAAGTCGTTCTGGATAAGAGCGTCTGCTAAATGCCTAAAATGTAAATGTTAAATGTGGGATGGTAGGAAATCCATACTTATGGCATTATACAGCTATCCGTCTTATGACTGATATATTGCAAAATGAAAAGCCATGATGGGGTGAATTGCTCATCGTTATAATGGTCTTATGTTCATTATTATTCTGTAACAGACTGCCGGCTACATGTACTTCCATACTCCCTGTACTTCTCTGCAAACTGAACAATGACTGAACAAACACCATCCAAAAGTGGGAAAAGCATAAATTGTGACATGAGGTGTTGAGAATTTTCTGCTTCTATGATCACCACGAATTTACTCCGAAAATGATGCTTGATTCAGCACTGGTCAGACTTCAGGGCAGCTTAGGGTGGAATTCAATGAAAAATCACAAAGTTCAGCGGTCACTGAAATGAGGTCTACTGAAAAAACAGCAAAAATAACAGCTTACATGAACTTAGTCTAGACACGTAGTCCCAACCCGCTGGTGAGACTTTGTTGCATTTGCTCTGGACTACCTTAGGGGGGCGCTCCTCTGGGCTGGGGAAATCCCAGAAGACGTCGTCGAGGGTGGGGGACGTAGGAGTGGTGGCCATGTCTGACATGGAGCAGCTGTGCTGCGTGTCCCTACTGGAGCGAAGGTTGGCATTCTGAAAACACAGCAAACACACAGGCATTTTCCCCTCAGTCTCGGCAACGCTCGATTTCAAGTGCATTCCGTGCTGCGGTGTGTGCTACGCAGTGAATGAAACCCAAAAACACAAGGTCTCCTGTTCATGTCACCGTATTCGGGTTCTTCAAGAAACATCTTTCGTTAAGTGTCAGCGTTGTCATTACTTTAATGTGTACTGTTGTTCTCTGTGGCTCAGTTGGTAGAGCACAGCGTTGGCAACGCTTAGGTTGTGGGTTCAATTCCCACTGGGGCCACATATACTGAAAAATTTATGCATTCACTACTGTAAGTCGCTTTGGATAAAAGCGTCTGCAAAATGGCAGATTTTTTTTAAAATTTTTTTATTTTTTTACTGTTGTTATTCGGGTCACTTGTGAATCGTGACAGTGGCACGAAAACAAAAGAAGAAGTGGAAGACGATGGACAAGGGGAAGTAGAATTCAGTCTCCCGTGTGAAGAGAGGCGAATCGGAAAGACACCAGATTTTTTTTTATAGTGGTTTGACTAATGCCCTTCGCAAGGCTAAAGGATGGCACCCGCTTGGCAAGCACGCACGAGTTTTTGGAAACTTCTGCAATCCTCTGGGCAGCTGACGCGGGCACGAATAACAACGTGACTGAACAATAACAGGCCGTGGAGGTTTCGTAACATCAGAGACACGGTGAACCTGCGAGACGCCTTAATGAGACAACGTTTTGAGACTGGCCTGCAAAAAAGAGCTCAAATGCTTCCGTGTGCTTAGTAAAGGCCACCTGCACCAGTTCCTCAAGGACGTGGCATCAAATCAAACTTAAACGAAGCCCTTTGAGGCGAGAGGAAGGTGCGCTGCGCCGACTAAGCTTAAAAAAAAAAGATTTTGTCACCATATAATCTTGCGATACTAAACACAGTGAAGGGGAGGTGAACATAACAGAAACTGCATGGAAATACTGGAAAACAGCTATTATTAGCTTTCACTGAAAAGCTTTCAAATGCAGGCAGGTATCAATTGAATATGGAGGTGAGTGCTGAGGGGACAGAGTTGTCAGTGGTACTGAAGTGCACAGGGTGTTTGGGATGGGGATGGGGGTTACCTGGTGGACGGCGGCCCTCTGCAGGGCGGGGGTGCACGGGCTGGAGTTGCTCCCGGAGCCCAGCCTGGACTGGACGTGCAGGGGGAGCCCAGCGGCCACCCGGTTCAGGTTGGAGAGATGGGGGTCTGGAGCTTTCACCCTGTCATCCATCTGAGCGACGGTGACAAGAGACCGGACAATTCACCATCTCACTCCTCCACCCACTGGCTCACCAAGAAAAATCACGACTGGCCAGAGACGCTGGACTTTTACATGTCAGGCGATTGAAACTGAGAACAGCGCAAATTGCTTCATTTTGCGGCAGAATGCTGTAGTACTCAAATTATTAGCTCCACTCTGGTGTTCTTTATCACCAGCAAAGAGCAAACACCAATGCATGTTGTGTTAACATTGACCAGCTTTAACTGCATGTGTGCCACTCCAGTGTGACCCAGCATGGCCATCTGCATTTCAACCGGTTGAGTTTAACTCAAGTTATACTGCTCACAAACTGCTGATTCCCCTGTTTGGCGGGCCTACACTTGCCTACATGACTGTTTGTCTGTAAATAACCGAGCAAGGTTGCTCACCACCGCCTCTGCGTTTGCTCGCTAGCCCGTGACAGAGGAAGAAAACTCTTGAAACTTGTGCTGTTCTTCCTGTTTCAGAACAAACCACAACAAAAATCAAGGTGAACGATGTTTTTTATCCGGTTTATGGACCTGGCATACAGAACGTTGTACAACGGGGGTGTAACAGTTTACTTCCTCGTGTGAAGTCTTGTGCTTCCTAGCTACGAGGCTTAAGCATTGTTAAAGTCACTTTCTCCACATTTGGCTGGTCCTGTGTGGTGTGCGCTGTCTGTCTGGGTTTCAACCGTGTCTCTACCAGACCGGCCCTGGTCGTCAGCCCCGACCGGGGGCGGCATTTGGCTGTCCGCCCCAGGGGGCGTGAGCCGTGAAGTGCGTAAGAAGTCTCCGGAGTGTGGGTGGGCGAATTCCGTCTCGAAGGAAGCGGAGTTCGCTTCCCACGGAGAATTAGCTTGCCTCATAGAGATGAGCGGCAGACCTGTGTGGGGTTAGGACACAATTAGCCTCTTCCTGCCAGATCCCAGCATGTGGATTTAAGGTTGCCAGGGTTCCTATGTTATACTGCTACATTGGTTCCTCCCAACAACGCACCAGGTGCCTACAGGTTACCAGTTGTCATCAGTGAGAGGTATGCCTCTCCTTCAGTGAGCCTTGGTTCTCTCCTGTAGTCCTTTGTGGGCTGTGGAGTGTTTCAAAGTCTCAGGCAGGCAGGTGCATCAGAGGGGTGCACACGCTTCAGCTGCAGGGCTTCTGGTGTGCAGGCGCGGATGGCAGAGGAGGCACAGTCTGTGAGTACAGTGGTGTTTTATGGCATTGCCCTCATTCACAATCGAACTACGGCGGGATACACACGCCCACTTCCTCTTAACCCCCTTGGGCTTGTTTCATACCCGGGATCGGCCAACAAACTGGGTCAGCCTGGGTCAATCCGCAGGAGGCTCTGCTGACCTACAACCAAGGCTGGTCAATGGTAACACGGCAACAGACAGAGAGCAGGAGGAGAAACAGGAGGTGAGGTGTAAAAGGCAGCAGGGACGGGGAGGGCAAGGGCGCTGGGGGGCAAGGGGGCTGAGTTTACCGCTTTGCGCTGGCTATTTGGCGGGCAGCTAGGCGCAGCACTAGAAGCCTTCTGGGGCTCCCTCTGCTTGTGCCTGTGGTCGTGCTGAAGCGAAAGCAGCTGGGCCTGATCTTTGGGCAGCGTGCGGTGGAACTTTTTACCCTGCTGCTGCTGCTGCTGCTGAGGAAGAGGTGTGGGCTCAGCCCTTCGCTACACAAAGACACACAAACACAGGAGGCTCACAAAGACACAAACGCAGGAGGCTCGCAAAGACACAAACGCAGGAGGCTCGCAAAGACACAAACGCAGGAGGCTCGCAGAGACACAAACGCAGGAGGCTCACAAAGACACAAACGCAGGAGGCTCACAAAGACACAAACGCAGGAGGCTCGCTAAGACACACAAAGGCAGGAGGCTCACAGAGACACAAACGCAGGAGGCTCGCAAAGACACACAAACGCAGGTGGCTCACAGAGACACAAATGCAGGAGGCTCACAAAGACACAAACATAGGAGGCTCACAGAGACACACAAACACATGGGGCTCAGCCCTTTGCTACACAAAGACACACAACACAGGCTATACAAGGGTCCACACACCCAGCAGGCCACAGAACGACACACAAACACAGGTGACTCATAAATACAAACAAACAAAGGAGGCTACAAAACCACACACAAACACAGGAGACTCACAAAGACACATAACCCCTGAGGCTACACAATGACACACAAACACAAGTGGCTCACAAAGACACAAACCATAGGAGACTTACAAAAACACACAAACACAGGAGGCTCAGCCCATCGCTACACACACACAGGAGGAGGCACTCATCCTCGGCTGGCTCCCATGCAACATCGCTGTGCCACCACAAGCAGACCCCTTCAAAGACAGCCCGCCGCAGGCCCCCACCAAACCTTTAATTGAACCAGAATGCCATCCCGGCTAAATTCTGCCCCCAACACACGGGACAGCTTATTTTTGGAGACGGAGGAAACTCCCACACTTTTGTGATCCACACAAATGCATCTGAGCATTCCATTTTCCCTCCCTGACAAGACAGAGGAAGGTAACATTGTATCTGCAAGTTTGTTCATAGCAGTACCTCCCCCAAGGAAATATCCCCTCTCCATATACACCTTATGCTATTCACCGGTGTCGACTGGGGAAATAATGCCTACAACACTGACACAGCGAAGAGAGGGAGCCTGAATCAGGCTCAACACAGGTTCAACACCTGCAATCGAATAAGGAGATGAAGCCGTTTAACCTTGCATTCATAAGGAACGCAGCAAGGCAAGATTTATCTTATCAGCTTACATACAAAGCCTTTCACACAGTCGGGCATTTACCCTCTCTTTAACCCACACTGACTGTTGCTATGAGAACATTTGTCTACAAGCACAAAACACCATTTCAAGGACTGCAGAAACCAACGGGTTCCTTCGAGGGATGAGCACTAGTGTTTACAATGAGGAGATTGTGCGGACAGATGCATAAATAATCCATCGCATTCCTGGCTGGCTGGAACAGCAGCGCTCTTCCCAGGGGAATGTGACGAGAGCGCTGCGAACACAAGTGACAAACGGCTGCGTTTGATCTCTACATCATTAGTAATTCTTTTTATGTGCTTTTATCCCAAAACCAACTCCCTTTATTGCCTTTCACGCTCGTCTCTTCACACCAGTCTAAATGAATGGCAACAAGGGTACGAAACATGCCAAAATAAATGACAGTTCTGAATTAAACCAGGATTACAGTGGCTTAATCTGCACAAACGCCAGTTTTGTACCCTTCAAATTCCATAAACATCAACTCCCTTGATAGAGAATAGCCGCTCTGTGTTAAAGAGATCGTAAAACGCCCCCGGCGGAAAGGTAACTCTACAAATCGGTTGAACTGTGGGTGTTCACTTCCTGGTACTCGTGCGCTTGTCATTTTTTTGACTCCTCTTCGATGATACGCATCCTCATGAATAGGCGAAAAACGCCCTTTTCACCCTATTCTCTACCGCAGCTCGCGGTGCGCTAACGAGACGGGCATTATTGAGCGTAGCGCGCAGCACAGACACCCCCTCTGAGCCCACGGCAGCCTTTTCATCCAACATTACTGCACCACCGCACCACCCTCCTCAGTCAACCTTCCAGTTAAGAGCCTGCAAACCTGCAAACCTCCATATCATCCTGTTGGCTGGATACTGTCCACGTTCCATATGCTGCTGCACCTGCCTACATTATGGCCATACAGTACCACACCAGCTATGAGATTCATGTCAGAAGTGATGTACTCAATGCTGAGTCAATACAGGGCATGGGGTCCTCTGTTCTGTACTTGCCGGCTGAGCTGATCCCAGATGGAGACATCCCCTTCATGTTGGTATAATTCAGAGAGAGAAAACAAACAAACAGTGGAGTTTTTTTTTTTTTTACCTGATCTGTCAGAGCACCACCTGGTCTGCCTACGGCATCGATCTTCTGTTTGCCCGAGTCTTCCAGCTATGTTTTAACGAGAAAACAAACAGTTTTACAACGGCAAGAATTTAAGACTTCTCTGAAATCCAGTGACTGAATTCCTGTAGAATGTTTTGATTTTTTTTTTTATATTCAGTGTTTGCTGGCTTGCATAAGACCCTTAACCCTCCGCTCTTCAAATATTTAACGTCGAGAATCAGACCGTCGCTGCTGATGGCATTACGGAGTAAATGAAGTGTGTTTGCATGACTTTGTTTTTCATTAAAGGACTGAAGTCACAAAGCAAAGCCAAAAGCCAACAACAACAACAACAACAACCCCATCGCACATGTTGCAGATGAACCGCGTTCGGGACGGTGCGCCTACGAAGTGGTGAAAAATAACGTGCGGCGCGTGTCTTTCGTACAGCTGAGAGTCGAGGGCTGGAACGGAAACCCGCTGACCATCTGTAATTCATTAGTTGCCGTGCGACTCTCCCAAGTTCCTGTCAAAGCTTGTTAGCGCCGTTGCGCGGCCCTTGTGAAATGAAACATGAAACACAAAATCGAGATTCGCGTACGAAGCGAAGCAAAGGTTCACGCGTCCGCGGTCCCGGCGTTCCTCCTCCTCCTCCTCCTCCTCCCCCCGCGGCTCAGCGGAGCGACTCGCTCAGCGCACACTTTAAAGCCCGTCGCAGACCCGCACGGAGGCCGAACCACGCGACGCAATCGGGACGCTGCCCTCCGCTCACAATTACTGAGGCGTGAGAGATTAATTAACTGTGAGTCCAACACACACTCCGATTAAACTCATCACTGTGTACATGACACTTTCCTTAAGGAACACTGTAATTATCTCCAGCTTCTCCCCGTGATGGGTATCATAACTCCCTTGCACAGTACTGCACACGATATGAAAGGAACGGGACGACAAGATGCTAACAAACTTCAATTATTGATCTTTTCTAATGTCCGACCTTTCTTTCTTGTGCAGTTTTTGAGTGTCAGGTTAGCATTTAACCAAGTTCCTCTGCAGAAGACAGAAAGGAAAACGGGGTGCAGGTAGAAGCGCTGTGTCAACGTCCTGCAAGCGGTTTTTTTTCAGCACTCGTATAAAATGTTAACTACAGCTCAGATTAATAATGCATTGACCTTGTCACAAGTCATTTTGTTCAGAAGGGCTAAGAGCCGCCAAACAAAATGAGGATTTCAATGAAGATGTGTTACATAACCGTAAGACGACCGCGTGGCGTAGAAAAAGGTTGAAATACCTTCCTTTTTTTTCTCAATTGAATTTGTAGACTTACATCTGGGGGAACGCAAAGAGCAGGAATATGACAAAGACTCTCTCACGATGGTAATGGCTTTAAAACGGCCGTTTTCAATGTCGTCAGGATGCAAACTTGAGCTCTGACCCGGGAATTTCCTGCTCACCAACCATTTCCCACGGATTTGCGAGACTGGAACATTTCGCTGCGACTCAATGTGGTTTAACTCCGCGGGCCAAGAGGGGCTTGCAAAACAAAGTGGGGAGAAACTCGACACGTTTCACTCTGACTGGCTCACGCAGGTCACGTTGCGCATCTGGGCCAGTCCAGAGGGGAGATCGCCGAGCGTTTGTTTGTTTTTGTTTCGGGTATTTCTTTCCCCGGATTAAAACGGGCCCACGCTGTTCAGCAGCTGCTCCAGAGGAGAGGGAGGGTGGGGGGCAGGAGTGAATCGGCCGCGGCTTTCACTACCTGTTTCCGGTCGTTTCTCTTGTGTCCCTCGGACAGCTTGCGTCTCTCCTCCAGAACGCTCCGCTCCTCCACCTCCGTCTCCTCCCTCCACAGCATCTCCTGCAGCTCAGGCCACTGGAACCCGGCCTCCTGGTGCTGCCTCCTCTGCTGCTGAAGAGCACGGCGCACAGAGCCTCACGTCACACCACGCACAGAGCCTCACATCACGCCACGCACTTCTGCAGCCCCCAACCGCACGGCAGCCCTCCTCATCTCAGGTGTTTATGCTCACAAAAGAGTTTCAAAACAGCATTGTGACAGACACATATCTCAACTCAGGAGTGGTTTAGGAGTTTAGGAGAAGTTGAAGTGAGGCCCAAAAGGACTTATACTAGGACCTCCCTGTGGAAATTATGCAACATTTACCAATATAATTACCGATATTTATCATTCTAGTTGACAAGCTAGCGATTTGCACAAATGATCCTCATTGTTATAACGTGGCACGGCGCAGGCCCGACAGCTCTCTTTGTTTGTGAGACAAAGCAAAACCGTGATGGTTCCCACCGTCTGAGAGAAGCAGCGGGGCTCTAGGGATGAAGTCAGCTAATGATGCGTGTCAGGTACAGGCCCAGGTACGGTAGTAAAGTGTGAATCTCTGAAAGGCACAGTCCATTTGCTGTGTCTTTAACAGGAATAGTCAAGTAGCAGAATGTGACTTTGACAGCAATAGTCAGTTAGCAAAATATGCGACTAGGCAGGAAGTGGACTGTGTGTCCCTAACAGAAATATTTAGGTAGAGGAGAGTGTCTCTTAAACAGGAATCGTGAGGTAGACGTGTGTGTGTCTGTTAGACAGGAATAGTCAGGTAGACGAGAGTGTGTCTGTTCTAGTCAGGTAGAGGACAGTGTGTCTGTTAGACAGGAATAGTCAGGTAGACGAGAGTGTGTCTGTTAGACAGGAATAGTCAGGTAGACGAGAGTGTGTCTCTAACAGGAATAGTCAGGTAGACGAGAGTGTGTCTGTTAGACAGGAATAGTCAGGTAGAGGACAGTGTGTCTGTTAGACAGGAATAGTCAGGTAGAGGACAGTGTGTCTGTTAGACAGGAATAGTCAGGTAGACGAGAGTGTGTCTCTGTTAGACAGGAATAGTCAGGTAGAGGACAGTGTGTCTGTTAGACAGGAATAGTGGAATGTGTCTCCCCAGCAGGAGTGTGTGTCTGACAGGCATAGCCAGGCAGTGGAGTGGACAGTCAGGCGGCCGAGCGAGCGAGCGTCTCTTACGTCCTCCAGCCTCCTGCGCTCCTCCTTCTGCTGTTCGATCCTCTTCTGCCGCTCGGCCAGCAGCTGCTTCTTGTACCTCTCCTGGTCGTGGAGCTGCTGCTGCAGGACCTGCTGCTGGCGCTGCGCCTCCGAGCGGCTCTTGTTCTCCTGCTGCAGCCGCAGAAACTCCCGTCTCAGAGTGGACTCGCCCGGCAGGTTCACGATGGAGCTGTGCACACACACACACACACACAGACACACACACACACACACACACACAGGAGCACACACACACACACGGTAACATGAAAAAGCAGTTTAGCACTTTGTGTCAGTGCCATATGCCAGCCCGGAAGCCCAGCCGAGGCGCACATACGCCAGAGCATCTGGTGACACAGTAACGCCGTCCGCCGATGAGTCATGCACACACGGGGACAAACTCTGCCCATGAGCATTTTAAAAGGCATGAGGTTACATAACAAGCATCATTCAGAGCATAATGGCTGCTGAGACCCTCTCCCACCTAATAATAATTATCTAAGCAACTTTATTCAACCTATATTTAACCAGGTAAGTCATTTGGGAACATCAACTCCTGTGGCCCCTTTGTTGGCCGTGGCCTTGTTGCTGAAGAAGCGAACCAGCCAATCGGGCGCTGGATGGAAGAGTGATCACTGGATGGGACAAGCGCCAACGTGGACATACCTGGGCTCTCCTTCCTCCTCGTTCATCTCCTCCTCCTCGTCCTCACTGCCACTGTACTCATACTCGGTCTCCTCTGTTCAAAGGAAGAAAAGGCGATTTCAGCACGGCACACGTACAGTTAAGAAACAAGAGTGTTCGCCGAGTCGCATAAAATACTGAAGGCCTGCCTCAGACAGACAGACAGACAGACAGACAGAGAAACGCTGCTCCAAAGGGTCCCAGAAGGGAAACGAGGGGCCTAACCACATGCACATGACTGCCTGTACAGTTAGAAACAAGGATAAGGGAAGAAGCTCAGATACCACTACCCACTGACGACGCTGTTACAGTCTCTGCTCTGCCACAGTGTCTTTGTGTCTCTGCTGGCACAGTATTAATTAAGGCCAACCTCTGCATTACCGCTTACTGTGTCCAATTTACTTCGTTTGTTTGCTGCCGGGCAAGTAACAGAAGCTTTACTGTCCAAACGCTCTTCCTTGTTCACGCTATACCAATTTCATTGTGTTACGTTAACAATATTAAACGATTTCAAGGTTCGTAAGAGATGCCTTAATACTCGTTCTTTCTTTTTTTTGCTCTTCAGTTTTGGCTGCAGAATTTTTCCGTCCCTCAAACAGACGAATGAGAAATGATACTTTCAAGAAAGAAAAAGGGAGAGGGAGAGAGAGAGACTGAAAAAGAGAGGGGGTGGGGTGGAGTTGAACACAAGAAAGTGGGCATCTGTTTTTAATTGACGGCCAAAATCTCATAGGTTATGAAAACACATGAAAATAAGCTTTTATGTTCTGGGGGCTGCCGTTTCAGCGCTTAGCCCCGGGGTTTGTTTTAAGACTTTATCTCCGTGGCCATCCGGCAGACTGGCCGAAGGGACAGCGAGCGCACGGTGCCAAGAGGCCGCGCTCGAGTTTCAGCGAAGCCGCAGGGCTCAGAGGCCGGGGCTGAACGGTGTCATTACGCGGTGTGGGGAGGAAGGCGAGGGATCGGCTCTCGGGAGGTAATTAAACGCTTTTCGAGCGTTCCTCCGGGATGACATGTGCGCTCCGTCCCCGGCGCGAGGAGCTGTCCGGCCCGGAGCAGACGCCCCTATCTGCCCCATCGCCGGCTTGGCCCCGGCGTCGCGGCGCAGCCCATCATTACGAGGGAGAACCCGGCCCGCCGTGCAGCGAGCCAGTCTGAGCGCCGACCGCAGGGGGCTGGAACAGGGCATTGTGCTGTGCTAAACTCAGCCACCACGGTTAGAGCGTGTTCCTGGAAAACGCCACGGCTATAATCTCGAGAGCGGTCCCGCTGCAACTCCTCCTGCAGGTTTTCATTTCCATGGGAACCGTGTATTTCGTTGCTTTTAAGGATCATCGCAAATAAAACTATATCAAAACAAGTGGTAGGAATGGACGAGCAGTGTTGGGCTGAATGGCCTGTTCTCGTCTTCCCCTTATGTTATGTTATGTTAAGTGACTCCCGCGTGAAACGTGTGTGACCTCTCTCTGTTGTCTTTTATCGTGCAACAACACAAATCGACGTTTCGGTCAGGGTGACCCGGTGAGACGACCAGGGGACTTTTCTCCCTGCTCCACAGCCAAGACGTTCTCAGCATGCGACAAAGTGCTTAGCTAACAAAGCGTAACAAAGATGAGGGATTATCGTGACAGGATTGTTCTTACGTTTTATGACTTTAATTCTAGAGTTCAATACCACGTCGGATTCGGGTTCCACCTCTCCCAATAAGAGTCGGCCCAACGAAGAACAAAGCTATGACCAAGCAGGTCTTTTTATCGGCAGAGAGACCGTTGCCCATTGGCTCGTCCGCTGCTTCAGACATGATCAAACGATGGCCTACCTTTCTCTCCTTTCTTCTTCCTGGCTCTGTCCAGGTGATCCTTCAGCATGATGCGCACCTGTCGCTCGTTGGGCAGGTCCTTGATGAACGAGTGTCGGAGAAGGGTCTCGGTGGTGGGCCGGTGCAGGTAGTTCTTTACCAAGCAGCTGTCTACGAAGGTCAGGAACTTCTTCGACCTTGAGGGAGGACGCAGGAGATTCACTTTACTTCACAACACCCGCGAAAGTGCGCTAACTTGACCTACCGAATGGCACAGCAGGCAAAGTCATGCCAGGGAGGGTTAAAACGACAGGGTAGGCAAAGGAAAATGCAAAATAATGCAAAAGTAAAATGGGGGTTGATGGGGGCAAGAATGACTGTGAATGAGCACACCAATGTCTGCCTTTGTGTCTATTATCTAGGGGTTTTGCACACTGCAAACGCACATTCTTTACAAAGCAAATGACAACAACATAAACCCCCCAAGCCCAAGCATGTTTACAGAAATCACTTGGTCAAATCTTGAGCGCAGCATTCTTAAACACCTACGGTATCTGCTCACGGTGCGCCTGAAAGGAATAAGCATCTCTTTCAGTGATGACATCAACCACAGCCAACAACACATCAACTAAACAGGAACAATATATTCCCAAATGCGTCACATGACGGGAATAGAGGGGGAGGATGGGGTTGATTCTCACAATGCAGCTCTTATACCAGCTACACCAGAGTTCCCAACACCCAGCGTCATGCTCAGTACAACCCCCCCTCCCACCTAATCATCCCTAGGGCTCTGGGGTGTGGGTGTGTGTGTGTGTGTGTGTGTGTCTGTGCGTGCGGGCCGGGAGCCCCTCTTACCACTTCTTTGATTTGAGCTTGGGGGAGGGGTTCCGTGGGATGAGGAAGAGGGCCCTCATGGGATGCATGTCACAGAGAGCTGAGGGGAGGGGGGAACACAACACAGACACGGCACTGCCTTTATGAACGGAGCCAT
Source organism: Aldrovandia affinis (assembly GCA_029706075.1). Classification (NCBI taxonomy): domain Eukaryota; kingdom Metazoa; phylum Chordata; class Actinopteri; order Notacanthiformes; family Halosauridae; genus Aldrovandia; species Aldrovandia affinis. The sequence goes on along the minus strand of JAINUG010000135.1, from coordinate 2,734,297 downwards.
TGTGGGCCAATCACATGGCAGGGAGGCCCTGACACAGCCACGCTACGCATCTCCCTCCCCAGCGGCGCGTCGAGCCCTCCCCCCTCCTCCCCTCCCCCTTCCCTCTCTCTCATTCAGCGCTCCGCTCGGCTACATGACATCACCGGGCTTGGCGGCAGCGGCGCAGTCATGAGGTTCTCATTTTCTCGTCTACTTTAACCGAGATTTCCACTCTCCCGACGCGATGTCTGAAGTGAGCCGAGCGACTGCGTGCCGTGCTGCATCTCGGCTCTAAACGCATTCGCTCCAGTCAGTCAGCTCGCCTGCGCTCGCATGCTGCCCTGGGAGTCTGCACAGCTGGAAAACTGATAATGTACTCTAGAACGCTCCAAATAAATATGATACATCTGTGTATATATATATATATACACACACACACACACATATAAAAATATTGCAAAAACCTTGTGTCTTAAAAGAAAACCTCCACGTATTCAAAGTACATACTATGACATATTATAACAGTAAAGATTTTATACGTATATATATATACACATATATATACTTATTTTCAAAAAATGTGTCTTGAAATCCTGGCACATGAAATATAATAATACAGAAGAAGAATAGCTCAGTATATTGCGCTGACCGTACAGAGTATTGGTTAAGAGAGTGGACTGGAATGGGAGTGCGTGCTGTTGTGTTCTTTAGCAGGGTACTAAAACCAAATGGCTTCAGCAAGGCTCGGGCTGTGTAAATGTTAGTCATGCAAGTCACCCCGGACAAGGGCATCTACTGGGCAAATAAATACGCCTGGGAAGACTGGATAAAAGCTCAAAGCCATAAGATTTACATTAATGAGCTAAAGGCTGTATGGCCTACCCAAACCCCCGAGACCCATGGCATTCTGTGGGACCTTTCAATGCTGCCCCCTCCTGAAGACAGCGATATTGTCATATTTCCCGCAGGACGCGCATGTACAAATTCAAAAATAAAGGATGATGATGATATGGCGCTCCAAAATGGCCAATGCTACTTACGTGGAGCCCCTTCAGCCATCTCTACAGCTGTGATTCCCAAAGACCACAGGTCACTCTGCGACAGAAAGAGAGAGAGAGAGAGAGAGAGAGAAAGAGGGAGAGAGGGGCTGTCAACACACCTCGCGTCACTAAGAGACGAGCACTTTCGACAATAAGCACAAGACCACCTCTTCAAATACGTCCTCTAGCCGAGACAAGACACAAGGACGGGCAAATATGGCGTCCCAAACATGAGTTTCCCCCGAATATATCCCCAAAAACACACAGGGCGGAGCAGAAAAGGTTATTCAAAAAGCCCCAGGTTTCGCTCAGCCACAGCAAAAGAGGGCGGGCCCTTCACGTCTGCCAGCAGCGCTCATTCATTATTGACCATCCCAGCCCAAGGGCAACGGTAACACACGCACTTCAGCACGGGGGCAGGTAGAGGCGTTCACCGATCCGTCACTGACCTAAGGAGGCCATTAAGCAGCCTCCCCAATCAAACTCCGCTCCCGTGAAACCAATAGCAAATGAGCGCTGCTGGCAAAGTTTCTTAACTTTTTCTGAAATACAAGCAGCTCGAAGCGTTTGCGGCTCACCCTGTAGTCGTAGGTGGAGTCTGGGTTCTCATCGCAGGCGATAACTTCCGGTGCCATCCAGTAGGGGGTGCCGATGAAGGTGTTCCTCCTCCCGATGGTCCTGTCCAGCTGGGCGCTCACTCCGAAATCCACTGGGAGGGGAGGGGGGGACGGGGGGGACATAGGTCATCTCATAAGCTTCCCCCCATGCCACTTGGGACAGGCAAACTGAACGGGCAGTATGACCTATCACCACGCCGTGTGACCTTCATGATAATCAGAGTGGGCAGCCGGGGTGTTGATTCGAGCCGATACGCTTGATGAAAGCAAACATATGGTAAAGCTGAATGCATAATGGAGAGAGCATCAGCAGTCCACCCAGTAAAGTGTGTGTGTGTGTGTGTGATGTGTGTGAGTGTGTGTGTGTGTGTGTGTGTGTGTGTGTGTGTGTGGCACTGGGGCAGAGGCTGCAGCGAGGGGCCACCCACCCAGCTTCACCTCCGCGTTCTCCGTCAGCAGCACGTTCTGCCCCTTGATGTCACGGTGAATGACGTGGTGGGAGTGGAGGTGTGACAGGCCCTGAGCAATGACAGGCAGCGTTAGGAGAGGGAACGTTAGAGACACGCACGTGCACACGCACACACACACGCGCACACACACACACACACACACACACACACACACACACACAGAAAGAAAGAAACCAAACACGGTTGTACCATGATGTAAGCCTTTGGTCGGGACTGACTGGCTGCCCCACGATACAGCTAGGATGTGTACAAAGCCTCAAACCAACACAAACAAACCAAGGAAGGGGTTTATTTTTTTCTCCAAGAAGGACTACGAGTTAAACCTCGGTTTTAGTACACAAGTAATTAAGAATCGCTCAGTGCTGTACAGGGCACAGCTCCAGCCTTCGACCGCTGCACTAACATTAGAGAGTAACCAAAACACTCAGGCAGTGGGGCAGTGAGGCAGTGAGGGGGAGCGGAGAGCAGAGAGTGGCGTGAGCAGACTCCACTACCACTGAATTCTGTACACCTAGCTAACTGTCATCACCACTGCCTACTTGCTCAACACTATCTATATACCCCTGCTTACTCCATTTATTAAAAAAAAAAAATTAAAAAAAATTTTTACTAACCGTTTCCTTCCCAGTGTTACAGGTATGGTACGCAGCTGCCTGCAACGATGTCTATCGCTGTATTACTGCACTGATCTCTCGCGCGAACTATGATTGTTCCTACCATGTATTAATGCACATCTTGTAAGTCGCTCTGGATAAGAGCGTCTGCTAAATGCTTAAAATGTGTAATGTAATGTAAATGTGCGGAAGACGGGACAGAGGGGCCTGCACTCACTCTCAGGACCTCTCTGCAGATGTAGGCGATCCAGTCCTCCTTCAGGCAGCTCCCTTTGGTCTTCTTCACGAGGTCAGTGACGGAGCCCGCTCCGCAGTACTCCATCACCAGCTACAGCCACAGAACACGCGGGGACAGGGGAAAGGGCTCAGACAGGGCCGTCAGCACTTTCAACCCCCGCGCCGCACGCTGTCGTCTGACAAAGCGTTTGTTAACAGCCCCGACATTAGTGAAGGTAGCTTTCGGAAAGTGCCAGCCTGGCACGGCCACTCTTGAGCCCTGGAGACACGCAGTGTCAAACGGGTCGTTCACAGGAGGAGCGCCATGACGTTTCTCAGGCCTTTGGGGATTTTAAAACTAAAATACATTTGTCATTGGGAGTCACGTCACCCCAAGTCCCTGACTTTTCCTAAATATGTTTTTTTCAACACACTTGCATTGTTTGAATTTAAGTGTAGCCTAAGGAACGACTTTGTAATTTAATAGTACTCTTAACAGGCATGATGTCTTTTGGGTGTTGGTGCCTCTCTAGCGCAAATGGGACACTCTCTCCCCCAAACGTATGATACTGGAACATTCAAACTCACGTGTTCTACTTATTGTGCCATGTATCACAGAACCATTAGTCTAATGGGTGAGGGGAGGGGAGAAGACAATGTGATATGATTAGCCATGATCAATGTGAATAAAATTGAGTGCGTCAATATCGTGGGGGTAATTGAAATACAATTTCTAAACATGTAAGTTTGTAAATGGTACCAAAGAGCATCACAAAGATTTGTTTGTGCTGACTGTGAGTAAGGAACGGAGGAGCAGCAGTTTCTAAATGAACAAATAAATGGAAGCAGAAAGGCGCATATTGCTGTGAATCAACATGTTCATTATTATCAATGAATAACTTGGACTATTTTATATCGACACTTATATTGACTTATACATTGTTTTTTTTTGTATTGCTTTGAATGTATTCTATTTTCCTTTCATACGATCAATGGCTCCAATGCTGAGAACGAGAGGAAGATATATCGTTTTCATCTCACTGAAACATGGACATTCACATGGGATATTTATAGCCTACTATAGAATAATACCGTCTACGATTGACTTTTCTGCATTCACAATGTGTGCTTATGCATTTATAATGCCATTTGTGTTTTACATTTGTATTCAAAATCTGTGTCATATCACTGCACTTCCTCACTTATTTCTCGTTATAAGTAGAAGCTTCTACATATTCAATTACGTGCACTTCCTTTTTTATTTTTAGTCAAAGATATCTTCAAATAAAATTGACAAGACAATGACAAGAAAATATATTGTGTTTCTTATTCTTACAAAAATGAGTACACAATATGAATATTACACACGCTGGAATGCTGTAGAGTCGTGAATATATTATTCTGTTTGAGGAAATAAGTAGTCTAAGTATCCTAATGTTATTCTAAAGGCCTGCCTGAACAAAACCAGATCATTATTTTTGGGAAGGTGTGTACAAAAGTCGTTGGTTGGTGTCTTCTTGTATGCCTGGAAACCTGGCGCTCCTAGTGTTAAGCTGCTATTTACTGTAAATAATAAATTAATTGTAAGGTTTCAGAGACCCCAGACAAGAGGAGACAAACACCTCAGTTACCCCCACACAGACAAACCCCCACTATCTCCTCAATAGATCACAGTGCACAGTAGGCCACTACCTGGGTTGACAATTGATTGATTGCCAGACATTATGGTGTAAATGGCCAATGCAGAATGTGCATTTGTTTTCTGCCTCGGAGAACAGGGGACTTATAAAAGGTATTTCGGGTCATCCTGTTCTCACATTGTGGTTCAGTTACTCCCCGCGCCCAAAGAGACTGTGTTGTGTTACGCTAATCGCTAACTTTCTCATCAACTGTTTGGGTACCAAATGAAATGTAATCGTCAACTTTGCAAAGACATCAGAACCATGCCTATATATATACTGTATATATAGTATATGCTTGTATAATAGAACAAGCTTTAGAGTTGTTGTTTTTATTTGACATTATAAAAAAACACTGATATTTTGTGTTGATCAGTGGCAAGAAATCCAAATTAAATCTATTTTGATTCCATGAAGTAAGAAAATTAAATGTGAAAAATGCCAAAGGGGTGCATACTTATAGCCAATGTGTGTATGTGTATATATATTATTAAATGCATTGTATAAATAGAGAAAACATGAATGTGTACAGACATGAGAGCAACAAACAACCCTTTGGCCACTAAGAGAAAACATTAATAGTCCCTAATACCCTCATGACTGAAATGACCTTCACACTCAACAGAAACACTGTGTGATAGCCACAGGCTGCTCTCTCACCCAGAGTTGGTCATCATGGCCTGCTGGAGTCTTCTTCACAAAGGCCCCGTAATACGTGGCGATGTTTCTGTGATGCGAGTGCGTCTTCAGCATGTTAATCTCCAACTTTATCTCCTCCTCTTCCTCCTACAAAAAAACAAAACAAAAACCACGAACCAGTAAATAAAAGACGAGAATGTTATCATAAGACAGCTCAAGCACGGAAGTGCTCAAAGGCCAAACAAAATGTGTCCAAACATAAAATAAACAATTGTAATATAGATTGATGTTGAGGATTATTTGCTACTTAAAACTTAAAAACAATTATGTCAGAACAGAAACTAGAGGGGAAAAAAAATTGATTGGCTGTATTTTCTCTTTCAACGTCAACAAGAATCCAAGGCACTTTCCGCAATTTCTGGCTAAAGTTGACAAGAAAATTGCCAAGAGCGACTCACATTGGATTCATATTGACATTGAAAATTATACCAAACAAATGATACAAAAGTAGTCTCACTTTTAGTTTGGCGTCTTTAGCGTCATGTTTATTTTCTGTTGAGTGAGAATTCCACGTACCTAAAGCAGGGATGGCTCGTGTCTTTTTTATTGACCGATGTGCTCATCGAGGACACAAACACTAATTGTTCGTCATTACAGTAACGCACCTAGGCTTGTGATCCCGAGAGCCATCGTGCTTGTAAAAATAGCCCATTACTCAATAATAACACATGCCATTTAGCAGACGCTTTTATCCAAAGCAACTTACAGTAGTGAATGTATACATTTTTCAGGATATGTGGTCCCCAGTGGGAATTGAACCCACAACCTAAGTGTTGCCAACGCCATGCTCCACCAACTGAGCCACACAGAACCACACGCAGGAACTTAGCAAGGAACTGAAGACCTGTGCATGAGTTCCAGAGGACAGATTGCTGCGCACGCTACTGGCGAACAACTCTGTCATTAAGTCCAGTCAACCCGAGGCCTCCGCCAGCGCACATGGCTCACGACGGCAGTGTTGTACAATAATCACTGCTTCACTTCAGCCACTTCCAATTAGTCTATGTTGGGATATTGAGAGCCAGGAATATTGGCTCCTTTTTTACATCTTGTGTTTACGCTCTGCGGGGGCACTGAGGAAATGGGAGCTTGGTTTGTTTCTCCCCCTCTTTGTTTCTGTGCTCTTGATTCATATTTGGGGAAAGTAAATTTGGGGGTAAACATGGCTTGGGCATGGAATGACGGGGCTGGGCAATGACGGCCCCTAACTCCCGATCCCTAACCCCGGAGCGTAATGGAGATGGCTCCATTAGCCGGGGCTCGCAGCGTGCTCTGACTTGTGTTCCGTCACACTCGATCTTTTCCATCTGTAAACCCTGCCTTGGCCATGAGCATGTCCAGAGACCCAGATTAAGGGTACCGTCATATGATTCAAATGCTTAAGCAATTCAAGGCAAGGTAATCAATCTCTGCCAATCTTCTACCAAGCTATGTAAGCACTGAAAAATACATGGCACAATAGCACGTTATTTTGTTGAAACTAAAAACAAATTTGCCCATTGCTATAATGCCTGATTTGAAGTGGCCGATTGCACTATAGGCCCATGGCTGCAACACTCATACACGTGTCCTCTGACCAATCAGAGTGCAGCCAGCCTCTGCCACTTTTCACTCCACAATCTACCAGCTGAGAGGGGTTCACCATCCTACAAGCCCAGTGGTGTGTATCTACACTGACATTATGGTCACTCTTCATGTCATTCACCATCATATTTTGTTTAGCTAAGATGGGTTAGCCTGCTAAGATTATATTCTTGAGTGGGGCCAGTTTAGAAACACATATTGACTTCTGGAAGGAAACGTTGTCTTTTTCTATTCATCCATTCATTTCGGAAGCCAAGACTTTGGGATTGAACACATTTTAAGACATACCTCTTTTCTCCTCTCAAAGCAGCTAAGATCAGGGCGTTAAAAGAGACAAACGAGAACAATGGCTGCGATTGAGCTCCCCGCAAACTCCCCTTTGGCCTCTGACCCAGTGAGAGACAGTGGCCAAAACGTGACCCCCCCCCGAGTGAACGCAGTGACCCCGGCGTGTCCTGCTGCAGGACCTTCACTTTTTGTCCTGGAGGGCGAGAACACGTGAACGTGTCTTCCGTTCCCTTTCAATCAAACAGGGGGAGGAGGAATGACAACATTCCTGTGTTTGGAGAGGCCAGCCCTGCTGTTCTGAAACAGGACAAGCTCTCTATCCCCTAGAGGGGACCAGTGAGTGACCCGGCCCCGTCTGGGTCTCTGGGGCCGGGGGAGAAAGGGGCAGGGAGGATGGGGGGTGGGGTGGGGCGTGTGACGGAGGGGATCTGTCAGGGCACAGGAAACGACAGCCTGCAGCAGAGGGCAATTGTACTTCTACAGGAAATCTCCTGCCATTATCACATGGGGCAGATGCACAACACAAGATGGACAGGAAAGGGGAAAAGAGGTTTGCGAGCAGAGGGGAGGGAGAGATCTTTGTCAGAGCTGCTGCCGCGGCGACGGCCTTATCTGCACAGCATTCTCCAGGGCGCCGTAGCGGGACTCAAGGTTTTTTAAAGAAGCCCCCGTTTCAACTAGGCAGCCGTGCTTTATTCGCTCTGTGATCCCCCCCAATCTAATGTCATACTGCGCGTCAGCAGATATACGGTTTCATCGTTTGGGAGTCGAAACAGAGCCACGGCACTATCGAATAATGAATGTTCTTATGCTCCATTTCAAAATGCACTGTATTGATTCTTAGTGGCTCTTTTTCCACACTTCTAAGAAATAACCGCATTTTGCAGGTACTCCGTATCAGAAAGTGCCTGACTGCACTGCAGATAGTTATGAAGTTAATCTCAGTGCAACATGCCGAATCCCAGGTTGAAATGTGCCTCACAGCAAAAACAAATGTAATCATTCCCCCCCACCCTCCCCGTTCCTGTACTCTGTTCTATTGCAATAGCCCTCTTCCCTGCTCCAGTAGAGACCCAATAATCGTACAGTGCATTCACCTCACTACCGGGCCTCACCTCACTACTGGGCCTCACCTCACCTGGGCCTACATGATGGGGAGAGGGGTTATGACAGGGTGAATGAAGTTTCACTGAACAGACACAAAACCTCCAAACGATTCCTCCCACGCTAGTCGAGAGGCGAGAGAGGAATGACTGAGACGGACCGAAGCTCATCTGCATTTCCAAGCGCACCTCTGCCGGAGGAGGAGGTCTCAGCTGTCTGTGGGGGTGGGAGGGGGGGGGGCAGAGGCCCGCGCAGCACGCTGGGTCACCTCCCAGCACGCACCTGGCCGAACCCTTCTCCTGCGGGCGGGAGCGCGCGCGCGCGTGTGTGTGGCTTGAGAAAACAAATGAGGAACGGGGGGAAATGAGCGGACTCACCTCTGTCACGTCCATGACCTTGATCGCAGCCAGCTGTCCCGTCTTGACGTGTCTCCCCTGCAGAAGGACAAGGACATTTAGGCCAACAGCCGCCAGCGATACCACCAACAATCAACGGTTTTCAGAAGCACCGCGTCCATCGTTTTGTACTTATTTTAGGTGCTGCGCAACCTCTGGTAGCCTTGTTATTTCAATAATCGCACCATGCAGTGATCTGAAAAGCTTTGCGGGCAGCACAACTTCTCTCTGCTGGAACCACAGGTTTGATTAAAGAAGATGATAAATGTGCTTATTAATGGAGCAAGTAAACGTGTGCTTTATTGTTTAAACATCAGAAACATTTCAGAAACATTTAGGTGCACGGCATGAATTCAAACGGTTTCAAATAAGTGCAAAGCCAATGTGGCACCAAAGTTTGATGCTTTACTGAACTTAAGAATCTGAGAAAAATATATAAATGCGTAAATACGATGAAAATGAATCTGACAAATCAAAATGAGAGATGACTAATTACAACGAGAGCGTGTGCACGGTAAACAGGTTCCCTACTCCTGGAGCCAAAATGGAAGCACTACTGGTATCCTACAGACCACGAGAGACTGAAACAATGGGGGCGACTTGTGAAAGCCTCCGTTACCCTTCAGCATTTCCTTTCAGCCCTCTGCACCTGCTACCCAGTCGCAAGAGCAAATGGGATGTGTGCCTCAGCGAGGCGAGGGCCATTTACTCAGGTGTGGCTCTTTGATAAAAGAGGAACGCGCTCCTCGACTTCTCCTAAAAGGGCTAGTTTCATTTCTGCAAGGAAAACCCCCAGAAAACAGAGAAGATCTCTGAGAGCAGTCAAGTGCTTCTGCTAAAATTAAAAGCGTTGTACACGTCAGGAGCTGTGCGAGACAGAGAGAGAGAGAGAGAGAGAGAGAGAGGGGAGAGGAGCGTACAGGGCCTTTTAAAGCGTTTACTCCAGAAATGTGTACAGAGGAAATGGAACACGCGGCAGGGCCTGACGGAGCAGGGCACGTCTCGCTGCACTGACCTCCATTATTTGTTATTTGAGAGATTGCTGCCCTCGTCTGCGCGGTTCCTCGCCCGGTGTGTGTGTGTGTGTGCCACACGGCGTACAAGAGCGGGGAGATTCAATCACTCTCAGACACCGCACACTTTAGATCTCTCCCTCCGTGGAAAATCCCAGTTTTGTCTGGGATCGTGTCGTGACCGACCCTGGCTAGCGGTGCGCAGTGGCCACCGATGGGGCGTCCTTAAAGACTCACGTCTCCTCTCGGCTGACAGATGGGCCTTGCTTACGACAAAAAAACATTTCGCCCGGGAGTTGAGTTTTGATCCATCGTGGGCCATTTCTACGGTTGATGTCTAACCGCTTATGGTCTTTCTTTGACTCCATTTATGCTACGGTTCATAACCTGCCTTGTAAACTCTACACTGCAGTCAATTTATACTGGAAATGCAGGCACTCGCATTGGTTCCTGTTCAAGATTCTGGTTGTTGATTGGCACAGCTACTGTACTGTGATTGATTTACTCAGCAATCCACGCCACAGAGCTGACTACAATCCCACGGTGATCAGAAGCGCTGGTCGGGTCAGCAGAGCCAGTGGCTGCTTTTGTTGCGAGAGGTCTAGAAAATGTATTTGCCTCATTGGGAAAGAATATTGCGATACCAATATGAAGAAGAGAGAATTTAAAAAAAAAGCCTTTCAACATGACACACGTTTCCTAAAATGTTAGTCAATATCCTATTTCCAAATCAAGGGAATACAATCGCTCAGGTGTGGCAATCACACAATCAATAGGGAGCGTTTAGTTCCCCCACATAAGCCAATGCTGCTCTTGTACTGTGCTTTCCCAGCAGCTTGCTTACATCCATGTTAAGTCACGGTGCTCTGGTCTGTGGCAGATTGATGTGGTCTGCCATAGTTTACCATTATTTTGTAAATGAATTCGCAATTTTGACAGCAGCCATATATTTACGTTACTTAGCCAGTGAAGTGAGTGTAATGACTGTGCCATTAGTCTTCGTATGACATATAATACTGAAAGGAAAAAAGGGAGAGCAAAACCAGTGTTCCTTCCCATTTCTCCACAAAAATACAACTTTTGCCCCCGGTGAAACTGATATTTTGACTGATATCGAGAATCGAACCGTAGCAACAGCTGAAGCAGATGTTCCTAACTCGTTCAATGCGATGTTCTCGATCTTGGTGCTTCTTAAGGGAGGAATGTTCATGGCTTCTAATGAAAGAGGTGCACCTGAAATACGACCTGTACCTGACACGTCTTAGACTCGGGTGAACTCTGAACGAGGAATAAATACCAGCAATGCATTTCTCCAACGCGGCAGAAAGCAGTGCTGCACAGCGACGTCCACGGTCCACATTAAAATCATTCAGTGGGTCAGAAATGCTGAATGAAAGAGTGCTTCTGTGTTTCATTTATAAAGAATGCAAAGCCCTTCCTGCCCGCTACATAAATGTGTGCACATGCAGGGATGTGTCGGTAGTGCCTTCCTCCCCTCTGGCTGCCAACCCTCATCCCCCACCTAATTAGTACTTCGTACCTATTCAGTACGGACAGGCAGCTGTGATCGGCAAAATTGACGCGTATATTAATGTGTTGCTTAAGCTCATTTTGAGAAACACCCTTTGCGAAATCTTCAAACGGCGCATTTGTGTCGTAAAGCGTTGTGCTTGCAGAACGTTCTGTGCTCTGTGAATGGCAACACTACCAGCTCCAGAGTCCCCCCCCCCCCCCTCCACCCCTTTTGTCTCCCATTCTTGGAGTGGCCAATTATACCATGCCCTGGTGTCACTGCTATGACACCCATTCAGAGAGTTCTGTAGCTGAGTGCGTGGTGCTCTCCCCCCCCCACCGCACTACAGTGCCCAGCCACTGAAAACCCCCTCAGTCACAGGCAGACTAATGACACTGCCCAGACTCGACTCAGCCCTAAGCGATGTCGAGGCCATAGGGCTCAGCCTTCGCCCAGTGTAAATGTGTTTACCGACAGCCCACCAGAGCCAGGCTTGTAAAATGGAGGGGAAAGAAGTGGGAATGCAGGAAGAGTGAAACTGCTGGGGAGGGTGGGGGGGGCATGGAGGTGTGGGGCCTTTAAAGAGCACCTTGGACTGTTTGTGAAAAATGATCTCAAAACATCGAAACTATTTTTTTCTTCTTCTGTTTCTGGAAAAGTCAGGAAGTATTTGAAAATGTAGCTCAGAGAAAGTGTTTTTATAGATACACTAAACTAATATACAATAAACTAAATACACTAACTGTACACGCCAACAAATCAAGACTTTCTCTTGGTTGAATTTTCGGACGGAACTGATTTTTTGAGAGCTTTTGTAAGAGCTTATTCATTTGCATATGCAAACATGTTTCTTGTATTGCTTTTGTACCTTCCATGCAAAACTGATAATGGTAACAAAGAAACAGCATCTGTATGCTACAGCTGAGGGGCCTGGTGGATTCATTGCTTTTTTCCTGAAACCATAAGAGCAGCCAGCATGGGTCAGTGGTCTAGTGACCTGCGCTGCTCCTTTCCTGCTGGCGGAGATCAGTCAGTGTCTGACGGGGTCAGAGGTCAACCACGCTCCACTTCTGGGGAGGGGGTTAAAGATTGGGGCTGTTTATGTCCTACCGCCACTGTACTGTTGCTCTACCAGACCCCATGAGCGTTTATGAGCCATCAGAGAGTTACAGTATGAAACGTGACTCTCTCTCACATTAGTGTGATCCACTACTTACTCCCGTGCCAAAACCTTGCACAGCACAAGCCATGCTAAAAGATTCAATACCTAGCAGAGCTTCAGTGGGTGTGAGGTGCATTGGGCTAAGTAAGAATCGACTTGAGAGGAGAGCTGTGAGACACAAGATCAAAGAACGATCTCTGGACAAGAAAAAAAGCGATCACACACTGACACGCCGTTTTCAAGCCCAGCGCCGCTTTCCAAAGGCAATCTTGGCATTTCCTGTTGTTGTTAGCCTGTCTTTGGCTGTGAAGTTTTTTTTAACTGGGGGAGGGAGAGAGAGAGAGGGAGAGGGAGAGAGAGAGAGACAGAGAGAGAGAGAGAGCAAGAGAGAAAGAGAGAAAGACAGAGAGAGAAAGAGAGACAGAGAGAGAGAGGGAGAGAGAGACTCTCCGTTGGTCGTGTACAGTATGGAGCAGTCTGCTCTGTTCCACGCTGTGGAAGCATATTTCTGCAGCGATCAGCGCTGGGTTCAATTATGAATCACGCCACGGCTTCTCACAGACACAGGCGGGGGGAGGGGTGGCGGTATGGGTGTGTGTACGCCAGGCCGGGAGACATGTCACATGACATGTGTTACAAGCCAGTAAAATAAACTGATCAAAATGCCATTATCAAGCCATTTAAAAGCACGCCTGGGCCGTATTGAATAACACTCTTCAAACCCCGTTCATACTCCGTTCACTGTTCATACTCTTGGACTGTTCGGGGTTTCTGCATAAACCTTTCTTTGAACTGTGACACGAAACCTCACAGAAGCACTGAAGATACTGTCATTCGGCGAGGCACAAAAGTGTACACTGGCTGGTCTTTCCCCCAGTCGCTTTTACATTTGCTGTCACAGGGTGGTTCCACTGAATAAAACAACCCCGTTGCCGATTTACATGCGATGAGACTGAAGACTAAAAGGACACTGGCACAGAGCACACCTGGCCGAGCTTCAGCCGGAAAATCTAGTGCGATGATATGGGGGGGGATATTATGTGGAGGATCACCTGAAATAACACTACATGGAGAACAGTAAAAAATGAATAATTACGTTGCTGTAAATTCTCAAGACAATGGCAAGCAGTGCTGCTTGAGTGGGGAAACAAGCTTTCTAAGCTCTTCAAATATGAATCCGTTTCCTCCGAATCCGCTGGTAAAACTGTGCACGGTTACCTGTACAGACACTCGCCTAACCGTACAGGCCTATTCCAAAACAGATATTCCAGTGATGCATCTCTGATACCACCAGAAGGAACAGCAGTCCTGCCCGATAGCTGTGTCTTGTGATCCCACTAGCAACACATTCACTCACTTGTGAGGTCAGTAAACAGAGTCGATACAATAAATACATGGCATATATGTATGAATGGAGAATAAAATCTTTGTTATGGGGCATTATGCTTTGAATGAAAACGACTGTATAATCTGCACTACCAGACCCTTAATTATTTATTTATCGGACGGCATGAAAACAAGCAGTTTTATGTGTTACAGACCATTGTGTCTCCCTGGAAAGAAAAGATAGGATGTGTCTGGTACAAGTGTGGCAATACTGCATGTATTATTCAACATTTAAGCGCTAGGCCAATTGATAAATCTTTTCCTGTCAACAAGCTTAAAGAAATATGCTTCAAACTTCACATGAAATAAACCTCTCTGAATTATTTGTTAAATTGTCTAATCGGTTAGAGCAGCTGCCCACACTGCCCCAGTACACGTTGGCCTCTAAACTATCCACTGATCATTAAACTTAACATGAGAACATTATTTTCATTGCAGAAGAGTTTGGCAGCAGTGCAACGCAAAAGCAGTGAGCGTAGATGCAGGCTCAGGACCAGAAGGGTAAAAGTTCATCCTATTTTATTGCAACGTCTGTGAGCAGGGTACACAACCAAAGTCCTCCAAAACCTCAAGATGAGTAAATGGGCTCAAATACTTTTCTAAATTAGTTTTTAGGGAAAATAAAATAAATAAGTGAGTGAGTAATTTTATATATTTTAATATCAATACATACATTTCATCCCCATCCAATCCATTTCTCAAAATGCCAACAGCATGTCTGCCCTCACCAAAATGACCCTCGTTCCAACTGGCGGTGATTCATAGCCACTGGGCACACTATCACAACACAGAGCTTGGCTTTTATGCAGACAATGTCAGAGAGGGAATGGGCAAAAAAAACAAAACCATTTTGAATAAAAACGACATTTCGCGTGCCTGGGAATAGGAAGTGTTTGATGTCTTGACAGTAAGTAGTGCCCAAACAAGAGAACGCGTCCCTGCGTTATCTATCCAGCTGAGATCCCCAAATAAAAGGAGCAAATCCTGGATTTCACGTGTATTTGGTCGGGCTTAACAGCCCTTTGGTGGAGAACGTGTAGTTTTGAGTGGAAATATCCATTTGAAGGAGAGGGACAGGGAGAGGGGGAGAGAGAGAAAGAGAGACTAAATGAAAGTCCAGTTTCCTTTGATTGTCTGCACGAAGAAAAGCTTAGAAAAACAGAACAGACGCACATTCCTCGCCGAAAGCAAAAGCTTAACAACTCTCGGCCTAGAATTTTACAAGAACTTTAATATTTAGTAAGACTCATACTGTCCTGTGCGACACCTGGAGGCGAGAGCTACAGCGTTACCATCGTGTTCGAAGAATTCAGCCGAGGACTGTGAGAAGACCCTGGGGTCCTGGTTACGATCAGCTTTGAACGTTTCGTAAGACAGTCTTACAGCAACCTCTGACATACCCTTGTGGCGCATGAAAGGTTACCACTTCCAAACACTAGCACATGCCTCTCTTCAGGAAACACACTGCGTACATGTGTACTCCTTGTCTGTTTGTGCAATCGTGTTAAGAGAAAGAAATATATGCACATGATCAAAACCATCTTCCGACAAACAGGAACTCGGGGTGGGGTGGGGTGGGGTTAAAGTGGCATTAGAGCACATTCCTCATGGTGATCAAAGCGAGCGCGGGAGGGAAGCCGTCTGTCCCCCCCGGTCAGCCCGGGGCTCGGTCTGCGTGACTCCCCCAGCGGTGCTCCCGGGGGCTGCCCCGCTTTCAAACGGGCCGAGGAGCTGCGCTGCATAAATCTCATTCCAGTTTAAACACTCTGACACGCCGCTAAGCCCCCCTAGACAAGTCCAGCTTTTCTGGAGATGCATGTGAGCGCCTGGCTTAAAACAGAAACGAACTTGCCGCTTCTGACCTGTGCTGCGGCTACTGCCATGTGTCTTTCGAGTGGGGGGGCTTCCAGAACGTGGACCGAGATCCAGTGAGACCCGTCGAGGAGAGCTGTCGGACTTCACTGTTAATCCCCCAGCCCCCCAACCACAACCAGCACCACTTCCTCTCAGGCCTAATGAATTGGCTTGGCTAATACCTAATCTCTCTGTTAACGACTCCTCAAATCGACACGGCCCCCATCAGCGCCCGAGTGCTGTTGTTTATGGAGGCCCTATCATGATGGAAGTCTATTCGCCGCCGCCCCCCCCCATTCTTCCTGTTTTTCCCCTTGTCATTAAATACAATGCGATTTGAAGAGAGGGACTCCGTACCACGGTGAGGGAATACGAGGAAATCCCCTCTTGACAGAAATATCATCCCCACGCCCCCACCCCCCCACATCTCCAGGGGGATCCAGAGGTTATCATACCTCACCACAGTTCCTACACCGTGGACAGCCAGTTTGCAGTCCCCCAAAACGCAGCATTTAGAGGAAAATCCCCTTTTCAACACCAGGGCCTCTTTCACACCACTCCGGCTCTGAAGGGGGTTGGCGTGACGTCAGCTGGCTTTGGGACGAGCTCCAGGTTGTTTGAACAGCGAGGGCAGGAAACGTGTGTTGAGAAAGCGGCTTCCTCCAGGACTTACTGACAATGGTGTTTTCACAACACCGGGCCTCTCGCGCGCCTCCCAGACACGGTCGTCAAAGGGCTGTCGCGCGGCGGCGTCTGTGCCGACCGCGTTTTGGCGCTGACGCCGCCCGTTTGTGCGCCGGCGATGACATCGCAACACGCGGGGACAGGGAAGTGCCCGTTTCGAAAGAGGACAAGTCCACTGATGTCGTCACGCTCCAAAGGGCATCTGCAGAGTGACTCACACCAGCAGTCTCGCTCACAGAATGCAGAACGATGAAAAAACCCTCGACAGTACGATTAGCTGTTGAGTTGCTCCTTCTTTGTCTGTGAGGGAAGTCAATAATGAGTTCAAGGGGCACCCGCACTGGTTCCTTAGCCAGGAAAAGTGTTAAGCTGTTGTAGCGGGTGTGCTCTGGTACGTGAGCGTCCGCTACAGAATGTGACGTCGATAAGAGTGTGATTAGTTCCCAGAGTTAGGGACTTGAGTCTTTAGCTCAGCGGGCTAATTCGCTCTCTTGTCACGTCGAGATCCCTCGGTTCGAAACTTGCTGCGGGCAGAACCGACTCCGTTACACTGTCACAGCATTTATCGAACTCATAAGGAGGGTACAGGGTGGCTCATGCTAAGACGCTCTTCCAGTGTGCAGATACGCCCCACAGTTTGGTATCAAATCTAAATATGGCCGCCAGCCCCGCAGGGCAGCTCATAATTAGGGTTCATCCACTGAAGGAAGGTGTCGGTGCTCACCAGTGACCTCTTCTGGTCAACTTGTCAACTGCCTGCACCAGCTGCACATGAAAGGTACTCCTCTGACACAATGACTGCACGGATCAGCTGGTGCAATGGAGGGACAGGCGGAACTCACTGCAGAGGGGGCAGGTGTTTGTCTGCACTCTCCCTATTCGACAGAGGTCACAGTGATAAGGTGGCCCAACAAATACAATTGGCCAATCCAAATTGGGAGAAAAAGATTTAAAAAATCATATTTGTTACAATATATTTCCCTAGTAAAAGGTCACCCGACAGCTGTAAAAAAAAAAACTAATTTCACGGTGGGTTTTAAATATGTGCTAACCTCTAATTAGATTTTTATGTCAAAGGTAACAGTAAGTTCACAAACTGATGTTTTTTTCTGTGGAAAGACACCTGTGTATGTGTTACATCCCTGCAGCAGGCCTTTATTTTATACAGTCCTGATATAGAGGAGATCCTGGCAGGTGTACTTTTCTGATCTTTTCTACAGGTAAATGTTTTTATTTGCTCTTGTATAAAGACATTAATTCACATGCATTTCCTCCCCCTCCCCAATTCCATTCCCTTGTTTATTTTGTGCCGTTTTCCCTCAGAATGGCAAAAACCCCCCATTCCTGGATCAAAACAAGGGACCAACTGACCTAATAATAGTATTAATGAGATTGTTCTTGTCATAATCCATTAAAAACAAACAAACTCACAACCATGAAACATTGTGAGACAGAGCCCCAGGACATCTTGGGCTTGGAGCATATTTTTGATACCACGGGACTTGACCATAACACATAACTGGAAGTTCCCATGACTCTCCCCGCCCCTGGACATCGACAAAGGCATCTTCCTTCAGATCATCCCCATCTCCAGCCGTCTCAGAAGGACTCAGGGACTGTCAGGGACATCGGCCACAAAGCGTCCCAGGAAGGAATGACTCAAAGGGGGGGTTCCCCCTCGCTCACAATCCAGCCTCTCCCAAATGTTTTCCCCCAGCCCAGACCAGCCCACTGCGGTCCCAACCGCCGCCGAATGCTCCACACCTCAGACGGACCAGCCAGTGGGGAGAGGGCCCAAGGGAAACCGTTCTTTTTTTTTTTTTTATTTTTATTTTTTTATTTAGTTCTGATTTTTCCCCCGTTTTTCTCCCAATTTGGTAGCCAATTGTACCCTCTATTTTATTTTCAATTCCCCACCCCCACGAGTCCGCCGCCCATCCTCCGGGAGCGAGATACGCATTCCTGGACCAATTTCCCTGCCTTCTTTCGAGACTGAGATCTTCCACGGACTCCATTAACCTTCTCCTCGACATTCCTGGGCGGACCCAAATGCCGCCTCCGATTGGGCTGACGACCCGGTCTGGTAGAAAGGCGGGTTTCGATCCGCGTCTCTGACGGGCAGCGCACACCACTCCAAAGCGTGGTGCACCAGACCGATGCGCCATCCGCCAGGCCTGGAAACCGCTCATCTCTGACCTCCCTCCTGACAGGCAGGGGGCGCTGCCCCCAGGAAGCAGAGACAGACACAGACACCCCCCCCTCAGCTGCAGGACGCCAACGCCGGCGACAGGCTGATATTAAACAATATTTCAAGTCGGAGAGACAAGACCTCTCCAGGGTCACCCGCATCCTAACAATGAGATGAAAACAATATCAGGAGAACAAAACCGGACGGGCCTCAAAAATAGCCCCCCGCCCCAGTGAAGTGGAGCTGGAGACAATGGCGCGACGGCGTTGCCAAGTCAGGCTCCCCTGAAGGGGGATTTTCAGCAAAGGCCTTGAGGGCCGCGAGCCGACGTGCATGAGAAAGATCACCTCGGTTCACCCCGACGTCGAGGCCAAATCACATTTTCACACACACTCGTCGACAACACATCTGCAGCGAAACCGAAGACGCACCGCTGATTTCCGTTTACACTGCAACTGCGCTCATGTCAGAGGGATTAGCCATTTAAAAATATATATTTAACCACAGTGAGCCAAATTTACAGGTATGCAACTTAACCAGCTGCAGTGTGGAAACACCCATTTACAGCGGCTTCCTGTTATTCAAATTATGCAGTCATCACAAAATGGGTAGACAACTGCACTTTTTTGCTGATTTTAAGGAATCTGATTGGTGGTTGGCGGTTACGACTGTGAACCCTGCTCCCAGCAGTCTGAATCCCCCTCCTGAAAACCTCCTTCACCTCTAAGTCAGTGTCACTCCTCGGCCTTGTACGATTTGTTTTACTGCAGCACGACCAAATTGGGCTGGCTACGAAACGCGCACTTTTCTCCACATAAATATAGGTCACATGCGATACCATGTGCAAGTAATAATAGTGTCTCTTCGATAAAAGAGATGCAATTAAAAATTGGTGGCTTTCAGAGAAGAAAGTAATGATGAAATGCAGACATGCCCCACAGAAGTGGGGCGCTGAGGGGGGACACGGATCTGAATGGGATATATCAAATCTATCTTTGGAGTTCTTCTCCTTTTATCCACGCTTAGTGTAGCATGGGAGCCACGGTCAGGAATCTCTGGCATACAAACTACAAGAGGGCCTGTTCCCCCGATGAGACAGAACTAAGGCCTGTCGTGCAATTAATAAAAAAATGACTTCTTTCATAGAAGTTATTGTAAAACACAAGCAACAATAGAAAAAACACCCAGAGTTTTGTGAATGCCTTTGGAACAAATGCAAAGCCTTCAATTCGCCGGGCGCTAGTCCTACATCACAGCGTTCACGCGGCCTTTGAGCTGAAATGAAGCAGATCTGAAAACGTATCGAGTGGAATTACTGCAAATGAGCAAAACTCCAGTCGAAAAGACTGGCATGAATATTCGACAATGACAGGATCATTTTTCAAATGTACACAGCTCTTAAAAGGATGTGAAAGGGCAACGATGGAATTGCCCACAGCTGTGATCGTGGAAAGCTGAAATCCGACTACGTGTGACAAGAGAGAGGGCCTCATGCAGCAGGAAGGCAGCTTGAGATATTCCACTGATCAGACACAATGTACAACACAATCAAATCTAAATGCGTTCACAAGAAAAAGGCAACGTCAAGATGATGTTTAGGATTAGAATTAGAGTTCATCATTGCTTCATCCTTCAAGTATTGAGTGCCTCTGGTTCTTCTTGCTTCCAGTGAGCTCTAATATAATAATAATAATATAATATATGCCATTTAGCAGACGCTTTTATCCAAAGCGACTTACAGTAGTGAATGCATAAATTTTTTTCAGTATATGTGTCCCCAGTGGGGATTGAACCCACAACCGAAGCGTTGCCAACGCCATGCTCTACCCACTGAGCCACACAGAACCACTCTCTGTGGGAGCGATCCTTAAGGCCAGACACACCGCCACCATCTCCAGGTGCTCTTAGGTTTGATGATGACATCACAGGTCTCCTTCTCTTTTGAGTGAAGGCGGGGCCGCTAACACACCTCTGCGTGTCACGGTAAAGTCCCGTGATATAAAAAATGTGCTGAAACTCCTCCTAGATGTCCCGAGGTTCTGTGTCCCGCGATGTTTCGCGGCTGCGACTTTCTCTTCAACGCATTACGACGAGAACTAACTACGCACGACGAATGATCGGCTCCACAAAATCCCAAATCTTTTTGAGCATTTTCTTCTTTGTTTTACAAAGCCTTACGAGTCCTTATCGTCACACACAGGATTTACTGTGTTCTGTTCTTAAAGGCAAATCGCGATGTATTACTCGCCATCTGTGGTACGAGTGCCGAGCACCAACATCTGTAAGGGCTTCCAGAGCGCACGCCTGCAGCCGCTTTCATCCGCGCACGCACTGAAGCTATTTCCACACGGCGTGGACTTCGGAGAGAGTCCCATTACTGCACTGGGTGAAGAGCGCACGCTGGCAGCTTAAGAGCGATGCTAAAGCTGCCACAAGGCCCACTCGATATGCGTATCACTGATGGAGTAATATTTGCCTTTTTGTGCAGGATTGACTATATTCCGCTCTTAGTGATAAGGACTCGTGAGACATGTTATCTTTGAAACATAACAAATAAAATCTTAAACTTAAAAACGTTTTGGACTTTTGTGGAGCTGGCCAGTCATCCTGCATAGTCACAGGTGTGTTAGCGGTGTCGCCTTCACAGGATGGAGACCTGTGATGTTATCGTCAAACCTAAGAGTACCTGGAAACGGTGGTGATACGACGGGCCTTCAGGACCGCCCCACAGAGCTCAGTGAACGCAAGAAGAAGCATGCGACGTACTAGGGACACAATTACACTTCCCCCCCTTCTGCACAGTCCCATGCTGAACCTCTGCCCTGGAGTGCGTGATGGTGAAGGGAAAAAAATATATAGAAAAACTATTAGGTTAATAGAGAAGCGCATGCAGCGATGCAAAATTTTATGGAGGCGTCCTCCGAGTGGCTGGGCAACTTTGATGTTTCTCTGTTCATTGTTTTGTTTTCGAGCCCCCTAATTGCCATGTCCTATGGATTCAGGACGGTACAAAACAGCCGAATCGATGAGACGTTTTGCAGTGAAATCTCAAGGGGCCGGATTATTAAACACAAGCACTCTGGCTGAAAGCGAGACTCATGCCTTGATGTTTTTGTAAGGACCGAGTAGGCAATTTTCGGATCAATATACACCAAGAAAAGCATAAACCCTGTGATGCAGTCTTGGCATCTTGGCGGGGGTGGGGAATTAACTGCAGCACTTTGTGAGTGACACATGCCTTATACAATTATTCAACCAGAATGCAAAGCTTTCAAAAACAGGATTTCCTGTAGACTATGACCCCTCAGGCTAGAAGTGGGCAACTACATATGGTCACGGGCCAAAAAAATGTTTTATGGTGGGCCAAAGCATTACAATAGCTCACACACTGCAAATATTAATTACATTTTTTCTATAAAAAAAGAATAAATGTATGTTGTATATGTGTGCCAACAAACCTAGGATATATTAACCAAATCAAATGTTTGTTCAATTCATGTTTTTGTCCTCTCTCAAAAGATCCAAAGACTATGAAAGAACCCAGTTATTTCATTAAAAAAACTTTATAACATCACACACCTTCTCTCCCATTGATTAGCACTTTACATCCCTAGCTCTTCTGTTTTAAGGAAACATTATTAGTTACCAACAGCTTTACAATTGATAGTAGAGGGGTGAACAATTAAACGTTATAATGTTTAACAAAACATTGAACTTTAAAATGTTTAACCGAAATTGCGTTGTTAACATTAAATAAATATTAGTGACAAACGGTAAATTAAAATCATAAACTCAACTACCACTAATAGTTATGGATCATCAAAGGTCATCAAATCATCAAAGGGAAAAATATAAATGTAGAAAAAAATAGTAGCCGAAATAGCCTACCCAACCAACGCAACACTGTTCACATCTTTCAAATGTTTGTCGCACAGTTTTGTCGTGCCGGAAGGATGACAGAGCAAACACCATCAGCAATTGGCATGGCAATTTTTTTTAAAGATTGATGAGAACAGGGCGGCAGTGTAGTATAATGGTGAGGGAACTGGGCTTGTAACGTTAAGGTTGCAGGTTCAATCCCCAGGTGGGACACTGCCGTTGTACCCTTGAGCAAGGTACTTAACCTGAATTGCTTCAGTTAACATCCAGCTGTAAAAATTGATTGTAATGTCAACTTTGCAATGTGCAACCCAATACAGCAATTGTAGTCCACGTGCAATGCATAAGCACTTGAAAACGATTCACCGTGAGACCGTAACGGCTGCTAGCAGCTCAGGCCCTCAGCAACCGACATTGCTCAGCTTCACACGAGTGAGAAAACCACAGCACTAATTACTGAAATGGTTGCAGTTGATTTGCAGCCGTGGTCAATCGTTGAGGATGTCGGCTTCAGTGCCCTGACGGCATACCTAGAACCCCAATACAACATGTCATGTCGAAAGACTGTGCATTTCCACCACAGTGCAATGAGCGAAAAATGCTCTTCTTACCAAAGAAGAACAGCTGACTCTACCCGAGCACAAACTCATCCAATGCTGCAAAACAATGTGGAATTCTCTGTCCCATACGTTTGTGCGCCTTGTTGCACAGAGATGGGCAGTCTGTGCTGTCCTCTTGGACCGCGCGGTCACTAAACACAGCGGTGCACACAACATTGGAGCTGCGAGATGATTACTGGGGGCTAACGGTGGAGATCACCCCAGTGCTGAATTCTCTGCAAGTGGCTACAGCTGCTACGTGTGGTGAAGCGGCAGTCCCGCTCTCTGTACTGTACCCTGCGGTGTGTGTGGCCTCACAAGTCACCACTTCAGAAGAGAGCAGCAACTCATTCAACACCAATGTGAATGCAGTGCGTACGACGATTTGAACTCTGTGACAAAGAGCCCACCCCCGCTCTTACGGCCTCGACGCTAGGACCCAAGGCACAAAACGCTAAAGTTTGTGTCAAGTGACATACGGGCTGCTGCGAGATTTCACGTGGAAGAAGTGTACGACCAGGAAAATGCACTGGAAGCTCAAAGAATCCAAAATGACCCAGAAAATAGGGTCACCCTGCAGCTGAGCCAGAGGGGAAGAGACAAAGGAAGAGCACAGTGCCTTTTTGTCTTTTCTCCTTGGGTCAACATACAACGTGAAGATCAACACAGAGGGATCTGCGCTGGAGAGATATCGAATGCACCCGGCTGCCCACCTCGACTCCGACCCCCTTGTGTGGTGGAAAGCACACAAAGAAGAGCATCCCGTGGTCGCAAGACTGGCTCAAAGATATATCTGTGTGTCCCGGGGACATCGGTATCATCGCAAAGAGCGTTCTCCGCTTCGCCCCTTGTGATGAGCGAGTTACAGTTGAGGCATCTCCCGGAGCATGACAACATGCTGGTGTTCCTGAATGAAGACCTGGACACGTTGTTTGAGAACTTTTGCTCAACATTTCACACTTAATTCATTAAGCTAACCTAACCTTTGCCTTGTGTGTAAGCTAATAGATCTAATTATTTATTCTAATTAATAGGCTAATTGATATAAGCATTAATATTACACCTTGAGGTTACCTTGAGGTCATGTCTTTTCTCTCTCGATATCTTTTTGGTGCTGCAGGCCTGTTGCAGCTCTTACTGTGACTGTTGTTGTTATTATTAGCCTACTATTATTGTTCCTGATTATGTGGAAATCTGTTTGCATGGAACATATTTAGCTGGCCTCAAAGTATGAAAATGCATTCATTTTATTGCCATTAATCAGTGATAGTGAGACTTGGTCTCACGCAACGGCCGTGCTGTAGATAAAACGTAATTGCCCATTAGCCGTCATAAGCAGTAGGTCAATATTGTTAATTAACATGGATTTTTTCCCTTCGTTTTCTTCTTATCGGTTTAACGGATAACCATTTAAAAATGACCGATTAAACGTTAAGCAAAAATGTCCAGTTGTCACACCCCTACTTGATAGACGTCAAAAATGCTAAAAGGCTGGTGGCTCGAGTATGCGCATGCAAGTCACCTTTTTTTTGTTTACTGTTTGCTTTTACTCCTAGCTAATTTAAACACGCTTTACCTTCAGAGGACGTTTGAGCACAACGAAGGGGGCCATAGCTTTCAGGTGGTTATGCATTACACCTTTTCATTCCTGCCGAGGTGAGTTAAACAAGTATTTCATTGAAGTTAAAATGTAGATTTTACATAGAACTACATGTGTAGCTCAGTAGGTAGTGGTGCTGACACTTAGGTTGTGGGTTTGATTCCCACTGGGACCACATATACTAGGCATTCATTACTGTAAGTCGCTTTGGATAAGTGTCTGCTAAATGGCATATATTATATTATTATTCCATTTTGCTTCTGTGGTGTGGTTGCTAATAGAGACACTACCTGCATTGTTGTGAGATACCGCGTCCATGTTTCACAGCGGTCCTTGAGGTCCGCTGCTCACTCCAGTCCTAAGCACACCAAAGTGCAGGCTGTGTGTGATCTCTTCTCTCACACACACACACATCAGAAACGCAGCGTAGCCTGGCTAGCGCGGGGGCGTCATGGGGGTCTTTTAAAATAATGTTTCGTTAAAAAAAACGGGAGGCTATTTGCAAGCCAGAATTGATTTTTAGCGTAACAATTTTGGCCTGCTAGTTTCCGATCGATGCCTTAGGCATAGGCCTTTACCTGGAGCCAACATGAACTCGGAGTGTCTGTGATACAGCACTAAAAATAGCCAGGCTTTCTTTAACGCTTGAATAAGAATAATGCAGCATTGCAGACAGCAGAGATCTCAAAATGACTATAATTGGCCAATTGGCTGATTCTGGAACACACTCTCTTTTTTATTACAATGGTGGTGAACACTTCTTATCATCACTGAGGCTCAAAGTGAAACTGATATTCACTGTGTCCTACCTTTGAATAATACATTTAAGAAAATGTGTCAAGTTTATGCTTCCATTTAATTTCTCCCAAAATGTGTGCCAGCAGCAGTCTAGTACTCTCCTGAATTGAAAGAGGTATTGGGACAAATCTACAAATATGACTGTGAATTCCACATTGGGGGGGAATAATAAAAATAGGTTCAAAAGCAGTAAAGAAACCCCCCCAAAAAACAGTGCATACACAATTCCTTGCATCTTTAATCAAACAAAGGAATATGCATCTGAAGCACATCCTCAAAGAATCTCCCAGCACCACTCTCCCTCTCTACAGCACTGTGCTACAAGAAGTGGTGGTCTGGCATTTTGAAAGTAGAGGCAAGTAATACAATTGTGGGGCTTTGGTGATTAAACAACTAGACTACACCTCAATTACATTTTTAACTGATTTAATTATAGACGGACAGGTGAAATCAGAATTGGTGAAACTGTGGACACCTGGTCACTGAAACTAAAGCATTCATGGAAAATGAAGGGTTCAATGACAGAGCAAACGGCAACGACCCAAACCTGCATTGTGTTAAAATAAGTTTAAGGAAAAAAGATGGTAGAGCTTACACACGATTTCAACGACCTTAATTTATGAAGAGATTGGGATCAATTTTGAGAACCAATACTATTGAAGATGGCTGAATAATCTATTTTAGGGGAAAGATATGACTTAATAACAAAATCTTTTTCTCTCAGCAAATGTATCAGTATATTCTTTTGATCATACAAAATAGCTCATTACCTGTATTGCATAACTTTATACAGACTTTTTGGCTCATCTTTATCAAGGGTGTGAATAATTTGTATGAATTAGTTTGGACAGCACATATCAAATATACATATCTAACCTTTCTCTCCCTTTGTATTACAGATTTTGGCATGAATTTCAATGGTAATGATCAGACTGTAGCTTTACTGATCTCAAGCTCTAGCGATGACCATTTTAAATCCCTTTGGTTACAAGAATCTGCCAAATGACTAAATGGTAACTAACTGCCTACCATGGCTCTGTAGAGGATACATTGGCTGAAACATCAGCTTTGAAAAGTCTATCAATATCAGTGGTTATGGTGTGTGTGTATATATATGTGGTGTATAATATTTTTTGTATTAAATTTAATATCATAAATGTAATATTATACTTGATTTGGCTGAACTTGTCTGTTCATTAATTGTGTGATTTTAATTTAAGTTAAATAATGTTTATTTATTTCACCGTTCATATTGAAATTCTGAAATTGCTAAAGATTTTTGAGACAATGCGATGTTCGGCTGTAATGGAAAGAGTAAAAAGAGTTTTAAAAAAAGAACAATGTCAGATATTGAAAGCATAACGTTTTTAAGAGTGATTGGAATTATTTGTATTTCTCCCAATAACAAAACATCTATTTTATTTTCAATTCCCCACCCTGGGACCCATCACAATCGGTCCTGAAGCTCTTTCGGACGGAGATCTTCTCTCTGTTACCTTCTCCTCGGCGGTTTATCTGCATGCACCTGCATAGTCTCACCTCAGAACCCTGGTGCCGCAATGTGCATGCGTTTTTAAGAATTGCGCATCAAATAAGATTGGTAACAGGACTGGGACTCTGAAAGACTTAAGAATGGAAATACCCTCGGGGGCCAAACTGTACACGTCGATTTGCCATTGATTGCTCTGCGGAGAGCCTGATAATCCACTCTGTCCAGCCTGGGGCTCCGAACGGCCTTTTCTCTGCCACACTCTCTGAAAGTTGCCAAAACTCCCGTACTGTAATTTGCAGGCATAGACACTTAGAGGCCCTGATTGCTCTCCAGATTACCAGGTTCGATTTGAGGAATGAATGAAAGTGCACAGGCTGGTTAAAAGATAAGGGACAGCACATCGATTTACGTTTTTCGGCGAGGTGCCCCTATAAAACACACTGTACAAGCACTTAAAAAGCACCACACATTTGCAACATACTGTACGGCGCTATTCGCGTGAGTTCCAAGATGCTATATAATTCTGAAGACTGCCTGGACGGAGTTGTCCACAGATCAGGCTGTATTTTCTCCTACACCGAGTGAATATGTAATGTGCTGTACGTGACCAGCCACCTCTATATTAAACTCCCTTGAAGAGGAGCACAAGCTATTGTTCTGTTCTCAGATTCTGTTCCTGTTCATATGTGGCTCTGGGGAAGTAGAGAGAGGGAAAGGGAAAAGGAAGCCATGTAGCTGGCGATGGCTGAGTCTGTTACTGATAAAACTATGGAAATACACCCTTTTCAGTTTGAAGTCTGAGAAGAAAAGACTCTTGTGCTACACAAAAGAACGGATTACAATTTCATTTGTCAGCAGAAAATCCTGGAAACGTGCAGAGGGGTTTAAAAGACGGCCGATTTTGACGCTACGTGCAGCACTGTGATGGCAGTCAGAGGCCTGGGCCAAAGGCTGAAAGCTTAGGTCCCAGAGAGCAGGCCATGCCATTTTTAAGGAAGGGTAACTGTGTCCATTGTCCTCATCACCACTTCTCACTGTACTTCAAACAATCGCGGCTGTATACCAGTCTCGTACTGGACAATGCAAGCGGGAGATCTGTTGGAGAGTCATAATATCGGTGCGCTGCTTAATCCTTCATACTCTTTACACTTGATCGCAACATGTTCCCTCTTGCACAGTAAATCAATGGAGTACAATATCCAATTCAAGACCCTCAACCTAACCATGCCCTCCTTTTCTCTACATGTATATTGTACATTTCTGAATGTGTGGTAAACACCACCCATTTAAATCCCTAGTTCCCAGCATTGCAAAACTATTTCAAAGCACAAACGTTTTTTTTAACAACTGCAAGCCACGTGAAGTGATGCGAATGTCGATAAGGAAGTGGACTCCACCCAAGAGTGTTAAAGATGCTTATATCTGTCTGAAACCACAGGAAAGGATGTAGGTTACGCAGCTTACTCATTCAAACACACTCACAGGCACATGGATCCGCCCACCCACACGCACGCACGCACGCACACACACACACACACACACAGCTGAGCAATGATCAGCTGGGGAAACTGCAACAGCTGAACATATGCACTCTCTGTGTACAGCTATTGTGCATGCTGTTCTCACCAACACGTGAACATTTACATATTAACAAAATTCAGAGCACTTCATTTTTTTTTTTTTTTTTACATTGTAAGTATTGCTTCTTGGACCATTCAAAATAATTAAAATTAAAATGTAAGTGCAGTCAATATTTTTTTTTAATAGACCAGGGAAGAACGTGATAAGTGAAAGTTGCCAACCAAATCAGGTATTTAGATGAATTTGAAAACAAACCTTGTACACTTGGCCATAGGTTCCATTTCCTACTACTTCTACCAGTTCAAATATTCCAGCTGGATCCTGAAAGCGTACAAAACAAGGGAGTTAACATTTTGCAACGGTGACTTGAAAGTACAGAAAAACGGCAAAACCTAAACCATCTTATATTTACATTTACATTACTCTGACAATCTATGCCAACAATTTTTTTAACTTCCATGACAGCCATCACCCTTTAAACCAACAGTTCCTCTTATTAGATAATTTAGCATGTGCATTACACAAAGTGAAGTGGCTGTTCATAGGGCACGTCTAACTTCTACAGGGTAAATCTTGCAGTTAGGGTCATAAAGGAATATGTGACTTGCGTTTGACCTTGCAGGTCGCTTCAACAGGGACCCACCAGTGGCACTAACACAAAATTCTTCCACTGTTCAGTCTTGGTATCTTTTGTTTTATTTTTCGGCAACAAATGCATACAAATAATATGCCCGTTTATAAATAATCACGTTTTCTAGTAGCCGTGTCACACAGTAATGTGACCAAAAAGTTTAACATCGTCAACGGCATTCTGTTTAGCGCAGGCAGCCAGTTTAGTGCCGAGATTTCAGTACCTTTAACTGCGAAACTTCGCTAAAGTTTGACTGCCGTTTATAACACGTTCACTTCATTGACGGCAAATAAGAAAACCGACGTATACGTAAACTTTTTCTTCTACCTTCTAGCCACGACATTCTGTGATGTCAACTATGCAAAGTGAAACGCTCGTGTTGTTTCATGTGGCACATTAGCTATACCCACCGCAGCAGCTGGGGCTTGTTTACACAGGCGTCTGCAATACGTTTTAATTAATTGACGCGAAATAAATCCCGTACTCACCCTTAGAGATGACAAGTCAATGCTATCCAAACTTTTAGTGGTGCAGTCTCGAGCCATGGCGATGCTTCGTTTGGAGATACATACAGATGCATACAGTTCCTGAAATTTGCCCAAAGTTAACGGTTTTGAGAGCGTGTCAGTCAGTCCATGGCTGCTGCTGCTGCTTCGGGTCTGTGCGACAAACACAGGAAACTTCTCATCCAACAGCTAAACCCGGAAAACGCAGAGGAAACAGAAAAAAGGCTTCCCTGCTCTCCTCCCCCCCAAGAAAACCAATTTTTTAAAATGTTCAGCTCAAAACTTCTCCCAGCGTAAAAGCAGGGAGAAAGCAAAGGCAGGGCGTTTTCAAAAAATGCTGTCGGCGAGATTTAAAACGTCCGAATGCGTGTTAGAAACCTTGTTTTAAAGTTATGCGGTGGTCTCCCAACACATTCAAGCAGCAACTGCTTGGAAGCCACTGGGGGTTTGAATGATGAATGAGGACTGTGTCCAGATTCAGTGCCAATGTCAATGTAATGTTGTGGCCTTAAGTTATATGAAATGGGTAAATATTGAAATATATATATATAAAAAAATGTTGCATTCAAAGTTTTGTCTCTTTTTATGTGGAAAACTAAACCGATTGCTATGGCATCTGAAATATATAATATAATTTTATAGTAATATCAAATTAGATTCAGTTTGCGTGCACAATAATTACTTCGACCGACGGATAGCGTCTCAGCTGTATATCTGACGTAACTCACGATGAATCAGCCACTTATACGGTTAATTGCCAGGAGTCTTTGTGTGCGTGTCTCCTTCTCCCACTCGGTGGCAGGAGCTGCTCAGTGCCCGAGGCAGCTGACCCCTGAACAGGACCACTGTGTGAGGCTACAGAGGGTCCTTTCTTGAGCTGGGCTTGAAACAATGCTGGGACGTTATGAATAAGTCTCTGGCTTATGATATAATGACATTCTTATGTAAAGATAAATAAGAGAGAGAGAGAGAGAACTCACCGTTCACTCCAGCAAAATCGCTCTCTCCCAATTCCAGCCTCTCCTTTGGATGAAGCAAATCATTGATTTATTATTTATAAAGCATTGTGCTGTAGCAGTGGGGGAAAAAAAACAACAGGATGCTGGGATATATAGCAAAATGTATTGAGTAGAAATAAAAAAAGGAGGTTATATTGATGTTATATAATGCCTTTGTCAGACCTCATTTAGAGTACTGTGTGCAGTTCTGGCCAGCACACTACAAGAAAGATATAGAACCTCTTGAAAAAGTACAAAGGGCAACTAAATTGGTACCTGGTATGAAAGGTCAAACTAAAGAGGAAAGACTTAATCTCACTTAATCTATTGAAGTGCGGTGGCCAGAATTGCACACAGTAGGTTCTATATCTTTCTTGTAGTGTGGTGGTTAGAACTGCACACAGTACTAAACTAAAACTAAAGAGGAAAGACTTAATCTACACTTAATCTATTGAAGTTTAGCCAAAAAAGACTGGGGGTGGGGGTACTTTGGGCAGTTACTGTATATACGGGTAACTGCCAAAATAAAGGAAACACATGAGTAAATGATACAGTATATTGAAAGCAGGTGCTTCCACACAGATGTGGTTCCTGGGTTAATTAAGAAACTAACATCCCATCATGCTTCACTACCATTGAATTCTGTACATTTAGCCTATTGTCATCACCACTGCCGACTTACTCACTTCTTGTATATCCCTGCCTTCTCATTTAATATTTAAAAAAAAACTAAAAAAACTTTTCCTTCCCAGTGTTATAGGTATGTTATGCAGCTACCTACAACTATGTCTATCGCTGTATTACTGCACTGACCTTGTGCGCAAACTATGATCGTTCCTACCATGTATTAATGCACATCTTGTAAGTCGCTCTGGATAAGAGCGTCTGCTGAATGCTTAAAATGTAAATGTAGGGGCTGGCGGATGGCCCAGTGGTCTAGTGCACCGCGCTTTGGAGCGGTGTGCGCTGCCCGTCAGAGACGCGGATCGAAACCCGCGTTTCTACCAGACCGGCCCTGGTCGTCAGCCCGATCGGAGGCGGCATTTGGCTGTCCGCCTCCGGGGAAGGGGGGAGGGAGAGCCGGCACGAGTCCGCCGAGGAGAAGGTTAATGGAGTCCGTGGAAGATCTCCGTCTCGAAAGAAGGCGGGGAAATAGGTCCAGGAATACGAATCTCGTTCCCGGAGGACGGGCGGCGGACTCGTGAGGGTGGGGAATTGAAAATAAAATAGAGGGTATAATTGGCTACTAAATTGGGAGAAAAAAAAAATCAGAAATAATTTTTTTTTTTAAAAAATAACTGTAATGTAAATGTCTAAGGGTCATGTATAAAAGTACTGGGCAGGCCCAGTTGCCCATTATTGTGGCTACCATGGCTACCATGGGGGATTGTTGGGGCACGTTTGTCTAGAGCTTCAGTGATGAAGACTGCTCAACTTGCTTATGTTTCATGAGGAATAGTGTCTGAGGTGATAAGCCAACATTTGAAGTCTGGGGAAAGACATCATCATCTTGAGGAAACTGTGGTCAAAAGGGCATACTCCTCTACCTTGATGTCCATGCATTGATTTGAGATTCAAGGCAAAACAGACAACCAACTGTGAATCAGTTGACTGCAAATATCAGTCTAGGTCAGGGGTGGGCAATCTTACCCTGTGTGGGCCGGTGTGGGTGCAGGCTTTTGTTCCAGCCGAGCAGTAGCTCACCTGATTTGACTAATCAGCTAATCAAAGTCTTCAATCAGGGCTTTGATTAGTGGAATCAGGTGTGTCACTGTTCAGTTGGAACAAAAGCCTGCACCCACACCGGCCCACACAGGGTAAGATTGCCCATCCCTGCTCTAGGGTGTGTGTAGGCAGTTTAATCAAGAACAGTCTGTCAATAATTTCATAGAGGGACATACTATGGACAGGCTGCAGTGCATAAACCCCTTATTACACCTAAAAATGCACGTTTGCAGGTAAAGTGGTGGAAAGACGAGCGCATGTGTGATGCACGCTACAAGAAGCCTACAAACCCCGAGTTCTTGTTTCCCACGGTGAAGGGTTCTGTTACGATGTGAGGTGCATTTTCCTGCCATGGTTTAGGTCCACTCAATCCCTTAGAGGGCAAGGCAAATGGCAATAAATACAAAGCCATTCTGAGTGATAACCTTCATCCTATTGTGAAGCATTTCTATCCTGATGGGAGTGGTCTCTTCCAGGATGACAATGCCCCCATACACAGGGCACGAATGGTCACTGAATGGTTTGATGAGCACGAAAACGATGAAACCATATGCCATGGCCATCTCAGTCACCAGATTGAACCCAATTAAACGCGTATGAGAGATTCTGGAGTGGGGCCTTAGAAAGCATTTTCTACCACCTTCAACAAAACACCAGATTATGACATTTCTCATGAAATAAAGGTGTTGCATCCCTCCAATAGAGGTCTAGACACTTGTAGAATCTATGCCAAAGCACAATGAAGCTGTTCTGGTGGCTCGTGGTGGCCCAACACCCTATTAAAGTGCTTTATGCTGGTATTTCCTTTATTTTGGCAGTGCGTATAAAAACTATTCACCACCTTTGGAATTTGCTTAACATACAGTTCCTATATAAAAGCGGTCAATGACTTCCATTTCATTATCTGTAGCACTCCATCAACTAAGCCAGTGCTGTAAAACAATCTTACTGAATCTAAGTGTATTAATTGCAGTTTGTATGGCACATAGCTCGCAGGAGATAATTCCAGGCCAATTAATTATTCATCTCTCCCATCTAAGGAAAAGGAAAGCTTTTCCTCAGATAAGGGGGGGAAATGTCAGAAAATGGTCTACAGTCAAAGAAACTCTTGATCACAGACCAGAGGGTGCATGCTGTGCTAGTTACTCCCCAAATATCAACTGCTAAACGTCTGTGTGGACTAACATAAATCCATATCAGTATATCAAACAAGCACTGCTTTGCACAATTCCCTGGGAGAATTTCCCCGTAAGCACAAAACGTCCGCATTAGTAAACATGGTTTCAACATGGTATGACCCTTGACCTTACGGAGCCTGAGCTGGACCCAATGGTCTCTTAGTCCTGCCACTGTACCCATCGATGAGCAGCGTTTGACTCTGATGCAGTTTCACTGGGATGCAAACACAAATAAGTGCCCTTTCCTCCACGCAGTAAATCGCCCGCTCTCCACGGCGTATAAATAGCATAATTCTACGAGTTTCCAGCTGCTGGGGACAGCCCAGGGGACAGAAGCATGTGAGACACACAAAGGTTGCCACATGATAAACTGTGCTGGTTAGTCTTTCACGCAGACGTTTTATTGGCTTGTGTTACGTTGCAAATTTGCATTTAAACAACATCGCCAGTGTAAATACATTACAGCGACATAACACTTACAGAAGAAGTGCAAAGTTTAATTGGTTTTCCGAATGGCTCTACGATGAGCCATCAATCAACGGAACTTTTATTTCCTGCGTAGGGGTCGTGAAAGTGCACCAGACAAAACGGACTGGTAGGATTCATGGAGGATGTCAGAGCTGTGTGAATGTGCAGTTATAGCTGCCATTTGGTGCACACATTCTAAATCTGAACTTCTCAAAGGAGTGTTGGAAAGGTTTAATGTATAAATCTTGCTTGACGGAACTGTGTCCTTTTTAAAATCTAGAAATGAAAGAAATATAGCCAACGCTATTGAAGGACTACAGTAAATAGTTTTGAAGGTGTACCCGTCTTGTCTTTCATTAAAAAAATCTGAGAGGAAAAAAACTGTCATCAAGGTGCCACCTAAGGTGGTCCTGTCTAGACAATTTTAGAGTCAAAGGAAGAAGTGATTTGACTCTAAAACACCGATATAGCAATTCAGAAGGTTCGCTATTGCCAACTTATATCTCTTTCCAAAATCTAAAAATGCCCACTTCTCGCAAAAAGTCACTCTTTATCACCACCAATGCAATAAAAAATAAATTGCATGTACACTTTATACATTGCCCCCTTTGCCTAAATGTCAGAAGCCATCATTTTAGCCAATGAATGGGCCATGAAAAATGCAGGATATTCTTTGTTGTGATGTGGAAAAAAAGATACACAAATGGGTCAATCCAAAACATTGCCATAACCTTTCAAACAGCAAATGAGTTCACAGAAGAGTTCACAGTGCATATCTGTTTACTTAGCCTGATCCTCCTCCTTACAGAAAATGTCTGGGACGTTTCAATACCAATCCTTCGCAAAGGGTTGCAGAAGTCAGCTGAGAAAGAGCTACAGACACATCTGTGTGATTATACCTTGAATAGCATAAAATATACATAGCACAGCATGATTATTCAGTATGATTGAATATCTGATCATAGATACGATTTGATTCATCGCGCCAAGTTGGGTCTGACGTGCTGTAAACTGGTGCCTAATTTATCAGAAGCCCAAGATGGCACAAAGAACATAAAACTGAAAACATCTCATTTTATGTCAGGTATGCTCACCAGTGAACCACACATGAACATTTTCTAACTTCACTATCGAAAGGGCAGACTATTTCTGACCAATATCTGTCAGTCAAAAAGAATGGGAAAAAGTGAAACTGAATGAACCTCATTCCTACAGTTTATTTAAAAATAAAAGGTTCTTCGCAGTTTCAATTTGTATTTTATTTCCCAGACAGAGATTCACTTAAAAGGCACCTTAGGCCATACTAAACATTGATCAAAACTTCATCTTGCTTTTGTAATTGGAGTTATACATAGATGGTAATTGCAGCTCAAAATGAATATTAAGCTCTCTGTGAAAATACATTTAACTCAAGGAAAGTGCTGGTTGCACAAACCCAGCTCACAGACTAGATGGCCCGTATATAGGTATTTGATATACTGTATGCTGTTAAGGGTCAACCAAACACTTTCATTGGGTTAATCTGCTTTAGAGTTCTAGGAACATTTCTTGGCACCCTTTAAGTGTGTTTGAAAGTAACACAAACAAAGTTGGCAGTGTTTGGCATGCCCAGTGTGCAGAAAAGTTCTACAGACATGTGAGCACGTTAAGTTTTGAGTGAAGAATTTTTCTCACGCTGACAGAAGATTACAGCTAACACGCTGACGCGTCATCACAGTCCATCTGCTAACGGAGAGGTTTGAGGATGTATCAACAGTTCTGTCTAATTTCGTCGCCCTTCATGCCGTGTGTGTGTGAGCAGTTTCCTTTTGAAGAAAAAAATAAATGGCACATCTTTTGGGGAAACAGGGCGGTGGTATTTATAGCCCGCGGTGAGCTACTACTCAGTTTAGCTCCTCTTTTTATTTAGTCATACTGTACATTGGCAAGCCGACGGTCTTTTTTTAAACCAGTAACAGTTAAAAGATGTTCCTCGGTCAGATAAAAAGCATCTTCTTCAGTCGGGGTGGGCAGGGTGGTGGACTGCAATCGCAGCACTACTATCGCCGGGTTAGGCGACCGCATTCCAGCTGGTTTTTAGGTCACAGACAGTCTCTCGAGTGCACTCTGATATGGATTTATGTGCAACCTTCTTATTGGTTCACCTAAGTGCCCTTAGATCAGAGTGGAACAAAACCAGAGCGTGGCTGCTGTGGTTAGCAGAGGTTAGCTTCCTGTCTCTGCATCGTGAGCACTCGCGCTCCTTGATCCTGCCTACCTTCCACTAGACCGCGCTCGCATGCCAGGCGATGTGTGCACGTCACGGACGGGCAAGCACTGCAGGATTGAAAAAGGTCCAACGTTCCTCATTCCTGGTGGGCAGAAAGGAAATGAGCCAGTGTGTATCACGGTTCTGCATCCCGAGCTCCGTGCACGCAAAGGTGCGTCCCTTCACCTTCTGCATATGCATATCGACGGTTACATTTATGCGAGGAGAGATTACATACATTAAAAAATGTAATTTGAATTGCATTGGTCGGTTTAGGCTGAAGGAAATGACATCCTTGACTCTGTGGGGCCATTCGGACAGGATCCATCACAAAAAACGATCGCACACTGGACACAGGACACTGCTAAAGAAACTTGAACGCACACAAGGGTCAAATAACTCTCGGCAGGGACGTTACATTACCAGAATCATTCATTTATTTCACATACACGTTTAAATGCATTAATTTCCACACAATCAGGTAATTGAAACAAAACAAAACTCCTTTAAATAGGACGTTTTACGTTTGCCAAGCTGAACAGCGGGTTCCAAAGAAGCGCGGGTAAATGGAACAGCGGTGAACTGTTAATTCAGGTTTTTGTAGAACTTGTTGCTCTGCGGTTGGGTGGTTTTGCTACAGCGTGTCGTGTTTGAGGTCAGTAATGATAGAATGTCTTAGCTCTACCAAGGCATTGTGCCATTTCATCTTCTGTCTTGTCTTTTCTTTTCATGATGTTTCCCACAACGTTGCACTTTTCTCTCAATCAAGTTAGTTACTTTCTTCCAATTTCTCAGTGTGGTTTCTCGCGTTCAAAACAATGCATCTTTAGTTTTTTTGTGCAGAGCCCAGTTCCAACCTTTGTGACTCAAATCAAATGATGATGCAAGATAAGTGAATGAGCTGTGGGGCTGTCTTGGGGCTGTCTCCTCTTACGTAAGTGTGAATAACTGTAATGAATGCCAAAGACATTGCAGTGTTATAGTTATTGCACATGTCACACAAGCAGGAATATAAAGTATTTATGTGCCCAGAGAATTTCGGCCTGACATCATGTCAATACCCCAAACGCGAATGTGCGTTGGCGTCTATGTACGCAATAGCACTCCATGAAAATAACAATGCTGACACAAACGCACAATATCATTAAAACGGTGAGGATATAAACTCTCAAGAAATATTCATGAAGTCAAGATTATATGCACCAAAAACAACAGTCAAAAAGAGGACAGAAACTCTCATGTTCAAAGTGTCTACATCAAAACAAAGCAAACTTGTAAACTTAATTGGGCCTATACTTTGTTATGTCAGGTGTATATATTCTGTGGAACATCAATTGCACCTGTTGCCAATTCCCGGTCACCATGTCCTACCAGAGCACATCTCTGACCACACAGACTGACAATATCAGATAATGGCAATTCCTCACTTGACATCTGCAACAGGGAATTGTGAAAGATCTTGAAAGTAAAGACACACAGTAGAAATATCTCAGATCAGTACCAATCAGAAATCCAGCACAGCTGCAGTTCACAAAGCCTTCAGGTTTATCAAAAACATCGTAATGTAAATGAGGAACAGCAGGAGTAATTGTTCTGCATGTTGGTTCCAAAATTTAAAAAAACACACACTGGAAATGAGGGACATTTTGAGCTAAACTGAAAAGAACAAAATGCTAATAGAAGGCCTTTGAGCTAGACAGTTCAAATACCAGTGCTTTCAATTCACTATCCTTTCTTTATTGTAAAATGATTCTTTGTGTGTTTTTCCCCCCCCAATGCATGTAGATATTCTGGATATGTATTGCATTACCCTCCCGAATCCCTAACAGCTTGAAAATGGATGAGGAAATGGAAAAAAAAACGGACACCACTGAAGCCAGAAGAAACATCTGCCGTTAGGAGTGCCTTTAAGTGTCCCTAAAGGCAGGGCTCAACCAGCGCTGTTTAACACATTCTAACGAAGGGGGGGATAGAGTCTCCATCCAAACCGTGCGTGGGGGCGGTGACACAGGGGGCTGGGGGAGAAACGATTTACCACGGAACACGGTCGTGTGCATTGTGGCCGATAAATTGAGCATATCGGATGAACTAACGACAGGCGGATCATTTAGACTGCACTCCCATCGATAAGAGGACTGGATTACGATTGGGGTTATGTTTGAACAACAGCCATTTATAATGAAGATGGCAACACAAGTCCACCCCACCCAGTCCCGACTCATTCCCGGATCAGTTTGTAATTATTGCTGGTTCCCACGGTCCCAAACTGTATGTGCAATCTTGCGGGTCGTCGTTTCTACCTGGCGAAATGGCTGGTGTCTGGAAACCAGGCTGGGTGGGACCTCTTGAACGTTCTCACGTGTTGCATCGACGGCAGGGTCTTGGGCGTTGTCCACGTCTTCGTTGAGAGTCATTAAATACAGTGTCAGGAAAAAATATATATAGATATATCATTATAGGAAAAACGTAAGGCCTAAGACTACGAGCAGCAAGGAGTCTCACAGAAAACGAATCAAACCATAAATGGTATAAAATATTTCAAATATTCATATTTAATTTGCTTCAAACAATGACAATATCTGGTGTAAATTGAAACATGGTTTATTTGCTTAAATATAATATTTTCTTAAAGCTCACAAAGCATGTGGTCAGCCCCTCTTTACAGAATTGTGCTGCAATGCGGACGCTACCCCATTGCCTTGAACGACCCCCGATTAGAAACCTCTTTAACGTGGGTACACACACATACTCGTACACCGATAAAATCTCAAATGAATCGTTATGTGTGTCTCTAGAAGATATGAAAACTGTACATAATAACAACACCTTGAACTTTAAAAACAAGGTCATATAATTACCCGTCTCCAAAAAGGAGAAATTCAAGTAGGAAAACGATATCTAGTGTGACCCTCATTTTTTTTTCAGCTGAACGATGAAAAAAAGAACAAAAAATCCCGAAAACAAACATAGACAGCTACGTAAAAAGTCACCGAGAGATCCTTGTGTTTGTATCCATTTTGATCAAAGTTTGTCTTTTAGTGAATCTTCATGCAGATACGAAAAAAAAGGAACCGCGTAGACCGCCCCTTCGCCCTCAGCCGGGCTTCTCTACCAGATGTCACTCGTGAGTTCCCGTCCGGACAGCGGGATGAATGTGCTGTTCAAGTGAACGTCCGGCTTGCTCTTGCCCATGGTGTTGTTCTGCGTTACCTGTCCGTTGAGGAGCGTCATGGGGATGTTACAGTACATGTGGCGGCTCCCCAGCGTGGCCATCTGCACCGGGGACGGGGGCATCTCATACTCGTAGCTCCGGCACAAGTGTCTCATCTGCGGCACGCTCTGGTTAAAGTCAGGGATCTCCACGTGGGCGGGCGCCAGCGAGGCCGAGGTGGCGGTCATGGCGATGGTGGAGACGGTCTGCAGGTCGCCGAACAGGCCCTGCTCGCCGGAGTCCAGCACCTGCCGGTGGGACAGCGACTCCTTCCGCTTGACGGGCATCTCGTACAGCACCTGCTTCCAGAACTTGGACTTGAGCTGGCTGCTCTTGGGCCCCCTCCACTTGACGACGGACAGCAGCTTGATGCTGTGCTTCAGGGCCTCCACCTCCTGGTAGTTGATGACGCTCTTGAGGTCCGGGCACTCGATCATGATGACCTTGATCTCGCCGCTCACCAGCATGCTGTGCAGCCGGCTCTCCAGCTGGAAGATGCCCCAGCCGCGCTTCGCCACGAACTCGGGCGTCAGCACGATGATGAGCCGCCGGCTCTGCTCCACACTCCGCGCCAGGTCCTCTATGTAGACTGGAGAGAGAGAGAGAGAGAGAGGGGGAGAGAGAGAGGGGGAGAGGGAGAGAGAGAGGGGAGGGTGGGAGAGAGGGAGGGTGGGAGAGAGGGAGAGAGGGAGGGTGGGAGAGGGAGAGAGAGAGAGAGGGAGGGTGGGAGAGAGAGAGGGGGAGAGAGAGAGAGAGAGAGAGAGGGAGGGTGGGAGAGAGAGAGAGGGAGAGAGAGAGAGAGGGAGAGAGAGAGAGGGGGTGAGAGGCAGAGAGAGGGAGGGAGGGTGGGAGAGGGGGAGAGGGAGAGGGAGGGAGGGTAGGAGAGAGAGGGAGGGAGGGTGGGAGAGGGAGAGAGAGAGAGAGGGAGGGAGGGTGGGAGAGGGAGAGAGAGAGAGAGGGAGGGAGGGTGGGAGAGGGAGAGAGAGGGAGGGAGGGAGAGAGAGAGAGAGAGAGAGGGAAGGAGGGTGGGAGAGGGGAGAGAGAGGGGCAGAGAGAGGGGGGATAGAGAGGGGGAGAGAGAGAGTGAGAGAGAGAGAGAGAGAGACGGAGAGAGAGAGAGAGGGGGAGAGAGAGAGGGGCAGAGAGAGGGGGGATAGAGAGAGGGAGAGAGAGAGTGAGAGAGAGATGGAGAGAGAGAGAGAGAGAGAGGGGGAGAGAGGGAGCACAAAGCGCTGAAAACCAACAAGCTCTGCCCAGACAAAGACCCCCTGGGACAACTAGCCATCAAACACGAATGTGTGCACAGTCTACAAGACAAAATGACACCAGCAACGCTTTAAAAAAATAACATAACAAAAAAATAAAAAGATGACAAACAAATATTTGTACATTGATGATTGGCTTGAGGAAACCAAATCAAACCAAAAATGAGATATGTACTGGTCTCCAAACAGAGACTACTCCCTGGCAGATGTTCTGTCTGTGTATATGCACTGAGACAAAGCCCTGTGTAAGAGAGATGGGAGGGAGGGCTACTTTTTAGGGTTGTTGTTTTGTTTGAGTTTTTTCACCTTCTTGGGAGGGGTTGTAGTTATTGTCATATATGTATTTGATGCTTTAGCAACACAAGGTCATTGTTTATGCAAATAAAGCATATTTGAATTTGACTTTGAGAGAGAGAGGGAGGGAGCGAGAGGGAGGTGATAGAGAAGGTAGGAAGAGAAAGGAAGGAGGAAGGGAGGGAGGGAGGGAGTGAGAGGAACGGTAGGGAGGAGATAGAGATGGAGAGAGAGAAGGGAGAAAGAGACGGAGCAGGAAGAAGGAAGGAGAGAGAAGAAGGAGAGAGCGGAGAGGAGCGAGAGAGTAGAGGGAGAGAGAAAGAGAGAGGAAGTGAGAAGAGGGGGAGGGAGCAAGAGAGACAGACAAAGAGGGAGGGACAGATAGAGAAAGAGGGAGGCAGGGGGAGAGAGAGAGAGAGAGAGAATGAAGATCGAGTGGGAGGGGAGATATGAGTGAGGAGGGGATAGCATTAGCTGCCGACTAGGGATAAGAGAGTGAAATGCCTTCATGCAACACTTGAGTCACCCCTCACGCCCACGTGTGCACAGGTACAGTGACTCCTCTCTCCGTCCCCGTCTAAGTGACTTTAACGACCACGTGTGGAACCAAGACAATTACAGGAAATACACGCCAAAGCATTTACACGACAGGGTGCTCATCTCTGCCACTTCATTGAACTGTAATTATTATGCCAGCGTTGTATAAGGACCCTTGAACATAAGATGGTGAAAATATCCTCCCTAGTACAGATGAATATAATTATATATCTCCAAACAATGAAAGATGGGCAGTGAAATAATATTAAAGGCAGGCCCGGCTCCAGGAATATTTCTTAAGGCGAGAAGCACTGACGCATTCCAGCCAAAGCACTTTTCCTTTTCAGTCAACAAGGAAATTAAATGTGAATTCACCCAAAGCATTTGATAAACATTTTGCTTGTTAGTAAATTCTTCGTCAATATGCATAAGTATAATGACATTAGAGCTGAAGGAGAATGAGGTAAATAGAAGAAGAAAAGCCAATA
The DNA here is from genome assembly GCA_029706075.1 of Aldrovandia affinis. NCBI lineage: Eukaryota > Metazoa > Chordata > Actinopteri > Notacanthiformes > Halosauridae > Aldrovandia > Aldrovandia affinis. The sequence continues at coordinate 2,692,314 of JAINUG010000135.1, read as the reverse complement.
CAAGTACAAAGTAACCTTGATATTAAAGAATCTATTAAAAGATTCACACTGCTTGGATTGTATTAAAATGTCCAGTATAGTGACACTATTGGATACACAACAGGGCAATATCTAAAACCTAATATTTTATGACATAAAGAGATTGTAAAAAAGAAAGAAGAAAATCTACCTTAGATGAGATTTAATAATCTTGCTAGTCAGATTAAGATGGTTCTGTGCTACAGTGTGCCGTGGTGCAGGACTTCACCTGGGATTGGTGCAGTGGCTCATGGGAGATTGGGGGAGAGAGAGAGTGGCGGAGGGGGCGGGGGGTGTAGGAGTAAATGGCACATTTGCTCTTTGTGGGTGACACGTCCTGCGGGTGGAGTCTGTGAATGTTCGCAGGGCCTGTGTCCCCCCCAGCCATTCACACCCGCAGTGTCACACTGGGCACTCGGCTCCTGGGCTCTGCAGTCACCACCGCGCCCCCCTCCCTCCCCTGCCCTGCCCCGGTCACTCACAGGACAGCGCTTCCTGTTCATGCATTACCCACAGCTCTCTCTCTCTGTCTCAGCATCGCCGCCGTCCCTCTCCACTGCAGCCTCTCTCACAACTCTCTCCATCACTGTGTCCCTCGCACAACCACACTTCCACATCAGCGCATCGGGAACTGGATTCGGGATGACCCGGCCGTCAGAAATTTCAGCGCCGTCCATTTCAGCCTCGGTAAGAGCTCTCTGCCATTTCAGCATCACCCTCCACACTCGGTATCGCTCAATTTTGTGATCACTCCACCGAATTTCAGAGTCACTCGCTGTCTGTTTCGCCAGAACTCACGTCTCGGGCCATTTCAGCATCGGTCACAGCTGTGTCCATCTCTGTAACGTTCCCTGCTATTTCCATTCCAGCCTCGGCAAGAGCGCTCTGCAATTTCAGCATTGCCCCCCTGCACTCTATACTCAGTTTCACTCAATTTCAGGATCACTCAGCTGCAGTTCAGTGTCACCCACGGCGCCGTCCGTTTCAGCGTCGCTCACAGCTATCTCCATTACTGCCCTGTCCATCAGCCTCGCCCCACCCCAATCCGCCCCAGCCACACAGCATTCGCATGAATAAAGACGGACAGTTCCTCCAGCCAATAGGCAAACCCCATTCCCGCTAGTCATCGCTCCTTCCCGAAGCAGGGGAAATGTGCAAAATGGCATCACTGGAGCCAGACAAAAGCCAGACTTGAGTAGACAAAAAAAAAGTTAAACACGATGTGGAGTTGATAAAAGACCAGCGGAAGGCTTAATAACGGAGGAATTAATGTGAGCTGTTCTGTGGCACGCTGGTTTTCCCCGCGCACTGTCCCCTCCGCACGGCCTGTTCTACATTATTAACAGAGCGTGTGCTTAAGGATGAACACTGATGTTTTAAAGAGAATATAAAACAAAATTAGCACGCTGCCCTCCGGCTGACGCCAGAGCCCAAGTGATGTGAAGGTGATTTATTACCTATTATATCTCTGCGCTCAATCTGTAATTTGCCCGATCATTTTTTTTGTACATCCTTTTATCCCCATTTTTTTTCTTTGTCTTAAAATATGGAACGCCGAGTCATAATTAAGGGCCCGTTCCCTCACTGTCAAATCCTGCCAAGTCACTTTGGGATAGCGCAGGCTAGCGTGCGGGGGCGGCCCACGCTCCTCTTCCACTCTGCAGTCCAGCTGAGCTGCGTGGTCGTTCGCGTCCGAGGACCGCACTACTTGCACAGCTTCCGCAGGTAGACTGCAACGTTCCCGACTGACCTGGGCACTATTGTGCACCGAGGCTAATATCCTGTCGGCTGAAGCCCTCCCTCTCTGGGCAACATCATGTCCTCGCTCACTTACAGGACAGCGCTTTGTGTTCATGCGTCACCCACAGCTCTCTCTGTCTCAGCGTCTCTTACAGCTCTCTCCACTACTGTGTCCCTCGCCGAACCACACTTCTGCATCAGCGCATCGGGAACTCATTTCAGGATGACTCGGCCGTCTGAATTTCAGCATCGCCCACAGTGCCGTCCATTTCAGCAGTGCTCACATGTCACTCCAATCCAGCCTTGCTCACAGCTCCCTACCATTTCAGCATCACCCACCACACTCTATACTCACTATTGTAATGTAATATCCTGCCAACTGAAACTCTCCTCTGGGCAACGTCATGGCTGATTATGCACTGCCCTGCAGGGCTGCTGGGCGCAGTCAGCACTGGCATGGTACACACAAGGCGCAGAAAACTGTGCTTTAACATGATGCGCCATCCGACAACCCGCCACGGGTGGAACAATTTGGCTCCTACAGTAGGCAGTGTGGCTGGGGTAAGTGAAACAAAAACAGAACAGGGGTAAGTGAAACAAGACCACACACAGAGTGTGGTTAGACTTAGAAAACCATCTAGGACAGGGAGGGAATGGAGTTTCCTGACCCTGATAGATTGAGTGGCCTGTAGACATCCAAAGTGAAGACTAGGGTTCAGGGAACGTTCTCAGAGCAATACACTTTGCATTGAAGCAGAGATAGCAAGGCCGCGGGAATATGCTCACACAACAGCCGCTGTCAATCACACCTCCCCCAGGCTCACAATAAACAAGATAGCACGTCAGGGCTTTTCAGAGCGACAGCATTAGCCGCCCGACTGGGGACGAGAGAGTGAAATGGGTGACCCCTCACGCCCACGCGTGCACAGGCACAGTGACTCCTCTCTCCGTCCCCGTGCAAGTGACTTTAACGACCACGTGCGGAACCAAGACAATTACAGGAAATACACGCTGAAGCATTTACACGACAGGGCGCCACTTCATTGAACTGTAATTATTATGCCAGCGTTGTATAAGGACCCTTGAACGTAAGACGGTGAAAATATCCTGCCTAGTACAGATGAATATAATTATATATCTCCAAACAATGAAAGATGGGCAGTGAAATAATATTACAGGCAGGCCCGAGTTTATTACAGAGGCTGAAGTTGCTTCTATCCAGTCATTTATGTGACATTTTTGATATCCATGTAAATGTACGCATATTGCAAAAACTTTAAACAGAGTAATATCATACCATATTTCAAACCCTTCGCAGCCATTTTATCATGCAATCTGAAACCAATTTGAATTGTACACTGTCACGCAGTTGCGTAGCACAGTCTGTCTTTCACGTACACTTTTTTACTGAAATGCATCTGCGGACGTGTTTTTAAATGTACGTTCTTTCCTCTCTCTCTCTCTCCAGCTCCAGGAAGAAGAAGAGAAAAAAAACTGAAAATGATGGAAGAGCAACAACACATTGCAATTTCACGGTCAATTTGCGGTGCATAAATAATACAATTTGTACGAGCAGCACTAAGCGGTGGAGTTTTTATTTTTTAAATTTTTTATACGCTCATGATTATGTAAATCAATTAATACAAATAAGTGCCAGCAAACCTTGTTTAAACAAATGAGCTGTTGAAATGAACGATGCTATTTGCGCCACTCTCGGCCTGCTCTGTAAATGCGTTTGGCTAATGATGCCTCTCTGTGACTCTGCTCCCTCCTCGCTCTCTCCCTCCCTCCTCCTCCTCCCCCGTGACCAGCGACGCAGCCCAGCGAGCCCCGCGCCGTGTGGCCAAATAACACACATGGAAGGTTTCTATTTACGTTTAAACCAGCCTAAGGACTTTTTGATCTATTTTGAATGAACAACCTCCTAAATAATGCAAGGAGAGGACATTAGATTGCAATGCATTTTGAGCGCGGGAGGGGGTATATCTCCAGGAGGCTTCAGACAAGGCCGGATGCCATTGGCTGACAATAACGTGGGCATCTGTGGGCCGGAAGTGACCGCAGAATCGAGCGACATTTTGAAGGTTTGAAAACCTGTAGCTGCTGCCCCCGCTGCCATTTCCTGAGCGCTCCTCTGAGCCTTTAACTCTGACGCCTGCCAGGCTCTCTGGATCTTTCCTGGTTCTCTGCACTCAGGGTAGAGCACAACTGCAATGCTGATGGTGGGACCACATTGGGAAAATGTATGCATTCACTACTGTAAGTCGCCGGGTAAAAGCGTCTGCAACATGCACTGCACCTCCTGCTGCTTTGGGGAGTCCATGCTATTCCCGGGTAACATACACTCCACCTCCTGCTGCTGCCATGCTACGGGTAAACGGGCAAATTCTCGTTTCCCCTGCCGGTCACGAGAGAGCGACAAAGAAGAACGCTGCGGAAGATTGAGACGTGCTTTCGAACTGGACGATTACTGACAACCGTAATATTAGTGCTAATATGAATGTAATTGATTGTTATGAACTCTTTCGCTGATTTAATGGGAGTAATGTAAATGTATGTGGTGTTGTTGCTATTTATTTGAGTTTAGTTTGTGCTGCCAATGCCTAATATTAATGTATTTTGTATTGTTGGTATTTATTGTAACCTTGTTTATGCGCCTAACACCACAAACACAATACACACACACCACCATGACACCTAATAACAACAAGGACCACAATGGAAATAAGTCTGAGGACTTTTCTGTGTCATCCATGATATGTCTTTTTAAAATGTACATGTACATCGGGATGTATCCATGTATTGTATTCTTTTAAAGTGAAATGTCAAATAAACTAAACTAAACTAGACTAAACTAAACTAAACTAAACTAAACTAAACTAAACTAGACTAAACTAAACTAAACTAAACTAAACTAAACTAAACTAAACTAAACCAAATGAATTTGGAAAGGCTAAAGAACTCTCCTGGGGCCCCAGGGGGAGGAGGGGGGGGGAACGTGGTGGTTTGTAACTTACTGCTGCTGGGGATGAGGTCGCGGTCTGGGATGAACAGCTTGTATCCGTAGTGTTTCTCCAGGACGTCCGGCAGCACCTCCAGCGCAAACTGCTCCTCCTCACTGGTGCTGCGGTGCAGGGACTCCAGGTCCACTTTGGTGTAGGACAGATACGCGTCGTACTCCTTGTTGTCTGTGTCGGGAGACAAAGGGCTTACTACAGGCCGCGCAGGGCTGATCTGTCCAGTGTGTCTGAAACGGTCCTGTGGTTCTTTTTTGGGCTGAATTATTCCGACCTTAATCAAAAATGTGAAGCGGTAATGGGCTTTGCGACGCCGCTAATCGATACTTACACGCTGAAATATGATTTAATGGCGAGCAACGCATGAATGTCAACCCGACAATGTCACGCCGGATCTTGTCAATATGATATTCAGACGTCTAGTTATTTAAATTCTTAATCCTGAAAGACAGAGGGGTGAACTCACAAAGGGATGATATATTCATCAAAGGATAAATTGCCCGGAATTTGGCTGGAGCCAGAACAGGAGCTCGGAGTTGCTCTTCCCTGAGTACGGTCGGCCCGGAGACGAAGGCTCCCCCTTGCACTGAGCTCATTTGCGGCCTGAGACCGAGCTCCTGCTCTCCCTAAATTTCAGCTAATTTATCCTCTGATAAGTGTATCACCCCCTTGACGAATCTACAGTGTCCCTGACCTGAAAACTCCATCACTGATGGATTATTTACAGTTAACGCGCGCGGAGGATAAGTCGTAGGTCCCGACCCTCGTCCGTACGAGACCCGACGCTGCAGGGGGGGCATGCTGGGATTGGGAAGGGCGACGTGCCGCACTCACCGTCCTCGGCCTCGTCGTTTCCGAAGTGCCGGCGGTAGCAGAGCATGATCTCCACGTTGTAGCACTTGTAAATGGCGGTGAGGAAGCCCAGCAGGAGCAGGATGGCCCCCAGGCCCCCAGCCAGCTCCAGTCTGTACATGTCTGCAGGAGAACAGTGATGAGGGTCACACAGGGGGACTGGACGGCTCCTGGTACTTTCATACGCATCACATGTGGCGCTCTAACATGGGGTCCGACCGAGAGAATGACTCTTTGTGTTTTTATTACTGTGGCCAACTGGATTTATCTGGGTTAGGGCCGTACACTGGATGAATGTACGCTTTATTAGGCCATACTGTATGAACTACAGCACAGATACAAACACATAGCACAAACATACACACACACACACACACACACACACACACACACACACATGCACACATAATACAAACACACACACACACACAAACACATGAACACACACTAAAACACAGATACAAACACATAACACACACATGCACACACACACACACACACACACACACGAACACACACTAAAACACAGATACAAACACATAACATACACATGCATGCATGCACACACACACACAAACACATGAACACACACTAAAACACAGATACAAACACATAACATACACATGCATGCATGCACACACACACAAACACATGAACACACACTAAAACACAGATACAAACACATAACATACACATGCATGCACGCACGCACACACACAAAACACATGAACACACACTAAAACACAGATACAAACACATAACACACATGCACATGCATGCACATGAACACACAAACACAAACATATGAACACACACTTAAACACAGATACAAACACATAACATACACAGAAGCAGACGCACGCACACACACCTGCTTGTACCCCATACACACACAGACAACCACACATACACACAAACATGGACACACAGGCACGTGCGTGCGTGCACACGCACACACACACACACACACACACACACACACACACACACACACACACACACACACGACTGGCCATAAACGCTCACGTCTAATCATTCATGTCTGCCCCACTGCCATTCACCAAATACAAGCAATAAATCTCTGCTTCGGTCACTCTGTTTGATAGCAGCATCATTTCTCAGGTTTGTGCTCCCAGTAGCATCCTTCATACATTATAGATACTGGGGGTGCCACTTGTCAATGACACCGTGCACTATGCTACATGGCCTAGTGTGTAATTCAATCATCTGTAAAATGATTCTGCAGCTCCTCATATAGGAGTAAGGAATATAGGAGTATAGATACTAATAATGGCCACGTGCATTTTTCAACTCATTTAAAAGGATGTTAACATTGTTTCTTCCATACTCTAGGAAGGTGCGATTTAATCTTGATTTGACCTCAGCTTTGTGACAGTGATGCTAAAACACTGATAAGACTCCATTCTTATGTTCTTACTTCATTTAGAGTACATATGAATTTTGCATTTATATTTGAACAGATTCACAACATTATACAGCGGTGCACTTAAACCACATTGTACATATAACTGGTATAACCATGCCATACTCTAAAGAGGCTAAGGAAAGAAGGGCAAACCCTATATATGGCATTGTTATATTAGACCAGTAAAACCTAAATTACAGTCGATATAGGTTAAGTCAGGAGTTTGGTTATTTGCCAGCATATGTAAAATTCTACAGACTGAAGAATTTAAAAAAATAAGGTAGTTGAAAAGACAGAATGAAACTGAAACAGAATGAAAAAATATAGTTTCATGGGGGCTGGAGTAAAACATGGTACTATACATAAATGTTGTTTCAATGGGTGAGGGTTTGACACCTTCACTAATCCATACTTACATTTTATATTTAACGCTTAATACATTTCATAGGAAATTTTGAAAATGTATAAACTATGAATGCTCTAAATGACATTATGGCTGACTTGTGTCCGAAGCATTGTTCTTGACATGGTCACAATGATAACTTAAGCTCTCCTCTATCAATCACCTTTACAGCCATCACATATCATACAAAATCACCCTTAAAGCCAATACACACTATTTAAAAAATCACAAAATATGAATAATAATGTGAGTAATACTTTAGTTCACAATAGTATTATAGTTCTCTACTGAAGATAACAACTAACCGTTAGAACCACTGGGCCCTCCCACTGTGGGCTTTCGCACGTTTATGAAGTGCCCCAGATCTTGTACTATGGCACTAATCCTGGTGTAGTACCCAACACCGGCCAGCAGAGGGCTCTGCTGCCTCACTGAGTCCTGGCTCTTCATAAACAGAACCAGAACCACGGTTACTATGGCAAACCCTGGTTCGCCCAGGGATAGAATCTTCCCTCTCTCACATTACACTCTGGATTAAATGACAATGGAAATGTTTTAAATTATATATAATTAATATAGAGCAATATTTAAATGAATAAACACAAATGTAAAACAAAATTCATGTATTCTCTTTTGTATTAATCCAATTTTGATAAATGCACTTGATTTGTTCTAGTCTCCCTAGAACACAGACACACACAAGTACACACACATGTACACGTGAGCACTTGTACACATACAAACCTAAAAATTAATATTGCAGTATGTATGATTATTGTAATCGAGCTGCTTTGCCTATTGCTTTCCCCCAAAGCATCCTATTAAAATCATAACCATTTCTTCCTTAATGGTATTTATTTAAGATACTTAACAACAAAACAAGATGGTGATTCAAATTATGCAGTTAGATTTTTGCCTTCCAGACTGAAGTCAACAGGTTGAAATTATGCTGCTTTCCACATTATTGGAGAAGTCACAGCACCCGAAGGCCTGGTAGCTAATGTTTAAATTCATTTACATTTTTTCTTTTTTTCCCGAATGAGACGCCAGTTAAAACAAGGGCATTTTGTGGGATTAAAAGGGTCCCCGTTTATTAATTCACTACGCAGCATTAAAGAACGTGGAGGTATTGTTTTTGGCATTCATATTAATATGCCGTTGTCATTTGTGACCTACTGGGCTTGTGCAATGGCGTCAGGCTGCTTATTGGACATAAAACATGGACACACTTTATAGAGTATAAGTGACAAAACCGATTTGTGCCTCGCCTAGCGTTTGCCCACCTGAAGAGCGGCAGGTTGAAAGACGACACAATCGTTGTGATTGTCGCCCAGCGTGGAGCCTATCAGAGAGGAGGGGCCAGGCGGTCGGCCCAGCTCCGTTCCCTCGTGCGACACCCAAACCGCTGTCGCCGCGCATCCATCACAACCCACAGCGTTACAACAAAAAAGACCACTCCACACTCCCGGCGAGCCCTTCACTCCACTGTTTATGGGCGTTGTAAAAAGGTAATTCATGAATTAAATATTTATGGCCGCTCATTGAGATTTACAGCTCTGATCATAAACACAATTTCATTGTTAGCGCATGATTCAGTGGGAGAGACGTCTACTTTCATTGAAATCAATGTGAGGAAGATTGTACCACTCCTGTATTTTGAGATGCGAGCTCTTTTGTGCTTTATTAGGTCACACCAGGCTAACTGCGTTAAGGGTTTGTTATTAGCGCAACGTGATGTCGCAGGAGCAGGGCAACACCTAGCCCCGCGATGTCTGGAGGTTCCTTCCAGGTGGGCGACAGCACAGACAATGCGCCAGGGTGACAGTCTCTGTGTGCTGTGCACTGGAGCGCAGTGGACAAAAACAAACAAACAAACAGCAAGGAGACTTCAATGCCAGCATCACCTTAGCCACTCTTCCTCGTGAAACATCAGCAAGTCGAGCAGTCTTTTTCACTGAAGCTCCTGCCAATTGTGCCCAAACTATCCCCCTCGTTCTCTGAGAGCTCTTCCTCTAGCCATGGTAGCCAAAATAATGGGAATGTGGGCCTGCCCAGCATATTTATACATGACCCTAAGGATGTTAATTGCTTAATTAACTCAGGAACCACACCTGTGTTTCAATATACTTTGTATCCCTCATTTACTCAAGTGTTTCCTTTATGTTGGCAGTTTGTCTGTTTTAAAAACTTTCAAAAAGCCTTTGATTCAATCTGGCATGAAGAACTGTTTCAAAAACTCCTTAAAGCTGGGGTAAGGTGCAAAATCTATGACATAATTAAAACTATGTATACTAGAAATACACACTGAGTGAAAATTGGAAACAGAAAGAAGAGATGTCTCGGTGTGAGACAGGGCTGCAGTTTGAACCCAGTATTACTCAATATCGACATCAATGGGCTGGCTAGGGCAATGGAACAGCCTGCAGCCCCGGGTCTCACCCTACAAGACGAGGAAATCAAATTCCTGCTCTATGCCCATGACCCGGTTCTGCCATCTCCCACAGAACAAGGGCTGCAGAAGAGCCCAGATCAGGGAGAGAAATTCTGTCAGATCTGGGCCCTGGCATTACACTTCCCTTACTGAAGAAAACCAAAATGATGATGTTTCAGAAAAAGATCCAGATGTCAGGATGGGAAATACAATTTCACAATAGAACACCAAACCCTTGAAAAGTGTATGAGCTGTTATGTATTTAAGCCTAAACATAAGCTCAACAGGAAGCTTCATCTCGGCAGTGGAGGAACTGAAAGAAAAAGCATGCAGGGTGTCTTATGCCATAAAAAAAACTCATTCAAATTCAAATACCCATTAAAATATGAGCAAAAGAAATCGAATCAGTCACTCAACCAATTGCATTACATGGCAGTGGAGTGTGGGGTCCGCTTACAGATCAAGAGTTTGGAAAATGGGACAAACACCCAACAGAAACCCTGCATGCAGAGTTGTACAAAAGCACACTCCGTGCACAGAGAACAACAGCGAACAGCGCATGCAGGGCAGAATTAGGCCAGGACCCACTATTCAGTGACACACAAAAAAGGGCAGTCAAATTCTGGATTCATCTGAAAGGCAGTGGCTCCCCACTACCACCATCACAAAACCCTGCAGTGCCAAGAGCTGAGCCCAGAGAACAGGCCCTTCATCCAGCCGACCCGGAGACTGACTGCACTAACAGCCTCGGGACAGCACGGCACAGGAACACAAACAATCAGAATGAACCAAATTATCACGCAACACAGAGAACATCCATCCATCCATCCATCCATTATCTAAGCCGCTTATTCCTGGTCAGGGTCGCGGGGGGGGGCTGGAGCCTATCCCAGCATGCGTTCCGGGCGAGAGGCAGGAATACACCCTGGACAGGTCGCCAATCCATCACAGGGCACACACACCATTCACTCACACACTCATACCTACGGGCAATTTAGACTCTCCAATTAGCCTAACGTGCATGTCTTTGGACTGTGGGAGGAAACCGGAGTACCCGGAGGAAACCCACGCGGACACGGGGAGAACATGCAAACTCCGCACAGAAAGGCCCCCGGCCTGGATTCGAACCCGAGACCTTCTTGCTGTGAGGCGACAGCGCTATCCACTGCACCACCGTGCCACCACAGAGGACATTACATCACTTATTGGAAAACACACACAAAAAGCACAAAGAAACTTCGAGTGCTGTTGGGCCCTAACAAGAGAATGTACCATGGCAGACTATCTGAAAACATCAAACAAGGAAAACACCACCAAACAAAGAAACATTCTGTCAAAGTAGAGACTCCGTGCGCACAGCCTGGCCATAGAGACCGGACGTCAAAGGCAGCGCTGGCTAGCCAGAGAGGACAGGCTGTGCTCACACTGTCAAATTCAGGAGGCTGAGACACTTCCTTCTAAGCAGAGCTCCACTTCCTTCTAACTTGTAAAAAAAAAAAAACATGAAAAAGAACAGGGAACCTTTTTCCTATTAATTACACAAGTTTGCCCCAAATTCCCATCTCTAACTCATGTGGAAAAACTACAAATACTTCTGGGAGAGAAAGCGAGTTGAACAAAATTAACAGCACGATATGTAACAGCCTGCCATACCCTGAGGCACATTGGGAAAACCTTGTGAGACAGCAGTAAAATTCACGAGTAATAGGTTTCTTTCGTGTGCACATTGTTTGCTATTATGAAAAACATCATTTTTGTTGTGTATATTACTTGTGTTTATTACTATTACTATTGAGTGAGAGAGAGCGAAAGAGAGAGAAACGGAGGGAGAAAGAGTGAGTCAGTCTGAGCAAGAGATAGACAGAGAGAGAGAGAGAGAAGAGAGAGAAGAGAGAGAAGAGCGAGAGAGAGAGAGAGAGAGAGAGAGAGAGAGAGAGAGAGAGAGAGAGAGAGAGAGATAGAGAGAGAGGCTGTGCTCTCACTGCAGTCAGGGTGAGGTAGAGACAGAGCTGCACTTTTTAACCAACTGTGACAAATACAAGGAAATTAGATCAGAATATTACCCAAAATTTACACAAATCTTCCCAGAATTTCTAAATCTCAAACACCACCAACTGTTCCCTTATCAATTAGGGAAAAGATGGAATGTGCAAAATTGGCAGCACAATATGTAGCCACCTGTCACAAATTGAGGGACAAGAAATAACTGCTCATAGCTTGTAATTGGTTCGTTAATGTCATTTCTGTGTCTCATGTAAATCTGTCGTGTAAATGTGTTGTGTCTGTAATTGTAAATGTGCGCTTTGGCAATAGGAGAGTGATCTTGTCATGCCAATAAAGCAATTTGAATTTGAATTTGAGAGACAGAGAAAGAGCGAGAGAGAGAGAGAGAGAGAGAGTTAGTGAGAGAGAGAGAGAGAGAGAGAGAGAGAGAGAGAGAGAAAAAGAGTTAGTGAGGGAGAGCGATAGATAGACAGAGAGAGGGAGGGAGAGAGAGGGATCACTGGCTTGTCAGTGTGCCCACCTGCTGGCTGTATTAACATAGAGAGCTGCCCTCAGTGATGGGGGGGGGGGGGGGTGTGGTCCACACCCTCCTGTCCTAACCCCCTCCGTGAAGGGTTTGCAATGACAGCGAAGGGGAGGCAAGCGTTTACTCTCGGCTCTAACCACCTGTCCCATTAGGAGAGCCGCAGTGGGACCCCCCTCCCGGACCAGTGGGGTCCTGCAGCCTCCTGACAGCTCCCCTCAGGAGAGGCGCTGCGGACGAGCCGTCGTTTGTCAGAGACGCCGCTCGCTCACCTCTCTTCTGCAGGATGGCGCTGGCGTGGCCGCGGCCGATGTGGTTCTCCACGTAGCAGGTGTAGTTCCCCGCGTCGGACTCCTCCACGGCGTCGAAGGTCAGGGAGAGCTGCACCTCCTTCTCCCCCAGGTACTCCCTGAGGAGCCTGCAGCGGAGGGGAGAGGGAGGAGGGAGGAGATGAGATGGAGGGAAGGGGAGGGAGGAGGAGGTGAGAGGAGAACCGGGAGTGCATCCAGAGCCCCCCGCCCCGCTGTACAGGGCTCCCACAGCGCCCTGCTTTCAGAAAGAGGCTCAGCTTTCACAATGCATCTGTGGAGGGTTCAGCGCCCAAGGCCACTCTTGTTAAGAAAGAATTTAGCCTGGAGTCCCTCTGCTGACTTTCCCTCTGTAGCAACCCCCTCATTTCACTACAGCAAAGCAGGACGTGCTTCTCGGTGCCCGACAATATTAGGCAACGTGCCTCGGCTCCGACAACGCCCCCCTCCCCACTCCCCACTCCCCACTCCCCTCCCCTTCTCTCTCTCTCTCTCACACACACACACACACACGCTCTCTCTCCCTCCTGCCGCCCTTGTGTGGAGCGTGCTGGTCCAGGGAGGCAGCACAGACCGGCGGGCTGTGTGACAGGCTGTCAGTGGCAGGCCGGTCAGTGGTCCTGAGGGCGGAGTTATTAGCCGTAATCCCAGAGCTTTGCCGTGGCTCCGAGGCCCTCGGAGGGAGCGCCGGCCGGCGGACACGCTGCCTGTCGTCACAGCGGCAAATTGATGGGTCTGTCTGGCAGAGGGGCTGACTGCGATTTATCGTTTATACAGCTGTCATGTGTGTGTGTGTGTTGGGCTGGGTTGGGGGGGGGGGGGTGTTGATGCGGCACCCGAATAAAACCACAACATCCACTTTTGTCAGATGTGTTTTTTGTCAGAGGTGGACTGATGGGTCTGCTCTGCTGGAGGGGGGCAGAAGCAGAGTGATGAAAAAGCCCCTCTCTGTACGGGATCCTCACTTTCCCCCAGAATCAGAGCAGCTTTGGGCCTGTATCACTGAGACTCTGGCAGCTACCTTTACCCCTCCCTGGTAATGAGGGTCAAAATGAAACTCTCTCTCTCTAAAACACACACACACACACACACACACACACACACACACACACACACACACACACACACACACACACACACACACACACACACACACACACACACACACACACACACACACACACACACACACACACACACACACACACACACACACACACCTCTCACACACAGACTCAGAGATTGCACTAGTCCTATGAAAAGCCCTGAGAAATTGGGTCATAGTACTCTACAGTACTCCAACCTGGCCTGCCCTTTCTTGTGTGCATTTCACAGCATGCCTCCTCCGAGACGGGTCGAGTGCTTTTGTTTTAAGGTGATGAGGCTTTTCTATGTAAAAAAATAAAAACAGAAAGAAAGAAAGAAAAAACAGATTTTGTTTAGCTTGCCTTCTCCCCGCACAAAGGGAAGAAGGTAAGCTAAGTAAAAAATTAATCCTACAGTGTCCCCGCCGAGAGGCTGCAGAGGAGCGGCAGAAACATTTAGCCTCATTTGAATACTGGGATTCTTTTTTTGTTTTGTTTTGTTCTGGCAGTATGAGGAGGGAGAAGCAGATGCAGAGGCAGGGAGAGAGAGAGAGAGAGAGAGAGAGAGAGAGAGAGGAGGGGGAGAGAGAGAGAGAGAGAGAGAGAGAGAGAGAGAGAGGGGGAGAGAGAGAGAGAGATGGAGGAAAAGACAGAGAGAGAGAGAGGGGGAGGCAGGGAGAGAGAGAGAGTGACAGAGGGAGAGAGAGAGAGAGAGAGAGAGGGAGAGAGGGAGGCAGGGAGAGAGAGAGAGGGAGAGAGGGAGGCAGGGAGAGAGAGGCAGAGAGGCAGCGATTGTTTCCGGACTGGGCCCGCAGAGAGAGGGAGGGATATTGATAGGACAAGGAGCAGAATGAGATTTATAATTGAGAACCCAGCCCGGGCGAAGAGGAGCAGTTGTTTTGAAACTCATTGTGTATTTTATGCCTGCGAGATGCAACCCCCGAGGCTCCAAGGGAGGTTATTTGTCATTTAATAGGGATGGGCTCAATTTACATGACAGTTTTACGTGGTAATTACGAGCTATGCAAGTTCTATTTTCTTTTCCACGCTGTGTTGAAGATCAAGGTGTAAATGAACAGGGATCGGACACCCGTCTCTCCCCCCTCCACAGTCGGGACAATAAGGTCAAATTCGGCCCCGGGACTCCCTTACGACAAAATACCTAATCATTTCTGCCCACTTAATTCCTTGTAGTGGGATGCTGTGTTTCACTGGAGTCGTTCTATACGAGATGTGCCATGTTCTGTTCCCAATACGGCCACAGGGCCCTGCATTCAAGTCTGATGAAGTCTCAGCCTCACACTTAAATATATCCCACTCGCAAATCTCAACATTACCCCGTCAATCATATTTAACGGCTGAAATTGGACCCTACTGCACACAGCCAGAGAGCATTACAGTGCTCGCCTCTTATCAGTTGTAATTGTGCTTTACATGCTGTCTGAATTATTCCACACATTAACACATGACAATGGTCTAATTATAATTGTTAAGCTATGTTCAAATTGATCAGTTTGTGGCTCTATTGAAAGAAACCATGAGTGATGCAAGCTATGGCATGAGCTTATCCACAAACTGAGATAAACATTGTTCATTGTGGGTAACACACACACACACACACGCAGACACACACACACACACACACACACACACACACACACACAAAACACTTATAAACATACATACACATGCAAATGCACACAAGTACAGTACAGTGTACACACACACACACACACACACACACACTTACATACATCCAGATACACACACACAGACGTGTACACAAAGGCGCACACAGTCAGAGAGCACCGATACCTGACTTCGCTCTCTTTGATGTGGCCCTTCAGCTCCTCCACAAACTTCTCCCCCTTCATCCAGTAGATGATGGGCCGGGACTCTCCACTGTAGCCGAAGAAGGCCCTGCAGTCCAGGCTGAGCGGCAGACCTGCGGGGGGGGGCAACAACAGTACATGGTTCACTGAGGGACACGTCCCACACTGACACAACGCCCCCCCCGTTTAAACCCTCTCACCACATTCCGCAGGGCACACACCCATCCCAAATTACACCGGTGACAGACAGTCGTCATTCATCAACGCTGTCCCGCCTGGCCACAAGCGCACTGTCAGTATTCCAGTTCCAATTGTGGAGCGACATCGACTCCAGAACGTACCCTGGGTGCCTCCAAAACCGCTGCTCCCCTGGCACAACGACGGTAGGTCTGTTCAGAAGTGACATCTACTACCGTAATCCTTCTCTGTTCACGATCCCAACGCTGAGCAGCATGCCAGGGACTCAAAGACCAGGATTGCTCTGAAGACCATGGCAGGAAAACCTGCCAGACCTTTAACAAATTCCGCTGAGAGATTACGGAACCCACTCGTGAAGAATTTACTGCCACCTTACACTTTACGTCAAGTTTTACAAACAAAGTTACAGAATGGCACGTAAAAGAGTCTCTCTCTCTCTCTCTTTCTCCCTGTGGGTGTTTTTCGAAGCACCACTTCTGATTTTGGGACTCAGATTTCAGGGAGTTTGTTTTCCGCCCATTCAAAGAGGAGAGCTAAATGAAGTGTGGCAGAGGATCGTTTGCAGACGACTCCGAAGGCCTTGTGAGGAGCAGAAGCGGGTCACGCACAGAGGTGTTTTTTTTCTCTTTTTTTACTGCTAAACATTAGAATCAACACAGGTTTCTGGAGGGAAGCTGACAGCACAGTGAAGGCTGAGGAGGTGATTTGTACAGCTGCCTGCAACCTCTGCTTTATCAGAGACAAGCAGCAGCAACGCTGAGACCAGACACCGGCACGTGACTGACACTGCCTGGAAAATGGCCGCCGCCTCCCCCCGTCTAATCTTCCGAATCGCGGACGAGCGGGGTCAGGATTCAGGAAGTGAAAAAAAAAAATAATAAAGTGAGATTTTCGCTTGATTCAAATAATAAATAAAATAAAGTCTATTAAGAATGAAAGGTATTCTCCTGAATATTATTGAGAGGTCCTGCTTCTCTCGCCAGAACAATGCTCCAGCATGTTGTCCGGGGAACGAAGCGATTCTTGCGGCCCGCGGAAAATGCCCCATCCTCCTGCCTCCAGATGTTCTGATTAAATGGAAATCTTTCAAAACCTCATTCCTACTCCTCAACAGCTTCTGCCATTATGACAATAACCATTTGCTCAATTCAACCATTGACAACAATATTTTAGATGAGCAGAAATATGACTTTCTCCCTGGAGGAGGGAAGACTGGGTCCACAGCGTCGTCCACTTTAACTAACTTTAACAAAGATTCCACTTTTAAAAAAATATATATATTTAGATTTAATAATATATAAATAAAGCTGTATATATATTTAATAATATATAATAAAGCTAATTTATAAAATCATAAATTATGCATTTGAAATAGAAAAATCCTTGCTGTTTTTAATATTTATGATCTGATATTAATTTCATACACATCACTGCATGCTTTTTTTTTTCTAAAAACAGTGAAGTAATTGTATTCCCTTTGAAATGTAGACAATAAAAAGCAGAGGAGGTTACCCAAGCACAACCAAAGAGCATTTAAGTACACTCACACAACAGAGAAAATGGCACAAATATATCTGCTGCGCTACAATCGAAAGAATATATATATATTCTTCTGTTTCCTCCTGTCCTATCATCCACATGAATAATATATACAGACGCCGTACAAACCATAGTAATAGTTAACGTTTAGTAAATAATTAATTCACAATTGCACTCTAAGTACGCAATCGGAATATAACACACAGCACAACAATAAGACAAAGCCTAGCGTCTCTCCCATTGCTCCTCATTAGAGACTCCCAGAGAGAGATCCCCCGCTCCCCTTTGTGTCTAAGGGGATCGTGGTGAATGGAGACCGGTGCCACGCAATGAATGGGCTTCTTTTTCACAACATACACGTGGCATAAATCAAACGCAATCCCCAACGTAGAGAGCACAAAATGAACCATTAACTGAACTGAGATGAGCTAAAACAGGGGTGTTTTCTCCCGGATCCGGGAAACACGCATCCAGGAAACTAGTATTGGACATCCACAGAACTATAAATGTTTAAAAGTATCTCTGAGAGCGCTGCGGTGCTAGAAATACACTTTCAGTGACAGTTCGATCTTTTATTCAGTGCGTTCGTTTGAACACATTGCTTTTCGTCACTTCCATGGCATTACTTGCTCTTGTTTACAGCGAAGTAAACGACACAACGAAGACAGGACGACGCTGGTGAACATGCTCATCTGTCCCTTTAAAGACGGTCTCTTGCATTAAAGAGGCGTTGAATAAACCCTTCCTTTGTGCAGACGGTGTGAGTGTAGTGCCGTGTGAGACTAAGTCTTCCAGTTAGAGCTTCATTGCCCTTTAAAAAAAGAGTGCAGGGACAACTGATGCCAAAGACCAGGTACAGTAAGCATGTCTTCCTCTCTCCCAATCGCCTTCATTTATAATATAATATAATGACACATGCCATTTAGCAGACGCTTTTATCTAAAGCGACTTACAGTAGTGAATGCATGCTTTTTTCAGTACATGTGGTCCCAACGGTAATCGAACCCACAACCTAAGCGTTATTAGCACCACGCTCTACCTACTGAGCCAAACAGAACCACTTTTAGGAGGAGACAGTTGCATTTCCCCTCTAAATATTTGGCCATCCAATTACCTCAACGGAGTCCAAGCGAGCGCTCGGTTAATGGAAGGGAATAAATTGCGAGAGCCGGGCGATGTGCCGGAGAATGTTTGTAAATGGAGCATTTCTACCGTGCTGAGAAGGGGCTGATGATTATAATAACCGAAACGTGTTGAGAACATGAAGGAATCCTCCAGGCCCTAATCAATTACCGTAGAGCACAACATACTGTAATTACAGAGACATTTGGCAGCGCAAAAGCTGGGTCAAGACTCGCACATCCGGCTACGGAATCTTTCTCTTTCCTACCGTCAACAAATTGCTTTTATGAGGATAGATAACAGCCAATCTCTAAGGGAAAAGAATGCACGGGCTCGCCTCGACCTCCTCTGTGATTTGTGAGTGGGAATGAGGGTCATTGCTTTTCTGCTTCTTAAAAACATAAAATAAAACACATTTAGCGAAACTGGCCAATTAAATTTTTAATAATAAAAACATGAACTGTATTTTGTTTGTTTTTGCTACTGCATAATATTGGCCAGAAGTTAATTTACAATAAATGTACAATTACCAACTGCTTGGATTACAGTAATGTTAAAAATATAATTAATATAGTAGAGCATGGAAGTCCTTGTATTTTCATATTATTAGAACATATTAGAACCATAGATTTATTTTATTGGTTGGGTAACTGAATGCTAATTTTATATTGTTGAATTAAATGTTTTTATTTTTGCTGCTAATGCCTGCTTTACCCTATAAGTATCCCGGGCTTGTCACAAACCTAGTTGGCTAGCAAGCTACATAGGCCACGTATTCCACATGGCAATCAAAACAAGAAAACTTGTTTTTAAGTCAATAGGAAAAAAAATTTGCACTTTAAATCTTGTCACCTATTCACCCTTTCAGCTGACTGCCTACACGTTCTGCCACATTACTCAAATTAAAGATGAATCAAAACTTCTCTGTTAAACGTACTGTAACATATGCTTCTGTTCCACACTTTCTGGCAACAATGAGAAACACACTGTTTAAGGTTACTCACATAGCGTCCGAGGTCACTGGTTTACCTACAACAAACATTCCTGCTTCAAATGTGGCCAGAGGACGACAAACACCATTGCTGATGGTACATACCACCCACTGCATTACTGTTCAGAAAGGCTACCTTCAAAACACTGCTGCCGCCAACTCTGTGGTACGACTGTCTGCTTCAAAACAAGCTTTGTACCTAATGCGATTACAACAGCTAAATGTATATGTTACTGTCATGTGTAATGGAGTGGGTGATCTGTCTTGTGCAGAACATCTGGGTGTATCTTCTCCATGTATATACAGTCCCCTCTAAAATTATTCACTGCTTTGATAGAGCTGAGCGAAGAAGGCTGTTTAAAATGAACAATACAGGCAATGGGCTCTATATTGGATGTTCAAAGAAATTGAAAAATTATATTATTTTATGCTATTACAATGGCTCAGAGGAATTTATTTTTGACTTTTTAAGTCATTATTTTTTTTTCCCTAAAAAGATAATAATGTAATATATGCCATTTAGCAGACACTTTTATCCAAAGCAACTTACAGTAGTGAATGCATACATTTTGTTTTCAGTATATGTGGTCCCAGTGGGGATTGAACCCACAACCTAAGCGTTGCCAATGCCGTGCTCTACCAACTGAGCTACACAGAACCACACAGAAGATGTGTGACAGTTTTCCATCAGGTTTGAGCCTGGAGATGGCCATCGCAAAACAGCAATTCTGTGGTCAGATAGCCACTTTGTGGTTGATTTTGAGGTATGCTTGGGATCATTGTCTTGCTGAAAGGTCTATTTGAAGCAAAGTTTCAGTTTCCTGGCAGAGGGAGCAGGTTTTTTGACCAAAATGCCTTCGTACTTGCAGGAGTTCTTGGGTTCATTGAGCCCCAGGACCAGTAGATTGCAATACCCCATAACATAATTTTTCTGGCAATCCTTCTAAAAAGCCTATTGGCTTTAGATGGTAGAGACTAGGAGACTTTGTATTCCCAAGATGCAACCAAGTTTTGTGGTTTTTTTGGCCAACTTTGTATCCCCAAGATGCAACCAAGTTTTGTAGATTTTTTGGCCAACTTTGGCCCTTGGATTTTTCTTTGCCACCCAAACCATCTGCCTCTGTGCGTTAAGGCAAGATGCACTTGCGACCTCTACCAGGCAGGTTTACCACTGTTCCAGTGGTTTTAAACTTAATTACTGGCCTGATAGTGGAATCTTCTTCTATCTTTAGGTTTGTATTTATTTGTTTGTAACCATCTCCTTTGACTTGTTTCTTCTGAGAGTTCTTTGCCTTTTTCCATGGTGATGGATGACAAATTGATTTTACATGCATCTTATACCCCAGTGAAACAGGAGGCCACAATACAGTTCCCCAAGATTGAGATGAACTTAAAAGTAGCATGTTAAGTCATGTTTCTTTTTGTTGGATTTCATTTAAAATAATTATTATGGGTGTGAATAATTGTGACGTATATTTTTCTGAAAAAAATATTACTTGTTAAACAAAATATTTTTCTCTGAGCAATTGTAGTAGTACAAAAGAATAGAACTTGAGCATACAATATAGCTCATTACCTATACTGTTTATTTTATAAAGCCTTCTTTGCTTGTCTTTCTCAAGGGTGTGGATAATTTTGGAGAGTACTGCATATTGACTGCCAGCTGTGAAAACAAATTTGTCATGAGAGTACAATACATGAAACTTGGATCTGAATTTCAATCATAACAACCCATCCCCTTGTGTTTTCCCAGGTCGTTACCGTAACAGGTTACGGGTTAAAATATAGTCCCTTGCACAGTAAGCTATCTAACTGGTTGACTGAATTGAAATGGAAATGACCCCAACTCACCCAACAGAATAAGAACTCCAGCTGATGAGCAATGACGTTTGGTTACTATGAGACACAGAATACAACCGAGCCATGACGCTCAGCAATGTTCAAGTACTCAAATAAAAGGGAAACATGAGCTTTGGAGGTGAGAGGAGATCAGGATGACAGGGCTACACTTCTGCAGACATCAGCCTATTCTCAGCAAGTCTATCCCTTCTTCCCTGGGTGAGGTCACATTGCCAATCAAATATTTTGGCCTGTGGAAAAACAGAGGGACATAATTTTGAAAGTTTTTTCCTGCAATTATCTCAGTTCGGTTAATGATCTGTCACATTGCCTGGATGCTAGAAATCCATCCATCCACAGGAGGCAGAGAATCATGCATTTTTTTTTTTTGCAGTCGCATCTCTGGAGAAATCGGCTGATGAATACGCTGAGAATCACAATAAAGTCTTATCTGCTCAACTGCACTTCTGCTGGTTGCTTGCTACAGGCATAACTGCACGTGAAATTTTCCCATTTATTTTGACAAAAAAAAAATGCTGTGTGCTCACTGCTAACGATACAATAATGAGTCATCAGCTGTATTTTAAATAGACTTGGGAAATTATGCTACACATTACAAATTCCCTGTTGATTGCTGTATGGGTTTGGCATGGCTATCAGGGGGAAAGTACACAGCTTACAATGCTTACAACTGCCTTTCAGATCATACAGCATACATACTTTCTGTAACCTATCGAGTTCTGCTCAATGCTTAAAAAAATTACTTTTGGCCCTGATATTCCCCACTTAAGACATCGATAACTTAACTTGAAGAAAACCCACAATTATGGTGTTTAGCCATTGAGAGAACATTGTGAGTAATTTCATATATGCAGTACATTTTTTTAATACTACATTTATATGCCATTTAGCAGACGCTTTTATCCACAACAACTTACAGTAGTGAATGCATACATTTTCAGTATATGTGGCCCCAGTGGGGCCCCATGTTTATAAAACAACATTATACTTTCGGGGTAAGATAACAACCTTATTATAACGTTAAGACAAACTTATTATAAAGTAAATCTGTACTTTTTTTTCTTTAAATGTTGCAGAGTTCTATCATTCCACATTTATGCGGCTTTCTTGGAGAAGCTCATGAAGAATGGATACTGGGTACATTCATCATCATCACCGCTTGCACTTTGAAGCACTTCCTGGACTCCCACAGTCTCATCTCGACTCCCTTTGTAGTTGCTACCTGCTGCTGAATAGATAAGCATCCCTTTCAGGAAGGACTTCAATCAGAGGACCCTCTGACCAGGCTGCTGGTGTGTGTTGCGTCCCTTCATCCGTGGGGCCTGGCCACTCGGGGTGGGTTTCTGTGTGCCAGGCACTTCAACTCTGAGGGAGAGTGTGGCCCAATTTGTAACAAAGTCAGATTTGAACCGAGAGCGCACTGCAAACCCCTTTGGAGGGGTCGTTTGGGGGCTCGAGAGATAGCGCATTACGGACATTGAGTTGGATGTATGTCACATATGGCGTGGCCATTTGTGTGGGGGTGGGGGGGGGGGGGGTATCATAGCAACAGGGTGAAGGGGACCGGGTTGTTCTATAATCAGCTCTGGTGAGTGTCACGGTGGAAATGACCTTGAATTATTTTGACAGCGGTGATGCAGCGTTGACAGTAAAACATCGAGAGCAGCCTCTCCCCGCCACTGGCTGAGGCGACTGTCACCAGCCCTCAGCTCGCTGCCATTCCCCTGCCTGCCATTAGCCCCGCAAAGTAATCGAACCCGACTTTTTCATCTTTAATTAGCAGCGACTGGGGATCTGACACTCGGAGTCAGGTTGCATCATGGGAAGGGGCTGAACCGGACGAGGGAAGCGCTTGCATCAGCAGCCAGCCTCTTTTGGGTGCCGTCCATACATTAACGATTGTCACGCTTGCATCAATAAAGACAACGTTGCAACACACACACATGTGCCATGTGCCACGTGCACGCCGCACACGCACACACACACACACACACACACTCTTGTGTCACAGTGAATTCTGTTTTTCTCACAGTTTCTTGGCAAGAGGCAAATATGATCAACAGAACGATAAAGGAGGCCACCCAGCTTGTTACATTTGAAATGGAGCATCAAAGAGCCTCATCCCACAAAAGAAACCCAGCGTTATTTTGGCACAGACGGAATTATCGACGAGATGACTTTCCTCACCTAGCTGCAGAGTGAGAGAGGAGAGAGAAAGAGTTCTGTTCATCCTTTCTGGAGGGGCGCTGACTATCAGAGCATTAAGTCGCGTGTAGAATATAATGGAATGCCTGTCATTCAGTCGCTGAACCCGGGGCTGAACTCACAGAGGCAGTCACGATTCAAAATAAACAGTCAAGGGTGTCAGGTGGGTGCACAGGTGGAGTCTTTGTGGGCCTGGTTGATGTCCTGCTGAGAGTGGAAGCACAGGTGGGACTGGGTCTTTGTGAGCCTGGTTGATATTCTTTTTAAAAATAAATATTTTTCAGATTTTTTAACCCCGTTTTTCTCCCAATTTGGTAGCCAATTACTCCCGCTGTGCTTAGTTCAATCCCCTCCCTCGTAGTTCGCTGCCGTAGCTGCCGTAGCCCTGTGACCGGCAGTGACAATGGCGAAGCGCTGCCTCCTCCGAGACAGCACTCGTCATGCCGTCGAATGTGATTCCGGCACCCCAGAACCACTCCTGTGCGCAGTGAACAGTGTCTTCCCTCCCCCCCTCCCTGGGGCGGACAGTCAATTGCTGCCCCAGTGGCACTCCCGGCCAGAGCCGACTCTGGCGCGATGGGGGAATCGAACCCCGGTCGCCGTGGCCGGCATCGGACGTTGAAACCACCAGACACCAGGAGGCCGCCTGGTTGATATTCTGGATGTGTGTGGAAGCACAAGTGGAGTAAGACTCTGTGTGCATAGGTGTGCGTTTTATAGAACCTCCCACATGGTCGTGGCTCATGCCAGTGGTCGACTGCTGAGCCTGGATCACCCAAGGTGACTTCATACAGTGGAGATCAGGCCTCCTCTGGCAGCCACAGTGACACCAGCACCAGGGCTCTGGGAAGGGAGGGCGACCTGGCACACTGGCATTTAGGAAGGGCCACAATTCAGCTTCCTTGGTGGAGAGACAAAAGGGCCGCGTTCTCGGCTGTTTGTTCAAACAGCCTTCAATGGAGCTGAAGACAAACGGCAAAGACAATGAAACCCAGCGAAAACCAGCTGCCTAGGGCTATCTTCCCAGCTCCCATCGCTCACAGTCATAAATTACAAAAACAAAAACAAAAAAACTCATTAAAATAAAACTGGAACAATATAATCAGGAAAAGCGAACACACTTTGAAATGTAAAAGCCTTATTTTTCTTTGAAGGCATTCCCGACAGAATATGCAGTCTGAATTTTAAAGAGATCGCTGTTGTAGCAAACAATCGATTGTAAAAAAAATATTAGACAATTATGCAGCGGACTTTTTACAGAGCACTCGAGCTCTCCACTGAAAACCAAAGCACCTCACCGCACAGTTTGCGTGCAGAGAGGGGCGAGTGCAGCAGGGCCTCTTCACCTTCCTCACATGCCCACCCTACCTTGGCTGATCAAAGCAACGCAAGTGCCCCTGTCCTGTGCATGCTGAGTGATTAGCATAGCCACAGCATTAGTTTAGCCATTTGATTAGCATTCTGTAAATTACTGTTACTCATCTGCTGGAACTACTGTATCATTTTGAGAAGTATAACTTCCCATATGCATATATTTTTTAGAAGGGGGGCCGAGTGCTGCACTGGTTGGAGCAGTGGCGCGTGGGGTGGTGATGTGTTCAATGGCACAGATAGAAATTTCAAATAATTTTCTTGAACATTTCTTCCAGTGCTGACTGTCCCCAGTTGACCCGCTGGTGAAGTGTAATTTTTAAAGCCACAGCTTCTCCAGGGCTCCGGTCCGCTGGGTAAGACCTGCCTCATCTCCAATGCCTTATTGTATTAGGCTTAGGCATTATTTTCTGCATTGATTGCTTTATTGCTACCTCTGAATCGTGGCTACAGATTTACCTACAGGGTCCTAGTTTAACTATGTGGTTGCTCCTACCACCTAGGAACTGTACTTCCCACTAGGGTGGCTTTCAGCTAAACTGTTCTTGACTACGGTTAACACTTTGTTGTACGTCACTCTGGATAAGAGCGTCTGCCAAATGCCTGTAATGTAATGTAATCTCTCGCCCAGTGACTCCCCTGGTCGACCCCGCTGTGACCCGGAAGCAGTAGCTCAGCCGGTTGATTTCAGAGTGGAAAATGAGATGGAAAATGAGATGGTTCTGGAGGACCATGTGGAGGACCATATGGACTAGTGCGCGCCCTCTGAAATACACATGAAGGATCCTGTCATAAAGAGGCTGATCGCATGGTTGCGATCGGGCATTCCAAATTGTGACGCAAACAAGCCCTTCAAAGAAAAACCCAACAAGCGGCAGGCAACATCAAGTCCACCGCGCATATCTTTCAGTGTACGGAGCACAATGTGAATCTGCGCTGTCATTCTCTGGCCCTAATTCCGAGCGTTGCGGGTAGATAGATCGCTCCACAACAGCAGGTCCAAGGCAGAGAAGACGTTGCTTGCGTCCCTGACGGGAATGAGGGCGGAGCAAAGCAATGTGGCAACAGTGTACTCTTGTGTAATGGTGAAGCTTTCCTATGGGGTTTTAGGTAGGAGACTGCAGTTCCTCAAGCCAGCAAGCAGCAGGAGAGAGAGAGAGAGAGAGAGAAAAAGTGCCAGACAGCCACTTCGGACTTCTGGAAATGAGAAAGGGTGACACATGAGCATATCCTGGGAGGCTGACAGAGACTGAAGTGCAAAACTAATTATGATATAATGCCTCACACTGACCAACTCAATCCTGTTGAGTTTCTGTTAGTGATGCTTTTTTATATAAAAATCTACTGTTATATCCTGCTCATTCTTGCTGAAAAATAGCTAGGCCTAACATTAATTACAAACCATGCTTTCTTGTGTTAATTAAATGTAACAGTAATTGCCTTGATATATCCATTTATTATGGAAGGTTCTGCTACAGTATGCTGAACACTGTGAGAACCCCCTACCATGTTATGTCATGTAGTTTCAAATAGCCTACTGATGATATTTCATAGTTCATAGTTCTATTCTATTCCCAAAGCCACCTGCCATTCAAAATCAGAGTGATTTTGGACAATGATGTACAATGATGATTGATCTTTATTTACTTTCAAATTCTCGAAAAACGCAATTGCACCCTAAAATCGTAGCTACATTTTAAATTGCATCTCGGAAATGAAAGCTTGATCTTGTTTTGAAAGTTTTTAAAATCTATACGCAAAGACACCCATCCATCAAATTCATGGAAATTCAGTTTTCCAAATCGATTCCCCAGATTTGGAAAACTGGGACACAAATGTGTCATGAGCAGGATCAGAGCTGGGAGCCCAGTGCAGTCCGTTATGGCATTACCACTGTTATGGCAATATATTAGGTGAGTGGAATATTTCCCGGTAACATATTTAGCTCTTTTCAGCTCTGAGGGAAGCAATATTGTTATTGTAGGCTGGTTGTACTGTAGAATTCGGGACATGTGGCTTCTGCTGTAACAAAACCATTATGATCTTGGCACAGATACAAAATGTTTCTGTGTAGCAGGTCACATGTTATTTCAATATTTCAATAGTATTTTGTCGATCAGAATGGAACGACAAAATACTACAGTATTTCAATATTTCAATAGTATTTTGTCGATCAGAATGGAATGACATCCTCCCAGCTTAGTTGACCTCAGTGTGCTTTAAAAGCTCTTTTTGGGGGGGGGGGGATGCAGTGAAGCCACAGTGTTAAAATAGCAGTACACCTATTCAGCTACTAATTAGCTGGGACACCAGGCACTGTGTATCGATTTTAAGGAAACCCAATATTAGCTGATCTGTTATTTGTCACGCGCACTAAGTCAATCGGGGCGCTTAGGGTCCCTGATAAGGCGATTTCTCCAAGAGAGAAAATGTCAGTGGCTGTCAGGCCCAGAGCGGTGGTGCTCTGGCCCCACCGTCCTCCTGACAGCACATAAAGCAAACCCTGGAGCCTCTCCCTTCGCCCCCGTGGGGCTGGGCCCCTGCGATCGATACCCAAAGATCTGCGCGAGACTCCATCACCGCCAAGTCCTCGATCGCCTCTTCGAGGCCGAATCCCACTCTCTCCCCAGTCATCCGCAGTATATCTCGCCAGCATCTCCAACGACAACGGGGCTAAATTAACGAGAGTCAGTCACCACTTTGACTAATCTTCATTAGCATAATTGTTCTGACACAATCGAAAAGGGAAAAAAATATATATACAAAAAAAGAAAAATAAGAGAAATGAGTGAAACTCAAACGTACTGTAAATGTGGAGAAGCTAGTAATTAAATAAAAACGTCTCTCAGGCATTTGTTAGCTGTTTGTTCATGCAATTGGTTGATAAGCTTAACACTTGAAGAAATCTCTAGATATTGGCTTATTAATTGAGAGACTAGACAACAAAAATGAGCTTGTGGGCATATTTAAATGAGGAGGAGTGATGCCTGGGGAGGGGGGGGCATCTCTTACTGAAATATTTAGGGGGGGAATTCACAAGGAGGAAATATTTGGTAAATAGTTTGGATATCATAGCTTCAACAAGAACAGCCAAACCCAGATTCACTCCCACTGTAAATCACAATTTCTGAGGATATGCTCCTTAAACGTTTATTTTACTTTCTACTTATGAAGGAATTCTCTATGAATTCTGCATTTATTTCATTATTTGTATCTATTCATTAGTAGCTTTTGACAAGTAAATCTAACATATATGACAGGCGGTGACTTTTATTGATTCCTAAACCAAACATGATCAATAAATTTAAAAAGTAAATGATCATGGGAAAAAAATAAAAATAATCTGTAGAATGTAGATTGAGAGTCCCCTTTTCCCCCCAGTGATAATGACGATGTTATCATGAGAAGGGAGGCTCATGTAAATAATTGTCTGATTTCCATATTTTGCCTGGGAAAGGACAGAAATACAGAGCGCTCTTAGATTGGGGCTGATTAAAAACAGCAACAGAACAGAAGTGGGAGAGGATGGAGAGTGGGAGGCAACACCTTCACTTCCAGAGCTCTGCAGACAGGGATAAACAGCACAAAGGTGGTGCTGGTGGCTATACCGACATTTGATCTTTCCAAGCCTACGAAGCAACGAGGAAACGTGCAGCCAGCAATATGCCTAATGCCGCAGACCAGAAGTTGTTTTAAAGGGCTTACGGTGTACCATTTCAGAAACAGTTGTGAATATGTTGCACTACCCTGCATTTACAATCAGAAAGGGAAAATAAATTATACAGAAGGGGAAAAAAATCAAACAACAGCTCATTTTGCAAAGGGCGGAGTAGGTGGCAGTAACGTGCTTGAATAAAGCCAGAATCAACAAAGGCGAGGGCTGAGGATGGGCCAGTTTCCTCCAGAGAGACCGCTAAAGGGACCCAAACAGGAGCTGCCAATCGAATACGGAGCAGCCAATCGTATACGGCGCAGTTATTTTGTGCATGTTGAAACAAAATCCAGAAAACTGACAAAGGCAGTGTGTATGTGTGTGTGTGTGTGTGTGTGCTGACACATAATAAAACTGTACTTGATCTTGTCTCCTTTTATCAAACAATCATATTCTTTCTTTCCCTTCAAAATATTTGCATGCTTATCCTGAATCTGGAGAAACCCATTAACCCACACAAAGTAGACTTGTTTTGGTAAATGTAGGTTTTGTTCGTGGGTGACTTGCTACAGTAGAAGAATGAATAATATAGCGCGGGTTATGACATTCTCAGGAGACAATAATCGGACACAAATCTGAAGAGGATTATCAGGAGGCATAAAATGTCAAATTGAGGTGAACAAAAATGATGGGCTATATATAGATGTTTTATCATTCTTTTCTTGGACTGCCCTTATATAGGCTAAATCACGGGTGATTTGATTGACTGACTGACAGAAGATATGGCCCCGCAATCTGTTCTTTCATGAAAGGTTAATGGCAACATTTGCACAGCTGCGCAGTGAATATCAATAATCTAACTTGCATATTAAATGTCTGTTTGTTTGTTGCTGAGCAGGAGCAATCAGTCAGTACTTTGCCTACTTAATTGGAGCGCATCGCATCATTATTCCGGTTTACCCACATATACTCAACATCATTATTTACCTATCTTGACTGTACACAGTTATTTAAGATCTACATTACCGTTCAACCTGAATGAACGAACAGAATGGGGCCATTACTGTGTTTACATAAGTTGGTTAAAAAGTAAACAAAGTTCAAAACTTTCAGGAGGAAAGCAATGAGTGTTTCCCAAGCGGAAACGCACACAAAACACACACGTACGGAAATACCTGCGAAGGAAATCCAGATCAAAGAAAGATGCCATCGAACATTTCCGTTGTGAAAATAAAAGTGTTTAAAAAAAGTAGGTAGACATTGATATACAGTATATATATCACTGTATGCCATACATGTTATAAACCTTGTGCTTTATAAAGTCCTCTGCAAAGAAATAGTCCAGACCTCTTCAATAACAGTGCAAACAAATTTGTGCTTTGGGTTTAATTGTGCTGGCGGTGTCACTGAATTTGAGCAATCGTCTATCAGGCGCAAGAGAATACCTCATTAGTACAAAATCTATAAATATTAAATAAAAAACGAGAGCGATCCAAGCGGCGGAGAGATCTAAAGGAGCTCTCGTCTCTGTGCGGAGACACCTCCCCAACGCGAGGGGGAAATATGGCTTTCAACTTCTTAGCCAAGCTCTTTAATTTAGCATCATGGGCATGAATCCTGGATATCTTACTAAAGAGATTTCTGCAGAGGTAAATTGATTTTGCCCACAACAATTATTTAGTGCATGAATTCTGCTACTCTGCAAATTTTCCTCTGGAGAATAGCGAGTGGCTGCCAAACAGTAGGGGATTCGGAGGGAATCTGAGCGAATGAATAAGACTGCGGGCTGGTTGATACTGCTGTGGTGTGTCCCAGATTTTCATAGCGAAGGGTTTATGAGACAAAAGTCTTCATGCTTTAACACCCGAGACCAGACAAGTGAGCCTCTGCAGCATTGTTGAGACGGAACGAGGGAGATATTTGTTCTTCCCCACTTAGAAAAATGAATCTCTTTTTACAACACTCTTTTAATGGCACACAAATCAAATCAATATCAAAGAATGGCTCCATACAAAATCTGCGGCGGTGAGCATTATCTGCTTATGTGAACAACGGGCAAACTAACCAAAATATATAAACTTACACAGCCAGAAGGAATAATAGTGAGGCATTTTCGATTTTATGCAAAACGCAAAATTGAAGAAAACAGTCTTTTCACGGTTCAGACGGCAAGGTATAAACAGACAGGGAACTATGAACTGCTAGCCTGGACTATATGACCGCTTATCTAATTTTCTCATCGTACAGTATCGCATAAAACAATGCAGTGCAATCCATCGCTAAAACGTTCCCTGTTTTATTTATCGCATTTCCCTAACAATAGACTTTGATGGAAAGCTGTTTAACGCACTGTCAGAGTGCAAGCATTTAAAATACAAATGCCTGGCAGAGAGCCCAGCTGTCTGGGGCCCAACTCGTATTGCCAACGGCTGCATAAACATGATGCATTTCTCAGTCAGAGGGCAGCAATCGACAGACTGCACTTGTTGCTGAACTCTCTCCATAAACCCCAGCGCAAATTCATTAAAGTTGGTTCGGTCAGTGGAACGTGAGAGATGCGGGTGAGGGAAAATGTCCGGTCATAAACTGTATATCAAAATTCAATAGATATAAAATATAAGAGTAGTTATGCACGTCTTTGATAAACAGTTCTGGGTTTCAGTACAGACCAAAAAAACAGGATAAAAAAACAAACATATATTTTAATAATTTATAACCAGAAGTAGTGAAAAACCCCCCAGAAACACAACAGTATTCCAACAGTGCTACTCAAGTGCCAGTACCTGTGGTACTGTGTACCTGTGTTACAGGGTTACAGGTTCAGTGGATCTAAACCATGCCAGGAAAATGCAACCCACACCATAACAGAGCCACCAGAACCCTGCACTGATCTCGTGCGCTAACTATGATTGTTCCTACCATGTATTGATGCACATCTTGTAAGTCGCTCTGGATAAGAGCGTCTGCTAAATGCTTAAAATGTAAAATGTAAATATTTAGGCAGTTACCTGTGTGTGCATGTGTGTGTGTGTGTATAATATATATATATATATGCTTTAATTGCACACCCTCTCTGTTCTGGACAGGGACACAGTTCTCCCTGCAGTATGACAGGGGCAGGGGACGAGCACTGCGCAGTAAACAACCTCCCAGGCCGCCAGGGAATCACACATCTGCGCTGTGCAGGCCCCATCTGCGCATGCGGCTGCAGCTGCGCTGCTGTGGCACTTTGGATATCACCCTCAGCTGCATCCCTCCCCTCCCCCTCCCCCTCCCCCACCCCCCTGACTCGGTCATCCCAGCCATCAGACCAACTCTCCCAGGGAGGAGAGAGTTCTTGAAAAGCCCGCCTCCCAAACTTTTTATTCCACATGGTCTCGTGTGTCTTTCACGACAAGGGCTGAGCTTTAGGAGGATATCCGTATGGCCAATGTTGTCTTCCACACCACCCCCACTGCCACTTCCTACCTGTTACATGAACACCCATTTTATTTCTGTCACGTTGCTTTGAGATGTATTTTGCTACAGAGGAAGACAATCCAGTCAGAGCTCACGGACAGGACATGAGCGGCACGACTCTTCTACAGACACAGAATGCGACAGCGACTATCAAAAATAAACTGCAAGCAGGTGGACGTGGGATCCATGTGCGATGGATGGATAAGTTCTATATATATCTGAGCGGTCGTACATTCGTACAGGAACTTTCTGGATTCGTTACGATCCGAAACCAGTCAGTTGCATTATGCGCCAAGCTTAAATCCGTTTTCAAAGCAGTCGGAGGTGTGTGTCTGTGGTGCAAACACTGTTATGCTTTGATTGATTAGCTGGCAAGAATTTAAAAAGAAAAAAATCACAGGCAAGAGCAGTACGTCAGTTCACTAGCATTAATGCCATTTGTCTGAGAAGTTTCAGATTTTCCCATTTTCTCCCAATTTGGTAGCCAATTAGACCCGCTATTTTTTATGTCAACTCCCCCTAATAACAAACCCAAAAGGAGAATATGGCATATAATGTGGTTGCCTTGTGACAAATGTATATTTCAATGGATTTAAATAATAGTTACAATTAAAAAAAGGAAAATAAGAATTACAAAACCGAATGGTAGTATAACCCTGCAAAATCAAACACCTACAAACTCCTTATAACAGGAAATGAAGCCCTTGTATGTTGTGGGCATCGATAGCTGATGTCAATTGATGTCAACCAGTAAAATTACAGAGGATTTCAAAATTCAAGTAAATACCAAAATAATATGAAAAAGCTAATGGAAAGGGCATTGCATAACGTTATACATTTAACTCATCTTGACAGAAATCTAATTAACACAGAATGCATAACAAGTATTCTGAGACCCTCAAGACTGATGTGATATCCCTACCAGATTTGAAAAAAAGGTATAAATAGATTTAATCTAATCTAACATTTGTGCACAGGCTAATTGCCTTGTCAGCCTTTTGGGCTGTCTCGGTAGAAAGACGATACAAAAAAAAAATCTCTGCAAAAATAGAGAATCTTGAGATAGAGAAGCTAAATCTTGTCAACCAAATGAAACATCTATTTTCCTCAAACTCATAAAACTGTCGAGCATCATAAAATGTTAGATGTCTGAAGTGTTCTTCAGTTTGGGCAACTGTAGCTGAAGTTTCAGCACCAGCTGAAAGGGCATTTTCGAGGCACCCCTTACCTCCAATCCCAACAGCTATGACAGGGATGCAACCACCCTTTGTCCTGCATTACCCTAGAACATGCCAGTACTTCCACAGAGCATGGGCGTCAATTGGGTATGGCAAGGTATGGCCGTTGGATCATAGCCTATTTTTAAAACTTGCCTAAATAAACCAGTAAAAGTTGTGTTTTGCCCTTTTTCATATCTATTTTAGCCTACGTTGATAAAACAACTATAATTTAGTCCAAAGAGTTTGGATTCCCAGTTAAAATAAGTGAAGCAACATGGTATGAAAGTGATATTTATATGTTGATACTATTATTGGCCAAGCAGGGAGCTCAAACTGTTTTACTGTAATTTCACCCATTATCAACACAATGTCTTTTTATGTGACGCCATTTTGCCGTACCTTAGCTTTTGCTGAAATTACGAAACTGCTACACAGGTCATACTACAGAATCTATACACCCACTGGATGCTCAGCTCCATGTTCTTAACAATGAAAATTATTTCTCCCTACGGTTGAGGCCAGTAATTGAGAAGCAGACAGGACAGCAGAAATGCAGGGCTGAGTATCTGGTAAGTCTAAAGAATCTGGTCAGTCTAAAGAAAGAAGTCAAATAAATAGATTTACAATATTCTAATTGTGGTTGAT
The DNA here is from genome assembly GCA_029706075.1 of Aldrovandia affinis. Classification (NCBI taxonomy): domain Eukaryota; kingdom Metazoa; phylum Chordata; class Actinopteri; order Notacanthiformes; family Halosauridae; genus Aldrovandia; species Aldrovandia affinis. The sequence continues at coordinate 2,658,413 of JAINUG010000135.1, read as the reverse complement.
GCCAAAGCCAGAGTCATGTAGCTACAATGAAAAATGTGTACTCCATTAGCTACAGCTGATACTAGCAGCAAGGAAATGTCAGCATGTAGGTGTGGTTCATACAAACATGTTTATTATTTTATTCTGCTACCTGAAGCTGTGTCTACCTGAAGCTGTTCAGACACAAACTCTTATAAAACTTTCCCTTGAAAATCTCATTTCAATTTTTTTACAATTACAAACATTTGTGTTCCATAACTAACTATATTTGGAATTCTGTAAAAATGACAGTACCTCTTGGTCATTGAACAAGGCAATGGTCCGAACAAAATCTCTTAGCCTTTGGCAATTTGACCCTCATGACAGGATTCTCCACCGGGCTGTGCACGGGCACTGAAGTAATGTCAATGTGAAGGCAGACGAGGCTGCACATACTGTGAAACATTATAATCCACCTTTCCACTGAAGGATGAAGTAGCTCAGTCTCTCATTGATAGCAATAAGGCATGCCAAAAGAGTGGCTTTCGTACATATTCAACCCCCAAGCACTTGCCCACTTCAATGAGCCTATTGAGATACGAGGAGGTTGAGTCAGACAAATAGAGTAAGGCACGCATCAACCCATACCGAGTTATAAAGCGGCGGAGTCAGGGGAACACGGTAAGCCACGCCCCAACCACTATTGAGCTCTGAGGGGGCGGAGACACATAAACACAATAAGCCACGCCCAAATCCCCCCACCCCACCCCACCCCACCCCCTCCGACCTACCAGCACACCAGCTGCATAATTGGTGCATTGATTGGAAGGCACAGGACACACATTGGGTATGAAAAGCACATCTGATTTGTGGTGCTGATACCCTAAATTGCCTTAAACGTTCTCATAATCCTCCAGAGAAGGGTATGCCTCAATGCACCAGCATTGTTAGCTGTGCCTGAAAAGTTTTCAGTTAGGTTCTCTCGCAGTTGTGTAGTTACGTTCTGAAAACTATAACAAACGCATAAATATCCAGAAATAAAAAGGTGTTCACTGACTGGTTAAAATGTCCACTAGGCCAGAGTAAATGTAGTCTTCTCCTAGATCCACGAGGAAGGAGAAGTGAAAATACCTGTTGGTTTTGTGGGTATTGCTAAATGGAGTGAGAGGAAAACAAATAAAATCACTTAAGGCAAAATCCATCTGCCTGAAGGTGTGAAATGCAGGAGAGCAGCTGCCTACAACGATGTTTATCACTGTATTACTGCACTGATCTCGTGCGCAAACTATGGTTGTTCCTACCATGTATTAATGCACATATTGTAAGTCGCTCTGGATAAGAGCGTCTGCTAAATGCTTAAAATGTAAATGTAAAATGTAAAATGAGACGAGCCAAAATGCTGCAACACAGACCACAAACTCCTCTAGACAGTTTGACAATTTCAAAGAAAGTCTTTGAAATTGCAGCTGAAAACGGGTCTTAGAGGGGAATGGAACCGCACTGTTCCATATAAATTAACCTTCTAACTAGCTCAAACTGAAAGAAAGGTTTTCTTGATAAAGTCCCCCCCTGGCAGTCTGGAATTAAGACCTGTTCCGTGGCTGAATGAAGTTCACAGGTGACGCTCTGAATGTGTTCGGTCAAGGACTTAAGAACTGGGTCAAAGACTGAGAATACGTAATCTCCTCACAATCGAGTCACAAACCCCCAGGGGCTTTTCCAGGGCTTTCAACTTAATAAAAATCCAATTTCATTCAAGAGACTTTAGTTTTTGTTTGAGATTGGCGTGGCAGCATTAGGTTATTAACTTGGATATAGTTTCAGCCATGTTGCTCTTCCGGATTTTACATGGAAAAACAACAAAACAAGCTTATGACCAGGCACAGCCACCACTGTTTCTGTATTTATAAGAGATATGGTGAAGAGTGAAAAAATGTATAGTATTGCATCTTCAGCTAAATGTATGGGACACATCTGTTTGAACCTGTGAGTTCAGAGGGTGCTTTATAATCTCTTTGTTTGAGCCTCTATTTGCACTACAACAAGAGCCGCAAAAACAGACTACACTTTGACACAGATATAGGCACATGGTCTCCAAGTGTAAATATGGAACCATTTAAATACGGAGCTATAGAACAACAGCAGACATAATTAATTTCCCCAATTTGTATTCCCCCAAACGGTCACTCTGTTTTTACGTTTCCAACGACTTTGAGGCCATGTATTGAGGCATTTTAATACAAAGGTATTGCCGTGGGATTCGGTAGGATTCCGGGACCCCTTGAGCTATGTTTTTGCATTGTCACTTCTCTCTACCATGAGGAAGTGAGTTGACAAACCAACAATCACAGCAGTGGTGTCACCCCAATAGCCATGAGAAGAAAAAAAAGAAAGAAAAAAAAAACTATTTATACTTTACATTGCAACAAATCACTGAACAGCACACTGTATAATGCTTTGGGCAAAAACACACTAGACAGTACCTGACTGGGGACTGGAATCCCAGCGGGGGGAAGAGTTGTTTTACTCCAGAATTCAGCAAAGGACAGAACAACCTCTTCACAACCAGCCATCATGCAAAACCACAATCCCACTTGCCAGTGAGTTATAACCTAACTCTACCACAGACTGATTCCAATGCAGTGTGCCGGAATAACAGCTTTTTACCAACTCACCCTCTTCAGTGGCAAATCAGGTCAACATCGCCAAAGTAGCCACACCCTGAAGTGCCTAGGGCATTGACAACTCCTTTAGGGACTGGGCCACAATAAGCTAAACCATTACACTACACAGGCTGGCAGTGTAGTTTAATGGTTAGGGAGCTGGGCTTGTAACTCAGAGGTGGCAGGTTCAATTCCCAGGTGGGGGCACTGCTGTTGTACCCTTGAGCAAGGTACTTAACCTGAATTGCTTCACTAAATATCCAGCTGTATAAATGGATTGTATGTAAAGAAATGTAAACTGTGTAAGTTGCTCTGGATAAGAGTGTCTGCTAAAATGTAAAATTGCATAAAATGTAAAATTGCACATCAGGCCACGCCCCAACTACTCTCCCTCTTTGGAGTTCTGAGGAGGCGGAGGTGGAGCCAGCGCCACGCAACCAATGAAATGCAAAGGCGGCAAGCCTCACAGGCTGCCCAGCGTCTTACAAGCAAATGCATAATGCAGTAATGCGATACTGTCAGGATGACATATATAAATGCTGCACGCTGGTCTGACAGGACAAAACAAAAGACAAATTCAACATAATTTCCAGATGACAGGTTTTCTGTTCTCGAGACAAGTGGCCATTTACCTGCAGACAGAGAGTGATCAGCACTCTTTATGAAGAATAATGCTCTCATCATAAACACGCAATGAAGGAATGCATCTCATCTCTGGCTGTGGTTCTAATCCCTTAGTGGAAAAGCACAGTATGTGCGACAGCGTGACAGTACATTTCTGTTTGATCAACAATAAATGCCAATCATCCAGGGCGATATGGGAAGACACCATCTTGTAACATAGAAAGGCCCTTCTGTCCTCCAGCTCATTGAAATGAATACATAACAAGCATCAGATTTCATATTACAGGAGCTTCAGTGTCCAAACTGGAGGGACTCTTTTCTTAACATTTTTTGGTTTCAGATTTGTATCCCATTTTTCTCCCAATTTGGTAGCCAATTAGACCCACTATTTCTATGTCAACCCCCCAGTAATGTGATTTCGCTGCCATAGTCCTGCGACCGGTAGTGATGAAGGCGACCTGACATCTCTTCCGAGACGGCAGTCGCCAAGTGTCGACCGTAACCCGGTACTACAGGGCCACTCTTATGCGCAGCGAACGTCATGTCGGCTTCCCTCCCCCCTCCCTGGGGCGGACAGCCAATCGCCGCCCCTGGTGGCGCTCCCGGCCAGAGCTGACTCTGGCGAGACGGGGGGAGGGACTCTTTTCATCACAGAAAAATCAAACAAGTTATCCATGTTAAAAGTTTGTGCACTTCTTCATCAAGGTCACACAATTCATTGGAATGACCACCGAGGAACAATCTGTTAAGTGTCTAGAATCACAAACCTGGCCATGAATTCCTGGTGCTTCGAATAAAAAATGGCGATGTCTAGCTAAGTAGTGTCATTAAGAAGCTCTTTTAAAAATTCTCCTGACTAGCCCAAGCGCAGAGCCTTGTGCGGTTTTCGACGCACGCGCACACAAACAAAAAGACGTGACGGGCATAAACGTGTTGTTGAAACAAACCGTGCTAATGGCTTGACATTTTCATTTTGGCTCGTCTCATTTCACATTTACATTTTAAGCATTTAGCAGACGCTCTTATCCAGAGGGACTTACAATATGTGCATTAATACATGGTAGGAACAACCATAGTTTGCGCACGAGATCAGTGCAGTAATACAGTGATAGACATCGTTGTAGGCAGCTGCGTACCATACCTGTAACACTGGGAAGGAAAAGGTTAGTAATAAAACATTTTTTTAAAAGTACTAAATGAGAAGGCAGGGATACATATACAAGAAGTGTTGAGCAGGTCAGCAGTGGTGATGACAATTGGCTAGTTGTACAGAATTCAGTGGTAGTCTGAAAAGGTGGGTTTTGAGTCTCTTGCGGAAGATCGCAAGTGATTCCTCGGTCCTGACCTGACAGAGAAGAGGCGAGACCACGAGGAGTGGCTGCCGGGCGCCCGGAGGGATGTCAGTTTGGCAGAGGAGGCTGAGCGGAGGGGTCTGGCTGGGGTGTAGGGTGTGATGAGTGTCTGGAGGTAAGGGGGAGCAGTTCCTCTAGCCGCCTGAAAGTCTCCTGAAAGTCTCCTGAAAGTCTCCTGAAAGTCTCCTGAAAGTCTCCTGAAAGTCTCCTGAAAGTCTTCTCTCAGAGGGAGTCGCTGGAGTGGAGTGCTGGGCGGTCCCTTTGGGGTCACCACTGCCGTGATGTCACACCGCTCCCCAGCAGCCTCTGTGAGCCGCGTTAATGGACACAGAGGGACCTGCGTCTGAGCACATAAAGAGCTAACCTCCAAACCGCGGGGCAGTCCCGTGCCCTCCATCGCCACCGGTCCGACATTTAATACCCCCATTCTCTGAAAGGCTGCCCCCCTCTCCAAAAAAAAAGTTGAATTGAAGTTAGTTTCTAGTCAATACACAGTCCCACACCACAAAAAATAATAATACTATTATTTCTATATTTATGTCTATGCTTTTATAGTGTATTATCTGTATCTGTATCTGTATTATTGTCAACAAGTGCTATCTGTTCTCTTAATTACACATTTATTGTACAGTGACAGAAGTAATATTCTTGTTGTGCCCAACAAGCATCAGGCAACGTGTCTTGTTCATTACCAGGAAATAAAGGTTTAAATTTAGCAAAGTGATTGCAGAAAGCAACACACACCTGCCATAACAAGCGGTCTGAATAAATGTCCAGTTCTCCCGTTGAAACACACTGAATTTACCATCCCTACGCTGTGCTTGAGAAACAAATTCACTGTAGTTTGCTCATGCAAAATAGTATGAATATTAGCAGGACAGTATAATAAACTTCATCAAATAGCTTAAGTCAGCCATCTTGGTGGGGGGGTTACAGAGTCACTCTGGTACTGGCAGGCAGTGCACTCAAAAGGTTGGAAGGGTTTTTCTTTATTTACTTCTAACGGGGATTTTGGCAAGTGCATTTGTAAATGTGAAGAGAGATTGTCAGGCAGTGACAGGTCAATGCACACCTAATCAGTGTCTTCTGGTGTATTACAGAGCTCGCCTGTCTGTCGGAGCCATTCAAACACTCAGGCCCAATGTTCTGGTCTAGCACTCGACGATGGGAAAATGTCTTTTGCTGTACGAGTTGTCTTTTCGATGCTATGCACTGATGTGAATCTACTCTCATGGTATTAAGGAGCCAGCTAAACCTGGATTTTATTTTATTTGCCCCCCACAAAAAAAAAAAAAAAAAAAAGTGGTTTATCATTTTAAGATCATCACATATTGATTTTGACAACAAAACAAATGTTCTTTTTTTATTACAGCGCAAATCATATAAACTATTTATTTATTTATGTATTTGGGGGGGGGGTCTCATTATCTCATTACAAGATTACAAAATGATAATCCCACTATTCCTTGTATACAAAAAAGCTCCAAAATGTATTTTTTGAATGGTGTTCCTTGAGTGCTCTTGACATTGACAGTGAAAATGAACAGCTCAATAAAGTTTGTGTTTTTAAGTTGACTATGTCATGATCAGACTTCCACTTTTTTCTAACTCACTTTCTTCTTCTTCTTCATCCTCATCAAAAAAAAAGACAAAATGATCAATTATAGCAATTTAAATCTCATTTTGGCTTAAGCGAGCCTATCATCTGTCAGTGCTGTCATCGATCCTGTGCTGTCAGTCTGTGTCGTTACAGGTACCTGCGGGCCTTCATAAAGATTTTCACTTTGAAACTAAAGTAAAGAGAAGGAAGTGCGTACACGTCTGAAAATATTTCACAAGGGGTTTCACCTTTTCGAAAACAAAACCAATGCCGATGGATTTCTGCCCATAAAAAACAGAATGCACTTGCATTGTAATGATAGGCCCCGATATGTAATGTAGAATATTATTGAGTTGCAGCATATCAATCAAAATATTTATCAGAAATCTGGAATATTTTCAACCAGGAAACGCTCAAAACAGGGACATAAAGTAACATTGTGTGAAGTAAAAACGTAGGCCATAGATGTTTGATGATCATACATCTGCAGATAGTCATCTTTACCTTTTGATCTTAAAATAACAACAACAAAAGTAAATGAATTGCTGTAGGATTGCCGATTGAAAAAAATCATGGCATATAAACACAAAAGCATTTCATTTGCACATCAAACCAGTAACCGGTTACTGACAGGCTACAGTATGAATATTAAATACAATTATATATATTATATAAAAAGATATAAAACACAACATGGAGTGCATATGCGAGAATATATGGCATGAAAGGAGTGGCGATCGACCTGAGGCTGAAAGCCAAGGGCCGTTAACAGCCCCTGAAGTGCCATATATTGTATATACACAGGCATCGGCTGGGTTATATCTGTTATACCACGGCTACAGTTTTAAATTAAAAATCTGTTGAAACTACATTTTATCAAGTACAAAACTATAATGACAATGTACACATCCGCCACATGAAGATAAGCTAAGCATCGGATCCTACCTAGTGCTGGATACTTCGCGTTTAGATCGCAATTGAAGACAATGGGAATAGACAAATTTATCATGACATCTATAATAAGTATCTGAATATAATAGTGGACAAATATCTAGGTCTTATCTTGCACTCAAATCTAACTTTTAAAAAATCATGTAAAGAAATAAATAAAAGCAAATAAAATCAAGTTGAACTTGTCATGTTTCAGATTTTTAAGACGCTGGCTTTAAACCGAGGCAGCCAAGGTTTATATGCACGTTATGATTTTTTTCTTGCCTGGAATACTGCATAATAAGTTGGTCTCAAGCTGGAGAAACTGCAATAAAACCACTACAATCTCTTTATAAACGTACTTTGCATGATACTAACTAAATGTAACTTATTTAGCTTGGATAACTTTAGGTTTTATTCTGGTGTATGTGTCATGTTTAGAATTGTTCACAACTTGGCCCTGCAAACTCTAAAGGAATTCATAAAGTTACGAGCTGACTGTTCCAGCAGATCTTCAAGAGCCATCTCTAGAGGAGATTGCACTATATTCAAAAAGGTCAATCTGGGGCGGCGGATAGCGTAGCGGTCTAACGCACCATATTTTGGCTGGTCCGATACGGTGTGCGCTGCCTGTCAGGGACGCGGTTTAAAACTTGCATCTCTACCAGACCGGTCATCAGCCTCATTGGGGGCGGCGTTTCACTGCCCACCCCAGGGGAAGGGGGGAGGGTGAGCCGGCTCGGGTCCGCTGTGAAGCACGTAAGGCAGTCTCCAGAACGTGGGTGGGCAAATTCCGTCTTGAAGGAAGCAGAGTTTGCTGGCCTCTGAGAATTAGTTTGCCTCATAGAGACGAGCAGCGGACTCGTGTGGGGAGGGTAAATCAAAATAAATAGAGGGTATAATTGGCAATCAAATTGGGAGAAAAATGGGAAAAAATTGGAAACAAATTTATAAAACAAACAAACAAAAAAAGGTCAATCAGCATTTTCTATAAAAGCCTGTAAGGATTAGAATTCACAACCAGCTGATAACAAGAGATGCAGTAGTTTTTGTAATTTCACTTCAAAAGTCAAAATATGGCTTAAGGAAAATCAGATCTGTCATCATCAATCATAACATATATTCTCACTGTAATTAGTAATAATAAAGGTCCCAATTGTTTTTTTAACAGCATTTGAATACAGCCTCTCACATTGCAGGCCTCGATGCCCAGTTCCAATTTTTTGCCTACATCCGATTTTTTGACCGCCTGTTTACATCTACTTCTAAAAGTGATCCATATCCGATACCTGTGTTTACATCGTTTACAGGCATGCATACACGAGGGTTTGGCTACCGATACAGAAGTAAACAACAACCATACTGTATATAGTTGTATATAGAAATTTAACAAGCGATGGCAAATGTAAATGCCAACTGAAGTTTCATATTTTTGAAATGTTATATTTGAAGACGCAGTATGTATGTTTTACTTATTTAAATTATTTAAAAGGGACAGCACATCGTAATCAACATATCCACAAAAAGGCAAAAAGTCAATGGGTACAATGCCAGAGTTTGCTCGAGAGCTAGTTTTCATCTGTAGTCCCTTGGCAGGGGAAAGATTGGCACAATATAGGAGAGTATAAAAAGAGTGTAGGCCAGATAAACAAGAGCAAAAAAGTTCATAATCAGACACTTCCTATTTACAACATTACAAGGTTCAATGAGAGTAGCTTTTATTTCCTCTCAGCCAGCCAAGTTTAGTTTTTGTGTGAAGGTGTGATAATTGTTGCTTGATCTGATGTCTGTCGAAATCTCTTTAAAAACATTTTTGTTGCGATACATCCCCTGTATATTTCTGGTTCTGCACGTGAAACATTACACGTCATTCAAATGCGAAAAAGTATAAGAGTATCACATTTTGAATGACGTGCGAATCAGAATGAAAATTTCCGATCTGTGCGTTTAGATGACAGTTGCATTGGCAGATATCAGATTCCTATCTGATTTATTTCCGCATATGAATGTGGCCCAAAACGGATCTGAAAATATAAGATTCCATGTGCTTTTTTCCTGTTTACACGTTCATAATACATATCCGATGTGTACCACATCTGAGGAAAAAAGGAATTGGTTCACTTTTATCAGACGGTGTAAACTTAGCCAGACATGCAAGTCAAGCAAATTGGAGAGTCTAAATTGCTGTAGGTATGAGTGTGTGAGTGAATGGTGTATGTGTCCTGTGATGGATTGGTGTATTCCTGCCTCTCGCCCCATGCATGCTGGGATAGGCTCCAGCCCCCCTGTGACCCTGACCAGGGATAAGTGGGTTAGATAATGAATGAATGAATGAATGAATGGGCTGAACTGTATTAAGCCAAAATGTTTTTAAATGGTTAAGAGCCACCGGCCGCGCCAGAGTCGTCCAATTGGCTGTCCGCCCCAGGAAGGGGGAGGGAAGCCAACAGGATGTTCGCTGTGCACAGGAGTGGCTCTGTAGTACCGGGTTACGGTCGACGGCCTGGCGAGTGCCGTCTCGGAGGAGACAATACTTTGCCTTCGTCACTACTGGCTTTTCCATAGATTTTCCCATGATTGCATTCATGTAATTTACAGTTGCTTGTGTTTTGTTTTGTCTATAGTATTTGCCCATTATGCTGTATTAAATTGAACTTTATGTACTTTTTAATGTGTTTATGCATGTATTTCATAAACAAATAAAACAAAATAAATTCTGTCAACAATATTTCCAGCTATAACCTAAACCATAACCCCAGAATGAATTGCAATAAAGAGTTGTGTAATGTTATATACTGCATGTGGAAATCTTTTTTGTTCCTGAGCTAACATTCTGTTGTTCATGAAAAATGGAAATGATTAACATTACATTTTGAAATGTGTACGCGTAGTGATTTAGCACTGTGATGAGGCACTTCGCTGTACATATACACAAAAATAAAGCATGGCTGTCAGCCAATCAGAATCAAGCATTTTTCCAAGCAGTGATATAAATAAATATTTATATATATATATATAATTATTGTTATTATTATAATTTTTTTTAAACTGAAATGGTTATATGAATCACCATAATTGCTTTTTGAGGTTGAATCAAATTAGACCTATTATAATCTTGCAATATTATGTGTCCTGCAAAAGTACGGCACCCTGTTAAATCTTATTTTCTTATTTGTCAACGGAGATAACTCATTATGAAGACTGTACTTTCTTATTACCGATTGGCCACCGTTAATTATGACAAGGTCAGGACCGCCAAGGCAATTAAACTGACACAATGATACATACTCCTGGCAATTCCTCCCTTGTCCTCCCTATGTACACACACACAAAAACCTAAAGACATTTCAGATACAGTTTCACTGTGGGAAAAATTACATTATGTGTGTGTATTTATGGCATGAGTTCAGAAAATCTGCATGGAAACTGAGTTACAGAAATAGTGTCTCCTGTCTGTGAATTCTAGCTGTTCTAGCTTTAACTGACTTTATATCGGTCTACAAATTAACCTCAATGGAACCTGCTTCCTACTAAAATATGCCGCTTATTTGTCCACTAGCGTAATCACGTGATAATGATATACTAATAACGAGGAATGAATCAAGGTACTCCTTCTAGTGTGAAATCAATTATAAAGAGTGCCTTGTTATTTTCCTTGCACTTGTGTGGTTCTGTGTGGCTCAGTAGGTAGAGCATGGCTTAGGTTAATAAGAATAATAATAATACATTTTATTTGTGCGTGCCTTTCAGGACACCCAAGGTCACATTACAGAGAAATAAAACCACCATACAGTATATAAAAGCCATCAAATAAGTTAAAATCACCACACAGAACAGGTTACAGACAACAGCATACAGATATGACTGACACATGTAAAGGGCAGTGAACCACGCAGGAACATCACGAAGGACAGGGGGGAAACAACGGTATATACAACACAATGGAATATTACAATGAATGTGAATATGCCAGCTTAAACAGGTGAGTTTTGAGGTGTGATTTGAATGTTGTTATGGTGTCCAACTGTCAGGTGTGTGGGGGAAGGGGGGTCCAGAGCCTGGGTGCAGCGCCGCCCCCTGAATGCCCCCTGAGGCGTGGGGGGGGGTGGTATGGTCAGAAGAGCAGCCGAGGAGGACCGCAGGGAGCGGGAGGGGTTATACTCCTGGAGGAGATCAGAGAGATAAGTGGGGGATAAGTTGTGAAGGGCTTTTAAAGCAGGAGGGTTTTGAAGTCAATCTGCTATAGCACAGGGAGCCAGTGTAGTTGGATGAGAATGGGTGTGATGTGATCGCTGGACTTGGTGTGGGTGATGTGACGTGCAGCTGAATTTTGGATGATTGTGAGCCTGTTGAGTAGATCTTCCGCAAGACACTAAAAACCCACCTTTTCAGACTCCACTACCACTGAATTCTGTGCATCTAGCTAATTGTCATCACCACTGCCTACTTGCTCAACACAGTATACCCCTGCTTACTCCATTTAATAAAAATAAAAAAATTACTAACCTTTTCCTTCCCAGTGTTACAGGTATGGTACGCAGCTGCCTGCAATGATGTCTATCGCTGTATTACGGCACTGATCTCTCGCGCGAACCATGATTGTTCCTACCATGTATTTATGCACATCTTGTAAGTCGCTCTGGATAAGAGCGTCTGCTAAATGCTTAAAATGTCAAATGTAATGTACATTTTTTTGGATGCCAGAGAGAACAGCGTTGCAGTAGTCAATCCGCGATGTAAAGGTTGTCCGTTCGATTCCCATTGGGACCATGCATACTGAAAAATGAATGCATTCACTACTGTAAGTTACTTTGGATAAAAGCATCTGCTAATTGGCAGATATTATATTATTCAGTATATATTATGAGTCTGCTAAATGACATATATAATATGTTATATATATTATTATATTACTTCATTGAAGAAAACCCCTTTCCAAAGAGCACCTTGCTGAATGGATTCCTTCACCAGTGCACCCATGTAGCGCTCCTGTTTACTTATCCTGAATATAAAAATAATATATAATAGTAACTGCATACCAGCAGTACTACTGTTCATTCTTGAAAGAATAAGACTGTAGAATACATGTTCTTTATAATTAACTCAGTGACAAGAATAATTGGACGTGCAAGACAATGCCAAATGCATGTTGAAAAGTTACCATATGAACAACTTCACCGACCGGCATACTACTGAGTTTAAAAAAAAGATCAAGGATTTATCAAATGTACTCAATTGATTTATTAATGGTTAAAGCCCCAGTATGATACTAATTATCATTAATATAATGTGTTGACTGTAGGATGAGCAGGGACAGAGTTTTAAAATAACCTGGAGTAATATGCTGGAGTAAATTCGAAAGTAAAAGAACCCTTTGATGTTCATATTCAAAAGGCCCAGCTGGGTTTGCCCAACAAAAACAATGTTCTGTGTAGCATATTGGAATATAAACTAAACCAAAAGTGCTTCAAAGTTTGGGGCAGAGTTTCAACTATTCTGTAAGAATTATGACTAGGAGATAATAGAAAGAAGGGTGACTATATATGTTTTAAGCAGGTGCTATTATTTATTGACAGTAAAATGTCTCTAGTCAGTTTGTCAGACTTTAATTTAGCAATGGACTGCAATATTGTGAACGTCCACAGCCAGTCATTTGTCAAATATATTAGCTGTCTGTAGAGTTTTACTATAGCTGCATGCAACTTTTTTTCTAAAAACTTTTCCTGTTTGGTTGACATGAAAGAACATAATTTAGGGGGGGAAAACCGCATAAGAAGAATGAAGGGTATTTGTCTGGAGCCGGTATGCAATGCTCACTGAGGTGCTATAAATATACATGTAAGTAATCAATATTTCAAGGACACCTAGATTTGTCTCCGTGACTCACGGTTTTTTTACACATCCAAGAAGGAAAATAATGGATGTTTTTTAAGTACAATCCTAATGTTGACTGAAAATAAAAGACAGTTTCCCAGAGTAATCCTAGTACTAATGCAGTTTGTCTTTTACTAAGTAAAGCAACTACACCTAATTGAATTACAAAATGAAAGGTTGGCAAATGCATAATGCATATTTATTAACTTTGAGCAATGGATTTAAGCAGGTATGTATAAGTGTGTCTTTGTTGTCAATGATAAAAAACACATTTTTCTCCTTCACTCGTGATTTCAGTAATGTTAGTCCAGTGTGAACTGGCACCTCATTAATACACGGATAGGTGATGTCTTGCTACAAAAACATTTTCACAGTCTCTCGATTGTTGGCATCTTTGTAAGGTGTTGGAATTTTGTATTGTTCATGGGCTACATTGATTTTTGTAACGTATTGGCAGTAACTGACATTTGGATACAAAATGATATCATGTAATATGGGAGAACACACTAAAACTATTTCAAAATAGTTACTAGGTACAAAAGTAAAGAATAATTTAATAAAGTAAAGCATGTGCACAAACTGTTGTAAAGCTTGACAGAGTTCAACAAAACGATGCTCTGTGCACAAGACCAGATGACCCCTGCGATCAAAATGCTGTTCAGTAGAACTTTAGTAGACAACACCGTTACAATGCTATTCAGACTCTTCTTTTAAACATCTTTATATCCAATATAAAGAAATACAGTGGACAAACTACTAACCCCAACACCTATTTCTAACCCTAACCCAACAACCCCAACAGCGACATAAACAAATAGCCTAAGGCAGGGTTACTCAAATCACGATCCTCGTGGGCCAAGCACTGCGGTTTTTCCATCCTCCCTTTACCTGGGAGTCAGGTGTGAAGACACTCTGGCCAATCAATTGCATTAATTGTTCAATTAGCTACCTGAGCAAAATAAAAACCAGGACCAAATTTTAAAAGGCATGATTTGAACTTAATATTAGACTAACTTGACTGATCCAAAAGTATCATACCCCACTACAGATTTGAAAACGCTTTGAAACTAAACATCGCCCCACTGCCAGTGTTAGTCTGAAGCAGTGGAACAGGACACTCGATTTACAGCCTGGCTGGATAGGTAGTTCTGGTGTGTGTCTGAAGACAGTCTGGTAAAATAAAGCATTCATGGGTTCAGACTAGATACAGTGAAGTTCTAGACGACAGGTCAACATGCAAAGTTAGCGTCAGTGGTAAAATATGTCTCTGTCTCTCTGTCTCTCTGTCTCTCTGTCTCTCTCTCTCCTTCCTGTTTCTTTTTCTCTCCGTCCTCCAATCAGCGCTGGCAAACGTGCAAATTAGCATATTTATGAGTCTCGCAGCTCCCTCTGATGACAAATGATGGTGAGAGGGAGAGGCAGCCTGCTCGAGACTCCATCCCCTCGCTGTTACTCTGTCATTGTGACACCAGCCTATTCCAGCACTCAGCAGGGCGGGCCTTCTATTCCGCTTCCTGTCAATCTCTGTGTGTTTATATGAAGCATAAACACTGAGACTCTGATGGAGTGTCCATCTAGACTTACACATTAGAAAGACTTATTTGTCTCCTACAATATCTGTGTCACATATTAAAAAAACCCACACACAACGCTGAGGACAAGGCCAAAAGAATGATTCCGGAACCACCTAGCTCTAGGGGATGACAGGAGCCATTGACACTAACCGACGAGTTTAGATATAAAACAATGCTACCCATTTGTCAACGTCCCCGCGATCCGATTAGGGGACACGGCGATCAAATAACGGCGGCACAAAAATAAATTCCATACCGTTCTACATTAAGCCATTTTGTATTGTTGTTTACCTGAGGTCACACAAAACTCCCCCTTTTGATATTCCCTGAGGTTCCCCCCACCCCACCCCGTACCTCATTCTACAAAAACGACAGCAATGATGACAGCGATGACAGAAACCCAACGCGTTTCTGCATCTGAAAGTGACGGGGAGTTCCAGGACACCGCAGTGGAACCGTAGTTCCGGCAGCCCTCCAGACTCCCTCTCGCTGGGCGGCCCGGACGGCGGGGCTCAAGAGCTGCCTGATCGGGGTAATTGAGCTTTAATGTGAACAATCTTTAGCGGGAGGGGCGCCTCCCTCATCGATTGCCCCGCGGGGGCAGAAGAGATCCTGAGTCAGAGGGCTCTCTCCTTCCTTTAGTGCGCGCTCCTAATAAGACGCCCCGTGGCTAATAATAGGCGCTCCTAGTCTAAAGGTTAAGGGGAGCTGATTTTCATGGAGCTAGGAAATCTTCCCCACACTTAGCGTCTCCTGGGCTAATAAACACTGACAGCTGTGGCCTAATAGTCCAGCCGCCGGAGCTCGCGTCAGCTCCATGCAACAATTAATTATCAATTTTGTGGGGGGGGGGGGGGTGGTTACAGGTTCTCCTCGAGGAGCCACGTTAGAGTGCATGCTATCTTGCCAAGCACTTTCCATGGCCGACTTCAATAAACGTTTTTTTTTTTTTTTTAAGCACAACGATCAATTAAGCAGCAGTAAAAAAAATGCAATCAATATTTCTACAGTGCACAATTGTCACAGTCTGGATTCAGTAGCAGTGGGACGCATCCACACACTAGATTACATTACAGGCATTTAGCAGACGCTCTTATCCAGAGCGACTTACAGTTTACATTTCTTTACATACCATCCATTTATACAGCTGGATATTAACTGAAGCAATTCAAGTTAAGTACCTTGCTCAAGGGTACAACAGCAGTGCCCCACCTGGGAATTGAACCTGCAACCTTAACATTACAAGCCCAGCTCCCTAACCATTATACCACACTGCCGCCTCTAGATCAGTGCCTGAACAGGACGAGCCACCCACCGAGTATTTTTGGCACACCACTTCACGCTAGAACAATTGTAAGATGAATCTCTGTGCTCCAAATTGTGACTGTTTTTCACTAAAGTTTTCTTCCTCTTCTGCATTCTGCGGCGGATGGGCGACAGCGAAACGAACAGACACACGTTGGCTCTTGACAAATCTGAAGATAAAATGTCATTATTGGAACGCGTGGTTCCGTATGAGCGGCTGGGGGTGGAGCGGGGAAACGGACCATTACTCCAGCGACTCCCAAGGTTTCTCCTCTCTTTTAACAGAACAACGGGACGGTCTCCTCGGTCACTTCATCAGTCACACAAACGACAGAACACAAAGGAGGCCTCCTTCATATCACACTCACTCGGGTTGTTCAAATCAATAGAACAACCCAATTCACATTTGCAGGTGCATACAATACAACATAAAGGGAAACGTCCTGGGTCATTTGCAAGAACAAACTGGGTTATGCTTGATCGGAGGGCTAATTGGTGCCTTTTTAATTGTTTGTAATGTTGATACTGAAGTCCTTTTTACTGCAAGACATTATTTCCTGTGGAGGCTATTCTCTGAGGAGGGTACTTGAGAATTCTCGTACAAGAGCACAGTTTATTAAAAGGCAAAACCCACACATTAAGACCCATTCCGACTGTGAATAATTAAAAATTAATCATAAACATATGGATTTGTTTATAATGATTATATTTTTCTTTTTTGCAACAAATATTAAACGTTCTTAGTCTATTAAGTTGAGAAATGGTTATTTTAGGACCAGCGATGACATACTAAGCCTTTTTTCATGCGCAGTAATGGAAAAGTGAGACATTTCTTTTTAGTGTGTCCGTGAGTCCAATCTGTACATGTACCATATGTATTACAGTATATGCCATTTAGCAGACGCTTTTTTTATCCAAAGCAACTTACAGTAGTGAATGCATTTTTTCAGCATATGTGGTCTCCAGTGGGAATCAAACCCACAACCTAAGTGTTGTCAATGCCGTGCTCTACCTACTGAGCCACACAGAACCACACCATAAAACACAAGCGGGTGAGTTAAAAAGTTATTTGGTAAACGAAGTTAAAGAAGCTGCATTGACACCCAAAGGGAGGGGGAGGTGATGGAGAACATGGCAGCAGATCAACACCATTACCACCACCAGCAGAGTCCTGGCACCGACGAGAGCAAGTTTCCAGGAATCCTTTCGCACAACGCTGCCAACACGCTCATCGGTAAAATGAGCTTCACATCAACGCTTAGCATTTTTTCCCGGCTCAATAAAACCAGTTTTAGTGCATAAACAGGAACAATTATTACACTTTCATAGGAAACTGGAGGCGATCTCTTGATTTTTCCTGTACGAAATATGCAACGCACGCTGTCAGACGTCCTGGGGGAGTCAGGGCATTTCTTACTTACGGTAAAAATGGCCGCTGTTGCTGGACGCACATGGCCCCAGTAAATCGTGAGGTGTGCTGGTCTAATGCCTCTCGCAGAAGGTGTGGAAGAGTATTGTTAAGAGCGAGGCGCCGGCTGGATGAGAGAGATTTATGCTGTGTTATACAGACTGCTCCGTTTAATTGGTTTGGGGCTGCACGGCGCGTCGTCCCATCAGAAATATAATAACCGCACCGAAAAAACGTAACGATTGAGAAAGTTCCAGGGGGAGAAAAAAAAATGGTGCAGATATTTTCCCATACTGCCAACAAAAGACAAAGCGATTGCATTCCATAAAAAGATTGCAATAAACCTTCCAGATCCATATATTTGCTGAGTGAGAGAGATGTGGGGTGGGTGGTGGTGGTGGTGGTGGTGGTGGTGGGGGGGGTGGGGGCTGAATACATTTTTCGTTATCAGCTTAATGCTCTTCCTGAATGGCTGTATCTTTCTCCTGAGATATTACTATTGTTTTTCCCTCCTAGCGTTATACAGCTGTGATTGGAGTGTACAACAAAACATTCTTCTTGGGTAGAGCCCTAAACAGAGGATGATGGGTATTTTCCTAACAAATCACTTACGGAAGCCTCACACAGCGCACGCAGACTTACGGGAGCCGTAAGGGGAGAAGACGAGCTCTCCGAGAGATATCTCGCTACTGTATGCAGCACATATACTGAATTGTACATATAGAAATTGCTCAGGATGGGCGAGAAGGAAGCAGGCCCCTAGACATCTTGTTGGATGTATTTCAGAACCAGCTGTTAGTTGTGTATTATTTAAATACAACACAGTGAAGGAGGCGACACTTCCTCAGCGCTGCAGGGGCTCTGAAGCTCCATCTCTTCAGCTGTCTCCTCATAGTCTCTGTGTTGATGCATGTGGAATAATGGGCTATAATTTAGCACCGAGTCGACAGCTTAAATATGCGTTTCTCTCAATTGTTTTGTTATTGTCAACTGCCCTGAGCAGGGAGTGAGATTTAAAGAGTGCTTGTGTCGCGCGAAGCTTGCACGGCCCACGGATAGTGCCAGGAGCCGTTCCAGTGAAACCATTTGGAAACCCTTCCCTGCGGCGTACAGTACGTCTACTCCACAGACACCATTTGAGAATCAACTCATGGAGCCACTGAGTTGGGCCCACCCCACCCTTGCAGTTGATTGCAAGGTCACAGAGGATCAGGGTCGTACACTCGATGTAGACGCAAAGCCTAAAAGAGCTGTGTTCATTCCCATCGTTGCAATTATTGAACATCCTGTTACGCAAATGGCTTTACATTTTGGGAGATGTGTGAGTTTGTTGGTGAGAACTTCCCTCAGGTCAGAACAAGCTCATAATTAAATACGGAAACGAGGGTCTAGGGAATGCACCGTGTTACCTGTGGAAAGATGATCGTGTACTGTAGTGCAATTTCCATTAGCTCCCAGATTTATGCATCGCAAATGTATCTTCGGGCAAATTAGGCGCTTTTTTGTTTCGGAATGATTTTTGGCCCGGCCATTAGACAATTTTCTAAAACACACACGACGAGCATGACACTTCGAGTGGTTCTTAAGTGGCAATTTAAATGATTATATATATATTTTTTAATTTGTTTCAAATCGTTTCCTGTTTTTCTCCCAATTTAGTGGCAAATTATACCCCCTATTTATTTCAATTCGCCCTCCCCCCCACAAACTCGCTGCCCGTTCTCCAGGTCATGCCAATTCTCCTGAGGCCAGAGATGATCCACCTCCTCCGAGAAGGAACTCACCTTTCTACTTCTGGAGACACAATTCGTGCTTCTTGGCGAGTTCATGCCGGCTCACCCTCCCCCCTCTCCCTGGGGCAGACAGCCAAATGCCGCCCCCGATTGGGGCTCCCGGCCAGGGCCGGTCTAACGCGGTCTGGTTTCGAACCGCGAACGTAATAGGCAGCTCACACTGGCAAAGCACCAGTCAATGCGAGTGCGTTAGACCGCTACGCTATTCGAGGCCCAGATTTAAATAATTTTAAAACTATGTCTAAAACATGGGCAGGAAAGAGATCCACGGTTCTGTTTCGTATCAATGCTTTTCAGTTGAACGTTACCATCGCTTGCGCTACAAAAATGCTGTGCCCACTTCATGCATGTCTGGAGTTAAGCGAGAGAGCCACAGATTCCACCCTACGCGGTGAACGAGAGAGAAACGACAGCAGCTGCGTTAGAGAAAAGCAGTAAAGAATCTCTGTTTGCCTCCACCAACCGCCCCCATCTACCATACAGCAGAGAGAAGAGCTAGCAAGACTTGGCATCCTGGGGGACACTTACCCAGTTGGATGTCTATAAGACTGGGCTGTCTCTCCACAGGGAACAGGACCTTGGGGGGCCGGTTGGTGAGGAGAGCTAGAAAAAGAACAGCCAGACGTGAGACAGGAGAAAGGGGAGAACAAAGTTTGTAACATCATCGCAATGGCCAGTTACAATACAGAGCAGATTTTGACAAGCAGTTTGGACTTGTTGGAGCTGCAGTGACTGCACAGTAGGGACGTCCATTCCCAGTAACGTTCCTTCTTGGAGGAGGTCAAACGAACCGAGGTGGATTCCGGTCTCTCTCTGTAAGAAAGTGAATTACATTTCTCTGGTTCAAATATTGATATTCTTTATGTTCGAAGCGATAAAAAATATTTGAATGAATTTATTTTAATTCTTTTTTTTATCAAACTGGATAAAGTACAGTAAATGAAAAGAGAAAAGTACCGAAAGGTTATCAACCCAATGCTCCGTGCTATCACGTTATTTGGAGTTAAATGGATTTTCTCCAACTCTTTCTCTCTCTCTCCCTCTCGTTCCTCACACACACGCGCGCGCACACACACACGCACACCACAGGTCATCTAGAAAATATGACAGCTCCCTGGATTAATTATAGAAATCATCCAGAGTTTTGGCGCAAATAAACTATTAAAGAAACTCGACTAAAGGTGTACAGAAAGTATCTGATCTTACGAGGCTCAAGAAGTACCGTGTGCATTTAAATGTCCACTTGCATTGTATAATATAATGCATTCAAGAGAGAGTGGTACAATATGAATGTATTTAACACTGTCAGGTAGCAGGTCTCCATTTCACTACAGAGAGAGAGAGTGTTTTATTGATTTACCTCCCCACAGAGACTTGTCAGAGGTCTAGGTAGAGCTGGTCCAACTAAATTGTTGAACTGCAAGCATCACATTTGAACACACACAGAACCCACAGCTGAAAAATTCAAAGGAAGAAGAAAAAAAATAATAATGCTCCCCCTTCTCTTATTCACTCTTACACGCCTGTGAAAAAACTGTTCAGAAAATATGAATATGTCTATTCTTAAAGAGAAGCAAAGCCATCTGCATTCTGGTACATGTTTTATACAACTAACAAAAATCTATGAAATGTAACCTAAATCAAAATTTGGCTGGGTTTTGCATAGTTTTACATCAAGGCATATTTGGTTAAAATTGTTTCAATATCCAAGTCAACTGACAGTGCAATTTTATGTTTTCTACTAATATTTATTTTATATTTGACTTTCAACTGGGGATAAGAGTAGGTCTGTACATACTATCTGAGTGCGTAGTAGATTGGACAGCTTATTTAAACTGTAATAGAGAGCTTAATGTTGACAGAGAGAGAGACAATAAAATGAGTACGCCCATGTTAAGTGCTGAAACTGAGTATAATCTAGCACCATTCTGCCACAAGAAATTCAATCATTTGGTGCTTTGTTGATGGTGGTGGAAACCGCTGTTTCAGGGACCACTCCAGAATCTCCCATAAGTGTTCAATTGGGTTGAGATCTGGTGACTGAGACGGGCATATGGTTTACATTTTTTCATGCTCATCAAACCATTCAGTGACACTCATCGTCATCCTGGAAGAGACCACTCCCATCAGGATAGAAATGCTTCACCACAGGATGAAGGTGATCACTCAGGGTCTGTATTTATTGTCATTTACCTTGCCCTCTAAGGGGTTGAGTGGACCTAAACCAGGCCAGGAAAATGCACCCCACACCATAACAGAGATGCCAGTATCCCTCATTTACTCAACTGTTTCCTTTATTTTGGCAGTTACCTGTACACACACACACACACACACACACACACACACACACACACACACACACACACACACACACACACACACACCCCATCACAGCCCCCCTGTGGCCTGCGCGTGCAGTGTGTCGCGCGGTAGTTTATTCCGAGCATCCTAGGAGGAGAAAGGAAAAACCCTCGACATAACCTTCAATTCAAGGAGAGTGCGGAAATTGTGCGTTATGAAAAGTCTTATCTTTTTGGCCCCTGCTTAATTTCGCCGCTCCATTGTGTGAGGAGTGCGGCGCGGGAGTGAAGGATGAGGCGCGGACCCCTCATCCATCTTGGCGGGACAGCCGCAGCTTTAGCATGCAAATGAAAGCTATCATTCTTGTCAACGCGCAGCCGGGGCGCACGCGCGCCTGCGGACCGCAGCCACTTAATATTCTCACGCCGGGGCGGACCACCCCCCTCACGGGCCGCCCGGCCCTTTTCAGTGGCCTCCCGTTCCACCGGCGCACCTGCAGCGAGGCGCCTATCTCCCGCTCCACCTTGCCCCCCCCCCCGTCCCCGCTGCCTCTCCGTCAGGGGAGATAACGCCGACTCTCCCGCTCACGGTTTTTAAACACTGCCGCGGTGTATCCCGCTCTGTCACCGTTGGGCACGGTTTACGAGCGGAAGCTTTATCCTCTCCTTCACCGGGCCGAGGGGCTAAACCTGGACGCTAATCGTTACTACATCCCTGACCTCAGATATGATGCTTTTTGTACCCGGCGAAGGCGCTTTCATCGCTCTGTCTGATAGTTGTCGATTACAGTAAATCGATTAAACGTCTCTCTGCGGTGTTTGTGCTTCCTTTTATTGCTGAATATTGTAGTGTGAACTGCTACAAAATGTTCTACGTTGTTTGTGTTTTTTTATAGCTCAATTCACAAGATAAATGCATTGAGACTTCTTTGAGATACAGCCCATGATGCTGAAAATGCAGGTGTGAGTAAAGGGATGTAATCCTCATATTAATATCACTCGACTTGTGCTTGGTTATGAGGTATGATATCGATACAATATAATGATTTGGACAAAAGTAATTGTTTTTCTTTTTTGTAAATTGGACTGGCAGTCAATTGTCTTTCATAAAAGTTTCAAAGAGGAAGTGACTTAACTTAACTCAACTTTTCAATGGCATACAAATATAACAAAAAAACTTTAAAAATGTTTAATTTATAAAGCTCTGTTATGTATCCACTATGTAATTCCACATGCTCTTTTATACTTTATGAAAGTGGCCTGTGCCATCGAGCCACTGCAACTAGGGCAGAATGCCGCTGCATGCCTAGTTTCCAACCTACCCAAGTTCACACGTCACTCCACTACTCACCACACTGCACTGGCTCCCTATTGCAGCACGTGTCAAATTTAAATCACTGGTACTGGCATATCAGGCCACTAGAGGAACCGCTTCCTCCTACCTCCAGTCACTCATCACACCCTACACCCTCCTCTGGCAAACTGACTGTCCCATCCCTTCGGGCGCCCGGTAGCTGTCCCTCACGGTCTCGCCTCTTCTCTGTCCTGACCCCTCGGTGGTGGAATGATCTTCTGCACCCAGTCAGGACCAAAAACACACCTCTTTAGACTCCACTACCACTGACTCTGTACATTAATTAACTGCCATCACCACTGTTTACATGTTTAAAAATATTTTAAAAACTAAACAAAGAAAAACACTAACTTTTCTTTCCTTGTGTTACAGATACGGTATGCAGCTGCCAACAATGATGTCTATTACAGTGTTACTACACTGATCTCTTGCACTAACTATGTTTAATATTACCATGTATAAATGCACTTTTTGTAAGTCACTCTGGATAAGAACGTCTGCTAAATGCCTGAAATTTAAAATGTAAATGTAAATATACTTTATAAATGTCCATTACTGTGACTATGATCTTTAGATGGCATTGGCTTTCAACAAATTTGTATCCTTCCCATGAAATCAATTAGCACACTGCCCTCCTAACCTCACAGACTGCAGTGGTCTCATGCAAAATTCAAAATTCAGAGTAAAATCTGTTTCCGTGCAACTCAAATGGTGGCCAAGCTATATTTTCACTGGACATGCTTCAGTGTGTAATACAAACACAATGAAGAGTTTTCGAAGATTCCTCCATTTCCTTTCTCCATGAAAACATGACAAAGCACGCCAACTAAAGCTTGTGGTACAAGAGCCGGACAGAGCGTGAGTGCTGCAGCAGGTTGAGCTGCCTCTTCTCTGAGATCAGCAACACTCACTGAATACATTGATACACTCAATACACCAGAGCTTCTTAAACTGGGTCCTGGGGATTTCCTGTGTATGCTGGTTTATGTTGTAGCTAGGGCCAGGAGAAAATCTTGGGTTGTTATCTGGCATGTAGTTCAGTCCTCCACCACCTAGGGGTCGATGGAGCCTGTATTTCAATCCATGTGTCAAAAAAGCACTCAATTATTTGTGGCAATCATTTCAGTTAATCATTTAATTACCACTTAATAAGGTGCATGACAATAAATACAGTTAAATGTTTATGTCCATTGACAATTATCACGTGCCCGACATGTAGTGTAGCCTATTAGACAATTCTGCAATAAATTCACCAAGAACATTGTAAGGCAAACAAATTAAAACAAAATAAATATGTGATACAGCTACCAGCAGCTCGTAAATAAAAACAGGAACAGTTATGAATGTCACTCATTTAAGTCCAGTGTTCTACATTTAAGTTAAATGTAATAATTTTCCATTGAGAGTTTGTCTCTTGCTTAGATTTGCGTAAAAACATCCTGACAAAAAAGGAACTTCTCTCAGCATTGATAGAATTCATAATTCACTGACAAGTAGCCTTTAGCCGTGAAAAATATTTATCCGCGGAATTGTTCAAAAGACATTTGGCAGTTTTTCTTAACATGCTGTTTGTAATTTTGAAATTCAGAGCGACAGTACTCGTCAAAGCCTGGAATAGAATCAAGTGGGAGGTTTTCTACCTCCAGACTCCAAACATGTTTACGGTCAAGAATCCTGACAGCCTTCAGTTGTTTGTGAGCTGATCGACTGAACCAGGGTTTCTTTCTCAATTTATCGAGATGATAAAATCCTGTGATCTTTTCTGTTACTGTACTTCATTGACTGTTCTAATACATTGACGGTTTATTGTTATGTCTGTGCTCTGAACCTGCTGTGGCAATTTTCGAAATGCATTCATCAGCTATTGAGCTTATGATTTATGGTTTCGTGAATTATACCTTCCCATCTCTCAAACCACTGGCTGAAGTCAATCAGACTTTTGCCACGCTGCACAGCGAGAGAGAGCCGTTTCACCAATCTCTCCATTAAATCATAAATTAAATCGTGCTGCCACACTTATTTTTGCCCTTCTGCTTTTTGAAAGCTATTTCTCCTCTCCCATGTCTGTCTCAAACTGTCAGTTGTAATATTTGTCGTGCGGTCTAAAAATACATTTCGAGATGTGCATAATACGTTTAAACCAGTCTGTATGTGATATACCAGTAGGATATTGTTTCACTCGGTCATCGATAGAAATGAGTCTCACAGATTTCTTGTGTCCATGCTTTCTCCACACTTACCATTAACAACATCGATTTATTGTTTTGCACTGATGAATTAATTGTATAACTTGTCACGTGCCCCTGCTGATTGCTGAACTCAGAGTGCCTACAGGGGCACCTGGAGGATAACTGCTCAAATTCAGCTCAATTTTCTCTGGGCCCTAGTTATGGCCCTTGATCAATTAAGGTTGTTGAAAACACATGTTTGCTTAAACAATTAAGCAAACAAGTAAATGTGAACAATTTCAAACTTTCTTCTATTAGATTTGCGTTCACCACAAAGATTTGCAAACACAAGCGAGCGGTTTGAAAACATAGTGTGTGGCAAACGCAAATGGTGTCGGACAGTGCTGCCCTGATGGAGATGTGTTCCCAGATGGGGATTATAATAATTATTTTTTTAAATAACTTCAGATGACAAATTATTACGTTTGACTTATTAAGTGTGTAATGCATGGTATAGTTATCATACTGTATAAGTTAGATGTTAAAGATATCTTGCAATGTCTCTTCTGCTCCGCAATTCTCCTCTGTGTGCCCTTGTGCCATCTGCTGTAGGGACGTGTAACGTTAGCTAGTTTTCATTCGTTTCGCCTTTGACTACTTAATTTTTTTAAATTAAGACGTTACTTAGCCAGCTGGCGCTCCCTGTTCTGTGTCACCATCAAGGGTATCATATTGAAAGCATTTTTTTCTAATCAACTTTAACTTGGACACAGTATCTCAAGGGGAAAAAGCGAAATAAAAAATCGAAGCATGAACACAAAGAGTTCAGAAAGCCGTTCAAGTTTCACCGTTCAAAGAAACTTTGCAATGCCGTGAACATTCTGGTCTGTTCGCTGAATTTGAATGCACCTCAGGTTTGACTTGATGTAATTTCCTCTGTCATTGCACTCTCCACCCATTCATTCTCCACAAATAGTTGTCCACAATTTAAGCACTCTGATTTCACGGGTTAAAATTATGGCAGGACTGAAAACCAACATACACAGTGGTGTTCCCCCGGACCGATTTGAGAAGCCCTGAAATACACAATGGAAATCAATTAAACAAATGAACACATCGAAGGTCTATGGAGAGTTCCTTGGACTTCATGGCTTGGCTATTGCTCCGACATGCACTGTGAACTGTGGGACCTTATATAGACAGGTGTGTGCCTTTCTAAATCATGTCCAATCAATTGGATTTGCCACAGGTGAACGACAATCAAGTTCTAGAGACATCTCAAGGACGATCAAAAGAAACAGGATGCATCTGATCTCAATTTGGAGTGCCATAGCAAAGGGCCTGAATATGTATGTAAATGACATATTTCAGTTTTAAATTTGCAACAATTTCTAAAAACGTGTTTTTGCTTTATCATTAAGGGGTATTGTGTGTAGATTATGGCAAACAAATCCATTTAAAATTAAGTCTACAACACAACAAAGTGTGGAAAAAGGGAAGTGGCCTGAATACTTTCCAAAGCCACTGTATATATACACACAGCTTTAATGAATGACTTAAGAACACTTCAATGCCATTTCACCACTAAGGATTAAAAGGTAAAGATTGAATCAAAACTTTGGCTCAACACCAAATAGGAAGTTGAAGGTGACTGGCCACTTTGGAAAAACTTCTGTGTGTTGTAACTGAATGGCAAATTATGTAAATTTCAAACATGATTTGAATAGATTCCACAAAGCCAAGATCTCTTCAGGAAGGAAAAGAAAAAGAGTAGTGTTTTAAGTGCAGAACAGTATTTTCAGTGCAATTGGTTTAAACGCATGACGAAATGAACGATTCAGTTTTGCAAATCATCCACCCAGAATTAAAACGCTTGCTAATGCTATATTTACACTACATGTAATGGCAGTACAGTTCCTGAGCTCACATTTGATGTGTAAAGTTCATTTGTGCCTGGTTGTAAATAACCCATGAAAATAATATTTTGGGGGGAACTTTGTTTATAGGTTTGGGAAGGCCTTACATGAATTTGGAGAGAAGAGCAGGGAATGAACTAGAGACCCAACATTGTCAGTACATATTACTTCACAATGTACCGTAATTGCGCTCTGAAATGGATCCGGAGGACACCATCAAATGTACCGTCGGTGCAGAGTGTTCTTTCCCTGGCCCCAAAACACAAGCTGCCTGAATTCAAATTGTCATTCACAGATAATGACCCTCTGTGTGGAACGTGTTATTTCACAGATTTATTTTCCAAATCTGCTTGTTAATTCTCCAGAGGTCTCGTGGATCTTGTTCCTCCAGCAATGATGATGGGAATTACTTCACTTTGAAACAGTTACATTGTTTCCTTCTTTGTCAGGTTAAACAATCTGCTAGTCTTGTGTTTTACGTGCCCGGAAATCTAGAAACAGGGAAATGGGCTGGTTTGATACCATCTTGTTGCAGACATAAAAAGAAATGTTCTGTACAAGGACAATTTTCCCCCCGAATATGCCTACAAAGGTAACAAAACGTCTTTCTCTCCCAAGACACTAACTCTGAAAAGTTCTGGTAGGTTACCTTGAGATTAAGGTGGGCAAGTTTCACCGTTGTGGCTTTTTAAATAATGTCAGGCTCTGCTCTTCAATGATCTGGTTTGAGTTCACCCAGCTGTAAATTCCCAGTAAATTCCCATTTCCGTGTGCTGTTTCGCATCTGCTAAAGGACTTTGAAGTTACCATAAAATAATCTGCTTTTTTTTTTCCTCATCCAGGTGACCTAGTTCATGCAAGACAGGTGTGCGTGGTGTTATTGCCTTAAAACCCCCTTCCGTGACATCATCGCCAACAAAAACTCTATTTCTGAGCTTCTTTTAGGCTGCCCAAAGCACAGGCATCATGTCACAGCTGTTGTCACCTTGAATTTCACAATTAAAGGTCTCGGCAGATGACTCATCAGCTGAGTGGCATTCACGCCCACGGTATTCCAAAGGTGTCCGTGGCACATTGCTGGCTTCACAGTGCCCAAGAATTTCCTACTTGTGACAATTTAAAGCATGTTTTCTTTCTCATAAATAATACCCGGTTGTAGCAGATGCTATTCTGGAACAATAAAGATAGCTACAGTAATGACCAAAAAATACAATTACGAAAGCTTTGCCTCTGAGATATCAGTGGGAAGGATAAGCGGAGAAGACGTGGCGTACACAGCGACTCTATGGATATTTTGCACGGAGCACACACACTTCATCCCAGACACATTTTTAAAAAAAAAAAAAGAATTTGAGTTGATTGACATGGTAAAAGTGCAGTTTAAGCTATATAAGTATGCACAGAATTAGGTGGGGGCAATGTCTTCAACCCAGATCAATTAAAACAGTTAAAAGCACCAAGCTAAAGATATCGTTTACCGAGTAAAGATATTGTAAATTGGCTCAGATTGGAAATCAATGCCTGCTCATTGCAGTTCTTGATTGTCTCAGGGCATTTGTAGATGTAGAAAGCAATACGTTTCAGATTTAATGCCATACAGGAAACATTTAGATAATTGTGATGCAATTTAATGCTTATTATATCTTAGTTAGTCAGGGAGGGATCTGTTGTATCTTTATTTGTATGTTCATTTTATTCTTACATTCATTTAAACCCTGGCCACCACGGTGACCGCAATATGCAACATGGTAAAATACTGTGAATTCCTTTTTTTCCTCAATCTTGACCTCAGGATCAAGTGAATCCGTTGGGCTTGTTAAAGTTTGACACCTCAATGAGCCCCTGCTCTAACTGTGAGCTTGGTACTTAACCAAAAATGGTTCAGTGTAAACATGGTAATGGAACTGATTTGAGTCTCGCTGGATAAGGCCGGCTGTTGAGAAAAATAATAATGTAATGTCAAGGAATTTGCGAGATGCTTCACTTAAGGTAGTTCACTTAAAGGGGAACTTTAGCCTAAAAATCTATTTTTGACAGTAAATTCATCTGTCCACCAAAAATATGGTAAAAGAAATGTGCCAATTACAACATACCAATCTTCAGATATCCATCTCCCATCCTGGAAATACCCACTCTCAGTAGTCTAAAATGTGATATCACCAGTTAACAAGGAAATTTCAACCCACTCTACAAAACGAGGCACCACATTGCAGTGGGAAGTTGTCCATTTGGTCGGTAAGGAGTATTCTATCAAATATTCTTTATTTATAGCCTCCCGCGTGGTCTAGCGGTAAGAGCGATCGACGCTAGCCACGTGACCGAGGTTTGATTCCACCGGTCACGCCAGTTTCGGCTCTGACCAAGGGTGCCAGTAGGGGGCGGCAATTGGCTGTCCGCCCCTGGGGGGGAGGGATAAAAGCCGAAGGAAAGACTCGCTGCATATATGAGTGGTTGTGCATCAGTGACAGGCCTAGGCGGGCACTGGCTTGAAGGAAGCGCTCGCTACTGGCTGGACTACGGCAACGAGTTCTCATATGAGGGAGGGGATAATTGGCATGAAACAAGACAGGGAATTATTTGGGGGAAAACAGCAAAAATAATAAATAAAAAATAAAATTATTTGGTGAAGTTCCCCTTTAAAGTATGGGTCTCCAAACGATGGCCTGAGGGCAAAATCCAGCCGTAACTTTGAACTTAACTTAACCTTTTTTTAACTTAACTTTTCAGATCAGCCAATTTTATTTCTAGCATTTTTTTTAAACTAATATAATCGAATGAGTCCAAGTTCACGCACTGGGCGAACACATGTGGGTGGAGATTGCAAATAGAGCTGAACCTTAATGGGTAAAACATCCTGCATGTTCAGAAACTACATTATCAACAATGAAAGATATAGCTAACACCTTTTATTTATAGGAATTGGAACAGGTGATGAATTGGTGCACTAACAACAACATTAATAAATAAATATAACTATAACCCAATGTTCTATGGGGCAAGCAGGGCCATGCATACACAAACAGCTTCTGGTATGTGTGTCTAGAGAGCTGTAAGTAAATTAAGCTGTAAGTTGATTAGCTATATGCACCCAACACTGGCCAGTTAGTCAGTGAAAACCAAGCCCATAAATCACACGGAGGGTTCCAGAGAATGATTTCATTCCTCAGTTGTACAAGTTCAGAGTACAAGTTTGGAAATGGTCTTTTAAGAAGTACCCACAGTACCCATGATTTACACCATAGCTGTATGCATGTTGGCGACCATTAATGTAATGGTAGTCAACATTCACACAACAGCTTTGATAATAACTTAATTATTAATATGCAAACAATGGTTTAGATTTTGCATTATAATAGGCCTTATGTCAGAAAGTGCAGATGAATATGGCTACCATTCTACATCGAACGTAAAAAAATAAAATAAATGTGTATTCAAATTCAAGGAATTTTTATCTGAGTGTAGCTAACCTATTCATGAAGCAATTTGCAGCTTGGATTCTGTATTAAGGACAGTCTTTAAATTTAAATTGCCCACAGATAGCAGAGAAGCAATAAAATGACAAATTACATTGCCAGGTGGCTTGATAATGAGTCACAGAAGAACACAGACAGTGTAATTTACCATCTTAATGCTTCAAAGTTAAGAGTAAGTAAATTACAGAGTTGTGCGGGTGCTTTATAAAACCATCCATAATACACTGCATGAATTGGGGTTTCATTGTCTGTCTCCTCTTAATAATAGGTATTTATGTAGAAAAAATGTAAACCATTTCTTATTGAAAACACAATAATAACAGAGATTATTTTAATAAGTAATCTTGACATATCATACCGTAACTATCTACAGAGAGATGGAAAAGAGTGTTTCCCCTTTGCTTGTTCGTGTAAACAATTAATCAACAATGGAGTACTGCACATCTGATAAAGCGCAGAGCACTTCACTTAGCCCACAATGTCTCCAGGATTAAAACCAGGATTAAGCTATTAAGATTGAGAGTTAACCTGCTCCCGGGAACGTTTGATGAAGCTCGATAAGTTGCCATGGAAATAAAACCCCTTATCAGCCAGTTACAAGAGACTGTGGAGGGTGGGGGTGGGGGGGGGGGGCTGGGAGAGTCAGATTTTTCAAAGTTATTCTGGACAATGACTTAATCTACATTTGTGAAACAGGTCCCTGGTGTTCTATCGGCTGGACCCGCTGGGAGACAAACGCGCCACGGTTAGGAGGAAGTAGTAATGAGGTCCTGGGGACCCTCAAGAGGGGCACTGCATGACCCCAGCTGGGGGACCGGGCAATCACGCCCGCGTCTCCAAACCTTTGGGGAGAAAAATAAATACTGAATAACAAAAACACCAGTATCCAACAAACAGAGTTCATAAACAATCTGGAATAAGCAACATGTCACCTCTTCAAAACAGGAACGCAATCATGAATAATTAACCACACTTGTGTGAAAGCCACACATTAATAAGAAAACAGAGTCGCTAAAGCAGAGATTAAATGCCTTGTCTCTGTGCAACACACTCATCAGTTAAGGAATCATTTCTTGCACGGAAAACAGGAGCCTTAATTTATTCTTTTAATTAAAGCACATCAAGATGGCAGACTCAGTTGTTTATATTTACAGAGCATTCCTCAAGTGCAAGATATTCAGAGCAGATGGCGACTTGCAAGCGATCGATGCCTTTAATGTGACTCATAGTGATTTTTCTTTTTTCTGAGGTTAAAAGCTGCAGAAGTAATGTTTCTCCATGGCAGCATTTGATCCGTTGCAAAAATCCCTCTTATCTATTCGAATGAAAAAGCTAACAATTTGCCATATCATTAAAAAACTGGGTCAAGTGCTGATCAAAAGATGGTTATTGATAAAAGAAAAAAAAATCATTACTTTGGAACGGCGAGAAAATCTTTAGCGGGGGTAAGCTTTGTTGTTCAGCACTAAGCCTGCGAGCGATTTTTTTTTGCTGTGACACGGTCAATTTCCAGAGGAAGCAGTGACACACACAGATCCGCACCATGTAGACAGAGCATTTATTTTCAACCCTTCAGTTTGACCTTAGGAGGGATTTATCCCTCTCAGTTACATCCTGTCAAACACATTCCAGCTGATTTTTTTTTGTAGATGTACATCTTCATGGATTGGGCCAACGGTGCTGCATTAAAGAAAACACACACAAAAAAAAACCCTTTGGAAGGTGAAAGAACGGAAGCCTTTGCGATAGTGGCACCGACTCACGACAAGCGACTTAATGTTGATAGACCTGCTAAATCATAACGCTATCTGTGCAGTATCTTTTTTTTGACATAAATAATGCAGAAGGAATACAATCAAGCGTTGACAGGACAACCTTTGCGGGGGAAGTGTCAGGAAATTAAACACTTATGTGTCACCCCATTCTCAACTCTCTTGAAGCCACTGGGGCATATGACTTATGCCGCTGTGTGACGGGCACCTCTGTCACCGTTCTCTCTTATCAAACGACACCCCTGCCACATTAAACACCATCCCATCCACAAAATCCTGCTTAACAAATGAAACTGCCGGCTGTCAGTTACACGTCCCGGGCTATTGCGGACGTTTTCATTAGCATTCCGCGAGCGTCGAAATGCACTGTGAAATTAGCGAAGATTTTAAATAAAACTTTTGACAGCAGAAAATGCAAATAGCTGCCGGTGTGGGAGCACTTATTTTAAGAGTTTGAAAGCCGGAGGTGGGCAGTGCATGGCTTCGGTGAGCTCGTTTAGTCTAAAGTGCTGCGGTATTTCCAGACACACGTGCAGAGGGGAGGGTTTCAGCCTATAATTTTCAAGTTAAATCAAAGGAGAAGGGGCAGCGCATTTAGCCGCTCCTCTTGAATAGCACTAACGATTGCAAACGATAGATCAAATTGACAGATACAGGAAACTGCCAAAATAAAGGGAACACCAACATAGAGTGTCTTAATAGGGCGTTGGGCCACGAGCCACCAGGACAGCCTCAATGCGCCTTGGCTTATTTTCTGCAAGTGTCTGGAACTCTGTTGGAGGGATGCAACACCATTCTTTCACAAGATATTCCATCATTTGCTGTTTTGTTGATGGTGGTGGAAAATCTTAGGCCTGTCCAGAGTCTTCCATAAGCGTTCAATTAGGTTGAGATCTAGTGACTGAGACGGCCATGGCATATGGTCATTTTCACACTCATCAAACCATTCAGTGACCAGTCATCCTGGAAGAGACCACTCCCATCAGGACAAAAATGCTTCACCATAGGATGACTGTGATCACTCAGAATGACTTGCCCTCTAAGGAATTGAGTGGACCTAAACCATGCCAGAAATGCGTCCCGTACCATAACAGAGCCCCCAGAACCCTTCACCGTGTGAAACAAGCACACATGGACTGTTTCTTGAGAACAAAGGAGGAGGACCATATGACCTTTGATTAATCTGCCACCTCACACCCTAGAGTTATATTTGCAGTCAACTGACGCACAGTTGCTAGTTTGTTTTGCCTTGCATCTTGAACCAATGCATGGACATCACGGACAAAGAGTATGCCCTTCCGACCACAGTGTCCAACATCCCTCCATGCCAATGTCACAAGCCACTGTTCCTCACGAAACATCAGCAAGTTCCTGCCAAATGTGCCCCAACAATCACCCCTCTTTCAAAGTCACTGAGATCTCTTCGTCTTGCCATGGTAGCCAAAATATTAGGTCCAGCATTTTTATACATGACCCTATGCATGGTGGGATGTTAATTGCTTAATTATTAAGTGTTTCCTTTATTTGGGCAGTTACCCATAGATGATGTTGATCGACGTTCGTTTTTTCCTCATTATTATTCTGAAAGGATTTTAATGACCTGGGGCCTGTCTCACAAAAGAAGTTCAACATAGTGTATCTTTGCATTAACTGGCTACACAAAGCCTAACAAAGGCAATTACGGTTAACCTGTCTCACGATGGTGGTTATCAACTCCCTCTGTCAGCCCTGGTTTTTCAGATTGAGCTATGAGCGCGTGCACACAAAAGGGGCGGCGTTTGTAACAGCCAATCGCATGCAACATGAACAGATCCAGAGTTGTTTCACGAAGCAGGATTGGTGGGTTAACAAGATAACTTTGGGATTAACCCTGGGTTTTCGGTCTCATGACTGTGGCTCACCCAGGGCTGCGGGTGATGGTAATGTGATGTAATGTGCTAGGTTTGTAGCATAAGTTACCATGGCGATGCAACCCGGTTAAAGGTAAGCCACAGTCGTGAGACCGAAAACCCAGGGTTTAGCCCAAAGTTAGCTCACTAACCCACTAATCCTGCTTTGTAAGACAGTCCCCTGAACTAATGTAAGCTGTATTAATCAACATATCAATCATATCCCAGCAAAATCTAAGATTCAAAATTTACATGAATGCAAAAAAAAAAAAAAAAAAAAGTTCAGTAGACTATCAATGATTTGTTATTCAATAATAGCTGTAGGTACTTCTGAATAAACAACACTAATATAAAAAAAAATATCCCTCATGTTTTTTTAATACAAATAAAACCCACTTAGATTCCTCCAGCACCACCAGATCTTTCAAATTAAATGGTGCTGTGAACAATGGCAAATGTCAGCAACAGGGCACTCTGGCCGTCATCAAACTCTTAGCAGCGGCTAAAAGCATTCCTCGCATTTCACAGAGCAAATGGAGCCTCCGTCTCTGAGATTTCCAGCCGTAATATTTGACTGGGGTAGTGACTTCTTATATACGACAAACACACAAGCAAACAAATGAGGAAACAGGCTCTTGGGAAACAAAAATGTAATCAATTGAACGCCATTTAATAAAATGCCTCAAATTACCTCTACCGTCATTTGTGTACTTCTTTGCACAACCACAGCGATGAAATATTCATCAGCTCCATAAGTCAGCGGCTTTTTATTGCAGCGTTTGTTACACACTGCACGGGTCTGCTTGAACGCACTCCGATGACCACGCCACTAATGCAATAAATGATTGTAGCGTATCTGGCGACTCCAATATGTAAACATCAACATCAGCAGCTCTCGCGAAAACACATTTAGAGCGGCATTGTGTGCGTTTTAACAGGAACGGCACTCATATACAATCGCTGCCTTTGTTTTGCGGGCGTAAGGGATTCATTTCTGCCGGTTTCCACAGCCAATGGAGTGAAAGATGACACTGGCGCGCGCTTTCATCAAAGAGAATGACTTTAGAGGCGTCAGCCGCTCCCACACAGCGCAGCGAGC
The DNA here is from genome assembly GCA_029706075.1 of Aldrovandia affinis. NCBI lineage: Eukaryota > Metazoa > Chordata > Actinopteri > Notacanthiformes > Halosauridae > Aldrovandia > Aldrovandia affinis. The sequence goes on along the minus strand of JAINUG010000135.1, from coordinate 2,623,361 downwards.
AGCGGTGTTCCTTACCGCGAGGACACATTAAAACCACGGCCCCGGATAACTTCATTGCGAACTTCGCAAGTGTGGCGAAACACACCTGGCGCCTCGCATACATTCATCGGGAGAGTTAGCGGATAACGAATGCCGAGGAAATCCGAGCACGCGATGTCTGTGGGCTCACCCAAGCACTCTGTCATTATAATGGTTATGGTTGCAGAATTCGGAGAACATTCATTTTGTTTTCTTCCTCCTAGGCCGGGCCATCATTCTAAAAAACCCTGACTGTGTGTGTGTGTGTGTGTGTGTGTGTGTGGGGGGGGGGGGGTTGATGCCAGGGACTTTGGTGCACAGCGATCATAGTGCTCATCATTAGTACAGTAATGGAAACACATCCCTGGAAAACGATAAAAGTTCATGTCGTGGGCTATGGCTGAATGTTTTTTTGTTGTCTCTTCGAAGGAAAAAAATAAATAAAAATAAGGCCCCAGCTCTGGCAATGATTCTCGCAAAGAAAAGCACTTCTTCATTCCGTACCGCAATTAATTATAACTCCCTTCAGCATGTTCTGTTATGACTGTTTCCTAAATGGAGGGAAACAAAAATAAAACCTTTGAATATTTTTGGCCTTTGCGTAGTGAAAGCACATGGATCCCACCGTGCGTAACGGATGCCTGCTGTGGCGTGTGGGCTTCAGGTACGAACGTCAGGGACAAAGTGACGCAGAGGCTTGATCTGAGAGCCGAGGCCTGTCGTTCACTCCGACAGGCCTGCTCACCACCAGATCCATGCAGTCAGGAGAGCACACCCCACCCCCCCCCCCACCCAGGACAAAACCCCCAGGGGGAGGGAGAGAGCTCACAGGACCAGGGCCTGGTGGAGGGATGGAGAACATATTCAGCCACTGAGCCAAAAAAATAAAAATGAAACAAAAAACAAATCAAATCAAATCAAAACCGCATAATTAATATACTGGCTGGTAACACCCCTAACTCCGAACTGACGTGAAAGAATGAAACTGGGATCGGATTGGACGGGGGTATAACGGCCAATCTGCGTCATGGTAACAGCATGGGATCACAATGGTGTTAATGGTGCCCTGGCGGTAAGCAGAACGGAATGTGAAAGACCTGTGAGTCACACCGATGTAACGTCAGCTCTTCGCCACACGATTGCACAGGGTTATCGGGAGGCTAATTACAGTGAAACATTGCGCACTACCCCTGACTCTGGCCCTGACTCTGGCCCTGCAACATGCTGGCCGGCATAACATGCTGTAATCCATGACTGACGGCCCTGGGCAGTCTCGGTCCGCTACAGGTAAAGGGCTGGGCTGCAAACACATGGAAAGAAACAGCGGGGAACGTTGGCGGTAAGGTTTGCGGAAACGGTGGTATTGTAAGGTTTACAAAATAGTTACATAATAATTTAAAAAAAATTGGACGTTTGCCTTTATATTAGTACGGTCTACTCTCCACCCCCACGTATGGCACCACGGCCAAACCAAACACTGCACCTGGCTCCGCCCAAGTGCCTCCACTCCCCCTCTGGCAGCCAAGCTCTAATTAGACACAACAGTGATTGAGGCGCTTTTGTCGGACGTAGCGGCGCTGTCTTGACAGGCCTCGCTCGTTCGGACCGGCGGGGGCTGTCTGCGGTGCCCCTGCCCTACCCCGCCCCCTCACCTGAGCTTGCAGCGTTTGTGAGATCACTGCAAAATGTCAGAACCCACACTCACCCATGCAGAACAAGCCTTTGTTTTAGCAGTTCTGCTCGACCGAGCGGTCTGAAAGTGAAATGCGAAGACAAGGGAGTCACACTCGGAAACGATTAGACCCCGAGCCTGGAAAGTGGTGTTTTAAACCCGGAGAACATCACTCGCACAAATAACTTGTTGGTGCAAAAAGCTTTTTAAGCACCGTGTGACCTTTCTTTGGAGGGGCTTGATGGGGTGTAATTTATAGATTAGAACCACGGCGAGCTCTCAAAATACCCCACTGAATAATACATCACATTCCTTTCCTCTTCAAAGTTTCCTTAACAATTACCGTACATGTATTTAACGCCGTACCAGGGGGGAAAATAACTACATCGTGACATTCAAACGTGAAGGAAAATGGCAAAGCCTACAAATTGAACACAAGAACCAAATATTCTCACCTACCGCTTTAGTGGATATTAAATTCTAAGTCTAATTCAACATTCTACAGCACCGCACTTAATATTTCATTGGCGGACCATGAAATGACACGACCTTCCTGGCATTTCCCTGCCTTCTTTATATTTCAAAGGTGCCCATATGTCTTTCTCAATTGATAGCTCATTACGCTTGCAGCTACGCCATTATTGATGCCGAACCGTCAGAACGCTTTAGATTTAGACTTCCCCATCAATAATTAACAAACTATGTGTGAAGTGAGCGCCAGTGGTTTATCGCACATTCATAATTCATCATCGAGAGAATTTTATTTGTCATCTCCTAACAACATGTTTATGCATCACGTCCAAATATGTCACTGTCAATACGTGAACTCAACAGGAAGTCGATTTAGCGCTCAGATCCCGGTTTAGACTGAACGGGTAACTCAGACCTCCTGTGTACCACTCTGGGGGGGATTCGGTGCTCAGACGCAGTGCGATCCTGCAATTAAGGTTTCCGCCGCAGTTAGACCCTTAAGCACAATACCGTGTTAAACAGCCGTAGAGGTGGCAGAGGTTAATTAGGTAATTAGCTAGGTACTCATAAATTCATACAAAAACAAACAAGCCAACCGGTAAGAGGCTAGGAAAACATATAATGTACGCTGTGATTAATTCACGAACATTGGGTACGTATGCATTTGTCAAGCGCCAATTGAATCTTTTCAGGATACATGCAAGTGTGCACGCACGCACAAACACATACACACGCATACACACACAAACACACACACACACACAAACACACATGCACGCACGCACACACACGCACGCACACAGGATTAGTGCAGTTTAAGATTTGATTTGGCACAGAAATAAATACTTACCAGTAACTGACATGCTATATTACAAGAATATTTTTTCATAGCATTAGTATTGTCCAATGTGTCTTCTACAGTATGTATCCATTTCCTTCATATGACCAGGGCTCTTATTTCTAACGTTCTGGTAGAAAATAAACATGATAAAACTTGGTGAAGTGAGTACATACATACAGCAGCCCAGCTGGGAAAAATGTTTGGCGGAAAACACAGAGGGCAGCACTTTGGTTTAAGATGGTCACCTAGTTACCCCAGCCGCGACTTTCATCCTCCATTATTAGTCGTTTTCAATCTAAACTCCTTTTGCAAAGCTACACACAGCAGTGCCACCTGCAGACGTGGGAACTAACTGAAGT
>JAINUG010000135.1:2505000-2615000 GCA_029706075.1 Aldrovandia affinis | reverse complement strand
TAATTTATTGACTGCTGTAAGAAAGTGGTGATTAGCATTTGGCTTCAGGGAGCAGTCCAACTAAACACAGAAATGAGTAATGAACTGAAACATAAAACAGTACTTTTTTTTGCCCAGATTATTTTAAATGTTAATGCATATGTATAGCATTGACCCAAAAGGTCAATTTCATGCAAGTTCCTCAAGGTCAGCAGGCAATATGAAATCAGAGATGAATTTCTGATTCGGCCCAGCGCTGCGGCACAGACTTCCAAGGATTCTGGGTATTGCCCTTTTTCAAAGATGGCCCACAGTAATGCCGGCTAGCTAGTAATAATTGTGTGCGTCAGAAGTGCTTTTACACATATGACAAAGACAAGAGTACAGAAACAGGAAAGACAGACAGACAGACAGACAGACAGACAGACGGGCAGTAATGGCAGAAAGGCACACCGTATCCTCTAACACAGAATTACCAGGGCTTTTTTGAACAGTCTATCTACAGAGATCTTCTTTGTGTGCAGTACTAAAGCCCATTACAGACATTTAATAGAGGTCACTTCACTTTACTTGTGTGGATAATTCCATTCCAGGTGACATCACACTGAGGTTAAACTTGGCGATTAAGTAATAATAATTTCAATAATTGTGTCAATTAAAAAGATTAAAACAAGGCTAAAGTGGATTTGTAAGCTGGCTGCAGAAAATGAACTCCCCCCCCCCCAATTGTCCCTCAAAGAGGGAGCGCGAGGACCGATGTTTGTCGTCGCGGTTAAACCATATCGGGAAGCAGCGAGAGGAGACCCTTTTCAGCACTCATCTTGGGACTTAACATCTCTTTGGCTGCGTCTTATCATTTAAACGTCAAGCAGACCTGAGCGCTTTACATGCTCCGGGTGATTAGCCGCGAAGGCGCGCAACACTGTCGCATCGCGGGTCGCATCAAGCTGTCAGCGCGCCGGCGTTTACCCAGTCGCCTCGGCGACGGCAGCGCACATGCCCCTGCTCTGGAGCGGATACGAGCGGGCGATCGGCTTGTGTGTGACGCACTCGGGTGGCTGAGGGATTCCTGGGGAAGGCGGACAGTGAGCGCTCCAGTCTATCATCGTGTTCAGTAATGCCCCCTGCCCCGCCCGCCCTGCCCCGCCCGCCCCCACCCACCACCCCCGTCACTTCATTATTCCAGTTGCTGAAATTAACCGAGTGGCAAAAGTTTAATTTCTGGCACGGGCTGGCCGCTTCACGCACTGTCATGTCTAATGAGATCCCTCCGATTATGTATAAAATCAGTAATCGCATGTGAAAGGTGTCTAATTGACTGCGATTCCTCCCTGTGAGCGACCCGGGCGAAGGGGGCCCATCTGTGGCAATTTTCCTCGTCTGGTTTATTTGGGCCGGCCAGGCTCACGAGGAGACCACACCGCACGATCGACCGGGGGGGTTCACGCGCCGAAAACAGATGGCCCGACATTTTGTTAGCGCATCAAATGAAGAGGAGCGAGCGAAGCGGTGGCCGGAGCCTCTTGCAGGGCTGTAACACCGCTAATTAAATGTACATGTCTGGAGAGAATCCCGCTGTGGCCTCTCGCGTCCCTGTTTGGGTCAGCGATCCGCTTTCTTCCCCCCCAGAGCTTTGAAATCGAAAGTTTTTAGCATTCTGTTTCTCCCGGTACATGGGAAGAAAAAGGTACATACTTAACAGAGTCAAGGTTTCACTTCCATCATAATGAAGGACCGATGCAGTTTGCCAAATCTATTGTGTGCACCTCCTATGTTCCCACGGCATTGTGCTAATAATGACATTTTTCATTCTATAGGAATACTAGCTTCTCCAACTTTGCCCATTTCTAAAGGTTCAAGTGCTGGTGTCTTGAATAGACAGCAATAATAGCTCCAGTCGAAGGAGCCATTTCCCTAACCCTGGCTGAACATGCAACCATGTTGCGGAACTTTCTAAAGCTGCCTCGGATTCTCCTCTCGCAGTCAGCCTGTCACCTTTGGAATCCTAATTATACTGCTGTTCCAGATGCAAGGCTTCCTGCCGTGTTGATACTCTAGTTAAAGAGCTGGTTCATCCATAGTGAGTGCCTAAAACAGCATAGTTTTCAGCTGTGCCGTGCGTGTATCCAACTCTCCTCCCCTCCCCCTGCAGGGTGGCCATGGTAACGGACCATTTTAAAAATGGCCCCTTTTTTTGATGTCTTCAAAGTCGTAATTGTTTTGTTTCTTTGTGGCTTTGCACGGGGCGATGAAAGACGAAGACAGCGAAGGCTAAACGGGTAAAGGCATAATCTTCTACCTCATTAAAGTCTAATGTGAAAATTGCAATGTCGCTTAATGAATTTACAAATCTGAAATGACCCACAAGAGAAACTGAATGGAGCCCCTGTACAAAGGCATCGACGCTGAGAAAAAAAAAAAAAAAAAAAAATCAATTTACGTAAATGAAAGGTTTTTAATAATATGACTTCCTCTGCAACCTTTCTCTGGTCTGCCTGGAAGTTCAGTGGGAATATAAATAAAGGCTTCAGGCTTTCAAAGTCCTTTTCAAAATGCCTTCATATTTTCTTAACATTATGACTACCCTTTAGAGAAGCCGGACCACGGTTCTAGATGTTTAGCAGTTTCATGAGGCCTCTAAAGTAACAGTACACCGCACTCTGTCTCGAAGGCAATGTTACCAGGAGAAGCAGACACACACACATTTATCTGAGCGATGACCTCTCTGCCGGTACCAAAATTGATTACTTTGCTTGGACCATTGTGTTCGGGAGGGAGGGACGACAGAGATTAGGATTGCGCTGCTTCCGAATCACCATTTGAAAAACACTGGGGAATATCAGCGTACATGTCTGTGGACAGCTATTTTAGTATCCTGGCCACAATATACATAATATATTCATAAAGTCATATAAATACCGTACATTAAATGTTGGGTAACAAAAAAAACCTTCTACTGTATGTCAGCCAACTGTCCCTCGTAAACATGAATTAATTAAAGAAAATGAGCGTTCGGTCGTTTAAAAGACAGCCAATCGGCGGCTGTAAAGAATGCATCGCACTGCCACATTTGCGCCGATGATCACATCAATCACACCAGATCTTGAAAATAAATAAATAAATAGATCAGACGTCAGTGAAAATCAGTTTACTCTAATTTCATCACGGGAGGGTAATTCTGGCGCCAGATTCATTCCGATGCACGCGTTTGCTCGGAGGCGCTGACAGCCCGAGCGGTGTGATGGCTGTTAAATGATCTCTTTTCATCGTTTTAATCGATATGGCCTATTTGTGTTCGTCACATCTCGGGCCGCATTGATTTATGAGGCTCAAGTTCATCTAATGGCGGTTTCGTTTGTCCCGTGGCGGAGAGAGGCAAATTGGCTCTCCTTCAGTCCTCTGCCTGATTGTGTACAAACAAAAGGAAGACGCCGAACACAATGGGCCGGCAGGGGCCTGGCCGGGACGGCCCATGCAGCAGGGGCCCCACTACAGGATCCAGGACACCGTCTCCGGGCCCTTCGACACGTGTAAGTGGGCGAACCCGTCAGCTGAGCGCCATTAGCCCACTCCGCGCGAATGCCTGTGGGAGCAGGATGTGTCTCCGTGCAGTTCAACTACTCGGATACTCTCCAGATACAATCCTATTAGGTCGCTCTCACACAGAATGATTTAGCTGTGACAGTGTGTGTACTCCTTCATGCCTGGCAGTCACCTCTCCCCCTGGGTCATACATGCAACCCCCCCCCCCCACACACCACCCCCCACACCCCAAAGATTCTCAGAGCACTGGATCTAGCCAATGAGGGAACAGCTGAGGTGGAGACTATTTGCTACAAATATTTGGCCACTAAGCTTCCGTCTCACTTAGATATGTGAATTGAACTCAGATTCTTAGTCTGTACAAATTTACTCTACGGAGTAGAGCAGTGCAATATTACATGAATCATTTATAACATGTGAAAGAACCTTTAAATCTACAGCTAATTGCTAAGTTGCGAAGACTTTCTCGCTCAAATTGTTCCGGACTGCAAAAATGATTACATTTGCATCACACGGAGTTATCGTGAAACTGAAAAAATTGTCCACAAACACAAACAAAAAAAGTCCCAGGATATGAACCGACCCGAATGCCATGTCGCTAAAAACTATCAGACAATAATGGACACCCCCCCTGCTGGTTAAAATATTGTTTGGAAACTCAGGAAAAACAGCTTGTGCATACAATGCATGCAATATGATACAGTGATACTGTATCCTCACAAGACCACATGCAAATATGCGCTTTATCGGTTGGCGCATTTTTCCAGTCTGCCAGGTCTGAGCCCTCATCGGTTTTCTGGAAGCGATGTCGCCTGAAAGAGACTCAAAAGAAAACAATCACAGCCTGGCTCAAATGGAACTGCGATCGCAGCGGGATACCAGAGCTGGCTGCTACCGTGGAAGCGGATTGGTCAGGCCGAGGGAGGGGCACTCAACAGGAAACGTTTCCACCTGCGTTACTGCTGTAGTGGTGCTTGAGGGGGAAACACACACACACACTCCTCCGCTCCGCTTCGAGTACCACCGAAAGAATCGCACGTTACCAGCGAGCGGAGACACATCGCCAGCTGTAGGCGTTCGGTTCACAGAGGCACGCGAGGCGCGAACACGAGGGAACGTACGCCGGTCTCACGGAAAGGCGGACGCTTGAACGCGGCGCTCCGTCGCGAGGCTTCCGCGACCGTCGTATTTACAGGTCACAAATCCCAGGCATTGTGTTGGCCCTCTGTTCGTCTCACTGTACGGCAAATTAAAAGAGAGAAACTATTAGCTTTTTTAATAAGGTGTGCTTGAATGATCCCACACTTCATTACTTCCTTGTCGATTCGCATTCTCTGCATGCTCCATTGGCAGCAATGGTTTCACGGAGCAATTTCCAAGACAATGGGCTTGTTGAGAACGTGATGGATGTCAGCATTATTAATTATCCAGCTCATTACCGAGTGAGAATAAATCTCTCTTTTTTTTTAAATCTGGAGACCATCTCGCCTGATAGAATAGGCCACAGCGGGCTTCCCACAGCCCCCTGATTTCATTAAACAGGCTGTCACTTCCCTGCTTTGCACTGAGACACCCTTACTGCATATGATTGTCAAATTTGTTAGTACTGTGGTGGTCCCCAGCCCTCCACATTCTCACCCACTCCCCTCCCCCCACACCCCCACCTACTCACCCGTACCCCCCAAACTCCACCTCCCAACTAGCCCGCCCCCACACCAGCCATCCATCACCCCCCAACTAATACTATTACCTCAGTAATCCCTGGCTCAGAGTGAATTTGAAAAACAACTCTTTTATGATGAAAGTCATTTTATATCAGAATTAGCAGGTGATTGCGGCTTTAATAACCCACTTATTTATAAAGTCGTCAGTGCGGTGATTAAGCCTCGGCTCCAATTGACTTTCCCATTATTTGCGGAGAGAGGCTGAGTCGCTCTGCGTCTTCCTGCTTCTCACCAGCGGAGCGGTGGGTTGGCTGTGACCTGAACCCTCAGTCGCTTCCTCTCTCTCTCTCTCTCTCTCTCCTCTGTCCATCTTTCTCCATCTGTGTCTCTCTTATCAAACCTGATGTTTCTCTCTTTCACCCTCCTTCTCTCTCTTTCTCCTCTCGGTCTCCACGCTCTGTCGCTCACGCTCACCCTCCCTCTCACTCTCCCTCTCTCTCTCTCTCTCTCTCTTTCATCTTTCATCTGTGTCTCTCTTATCAAACCTGATGTTTCTCTCTTTCACCCTCCTTCTCTCTCTTTCTCCTCTCGGTCTCTCTCTCACGCTCCCCTCCCTCTCACTCCTTTCTGCCTCTCTCCCACCCTTTCCGCCTCTGACGGAGATGAAGAATCGCTCAAGCGGATGCGAGATGTGCGTGGGGGGGGGAAGAACACCCTTCACAGATAGATCCCAAACTCAGCCTGGGCCCTTCCGCAGGTCACGGTGCTGACCCGCAGGCGTAGTTAGACGCCACGGCGAGAGGCGCCGTCTCCGGCGGGACCGTAAAGCCTCCAGCATCCTCTGCGGCAGGGCCGCTGGGTTAATTAAATCTCCCCTCGTCTCGGGGCGCCGCCTCTCCGCTCTCCCGGTGACAATCCCTCCGCTATTCTGTGGCCTCACCTCTGCACCCCCCGCACGGGGCTGCCAGCTCATTTACCTGTGCTCTTAGAGCCAGCCTCGCGCCGGGAATGGTAATGCGGAGTTGTCGATAAGCTCCCTTCAGCAGAAGGGAGCAGATGGGTACGGATGGCTGGAGCGTTCGCCCCGTGGTCTGGAAGTGAACGCGGGGGTCTCATCCGCGGAAAAAATAGGGTTTTTAGAGCATTCAAATGAGGCATGAGCACCTTGAAAAAGATTCAGAGTGAAGATGTGCTGCAAGTTTGTATTCGTATTTATACTTTCTCTCTTTGAGACAGGTCTAATATCGCCACACAAAAAAGGCCTCCAATGATACACTTGAGAGGACAATTCTGTAATTGACAAATAATAAATTAATCGTTTTGGTTACAGACCGATTGCAAGACTAACTGGACAGTCAACTGTCTCACTGAATAGCTAGAATGTGTTAGTATACCTAAACTGTTAAATGTACCACATTACATGTACTTAAGTAAAAAAGGGCTTTTCTGCTAATGAGCTATCCTTATTCAAACTGGTAAAGTGGTTACCGTTATCATAATTATATTCTCTCTCTCTCTTCTCTCCCTCTCACTCACACACTCTCACCCACTCTCTCTCTCTTTCTCTCTCCCTCTCCCTCCCTCTCACTCACACACACACATACTCTCACCTCTCTCTCTCTCTCTCTCACACTCATGCTCTTTCTCGGTCTCTCTGATACACACAGGTCTGATCATGAAAACGGTGTTGCCATGGAGTCTTTAGAAACAGGGTTCTCTGAGACGCATGAAAGGAAATGACAGTTTGACTTCCTGTCATGAAGTCAATAAACTACTTGAAATACGATATATGGTACCTGTTTTGTGCAACAATCTCGTTCAATGAATAACTATCAAGGACAGAGGCACACTCCTATAACTGACAAACATTTTTCAGAATTTCTCAGAACACCTATAATCTGCTCAAAGATTTGAGCTCAAAATGGCATCTTCTCAGGCAATCGTTCTCTCGATATCTGATAAAAAAACGACAGTTTCTACTGCCATTTTCCCTTGGCCAGCGAAGGTGAATATTTCTTCTGCCGTCTCCTCCAGCAGCGAAAACAACGCGCAGGCAGTAATGAACTATTAACAGCAGGGCGTGACGAGAGGAGAGGTGAATGAAAGTTTAAGCAGAAGCTTGAGGGACGGAAGGGCTCACAGTAAATCTGTTTCTTCAGCGTCAGGCTGCAGCCCGGCCGTGATGCAAACAGACGCACGGCTGGCTGACAGACCACCCCCGTCGCCTACAAAGCGGAGAGAGAGAGAGAGAGAGAGAAGAGAGAGAGAGAGAGGGAGGGTTGGACAGTCTTCCGCACTCAAACTGCTCGCTTTTTGGCCATCCCCGTTCACAAAGCATACGTCTCAATTTAATAACAATCATTCTTCGCATCAAAGTCTGACGCGCGGAATGATACAATTATCATGCGGATAGTTTGTTATCCGGAGAAGTGCTGATAAGATCTGACTCCCGTGGTCTTGAGCGGCCGTCTTCGCGAGCAAGAGAAAGCAGACGAGCTGCAGGCTTTGACATTTGTGGCAGATCCAGGTTTGTGCAAAGATCCTTGTTTGCCTTCTCATTTTATGGTAATGCAGCCAGATAACTGAAATATATCTGCTCTAATTGGCTCTCCAGACTGCTGTCTTTGGACATGTTGTGATTTTTTCTATTAAATCCCACAGCAAACTCAGAAAATGCCATACTTCCCCCGCCCCTCCCCCTCCCCTTTCTCAGCTTCATCGTTTGTAAATTTCATATGTAAATTGCTGCAGTAAAACTGCAAAGGAAAGTATTTCTAAATGTGCCAGTTACAACGTGCCCAGAAAAAAATGTGCTCTGGATTATAATTATTGCGCTGAAATTGCATCGCTTAAAAGCCTTTATGCATGCTGTATGATTTTCTGTCACCATTCAACAAATGTGGCAGATTGCGATCCTGTTAAGGCACTGTTCTACCATGTGGACGGGCCCCACAGTCTGGTATTGAATCCAGACCATGCCGGTGCTGGCTGTGGCCAGCAGACCCATAGAGCTGCGCATTATTGGCCTTATGCCTGGGAGGGAAGGGTCTCGGTCGGTAGGACAGTCTGTGTCTCATCGTGCGCCAGTGTGTATCCTGCACTGCACAAGTCTGCCTGCACAAGCTACACATGAAGTGTCCCCCAGCGACTCGATGATGGTCTGACATTAACTGGGGGACCGGGGAGGGAAAAGCAGCAGCAGCTTGTGTTTCGGAGGAGAGTGTGTGCTCTTTTGGCGTTCTCCCGAATTGACAGAGGAAGTTGCCGTGATGAGCACAGACAGACACACATTGGGAGAAAATAGGGGTAAAAGTAAAAGAAAATGAGGCAGATATTATAATGTAGTCAACCACAGATCTAAAACTATTACACAGTACTTTTTAATACAAATGAATGAATAAGTTAGTATCTACATACAGACATTGATAGTGAAGTGCTTATCTGTATTTAAAAAAATGAACAATGTAAACTCATGCAATTTAGACAGCCGAGGTCCATAGAGAGGACCATGAGCGCACTTTGTCTGAACTTTCTTTTGGCATACGTCTTTAGGCATAGGTCTCATGAAAGTATGCACATATTCAAAAGTTTTCATTGCTCAGTCAAAATGCATTTTATTTCTGTTACACTCTACACTCTATGTTCCGTAAACTGCCAACAAAATAATCGAGAGCAGGCAAGTGAAAGGGATTCAAACATAAATGAAGCAGACATCAGACTCCTTCCGAGTAAATATCTTGAATACACCAGCTCCTCACTCTTCAGGGGAAGATGTGTGTTGGCGGGATGGGACGGGACGGGAGTGGGGGCGGGATCGCTGATTCATCGGGGGGTGATCCCGCTCGCCCTGATTGGCCGGGCTTGCGGGGAGAAGGTTGCGGGCCCTGTGATAAATCGCGCTGTCACCACACGTCAGCGTGTATCAATCCGCGCTGTTTAGGGAACCGCTCAAGTGCTAACGTGGTGACACTGGGGATGACACCACAGCACAGTGAGACCCCCTCCTGTTCTCCCATTACTCTGCCCGCTAAAGGAGCTCTAGTCCAAATCTGAGACGAAGGGAGAAGAAGAAGAGTCCATCTGGCTCTCGCTCCGGCAGTACAAGGGCCCCATTCAGGCCCTGCTGCTCCAGCCTCTCCCCTGCCTCACTGGAACAGGAGTCAGTCCATTCAGCCCCGCGGGCACGTGTGCATCCTGCCGTTACATCGCCACGGTAATTACAGTTATTGTAAGGATGTTATTCCGGGGCCTATGCTATATGCTGAATAGGACGTGAGACTTGAACAAAACATGCAGAAGGAGTTTGTGTCGCAATGTAATTCATTTCCACAAAACAAACCGAATTTCAGCACAAACAAGAAGATTTTAGATTTAGTGGGGCAGGTGGGGGGGAAAACAACTTTAATAGTGATTTGATCATGAATAAGCGTAAGGAATTATGAGCTTGCTTTCAGTATGGGAAAGGGGTGTGGCTGTCACATCACAGTTGGTACATGGTGGGCCCTGCTCTGACGTTTAAAGGGCTCATTGTAGATGGGATCTAAACAATTCATTAGCAGATAACAAGTACAAATATCTCTACAAAACTGTTTTCCTATCTCTACAAACTGCATACTGGGCACTTGCCAGCCAAAGAGGCTAACTGAATCACCTGAATGCTAATTCCAGGGTGTCCTTTGATCATTTCCCAGCAGCCACACTAGCATGTGCCCTGCTCCGACTGAATGGCTGAAGCTAAGCATGCGTGGGCTTGGTTGGCTGGGAGACCTCCCGGGAAATCTTCTCAAAGTTCAGTCTGGTTCAGTTTATTTGTATAACGCTTTTAACAAGTACATTGTCACAAAGCAGCTTTGCAGAGTATGGACCCTTAAAGCCCCCCGAAGAGCACGCCAAGGGCAACAGTGGCAAGAGGAACCTCCCCGAACAACATAGGAAGGAAGACATCTTGAGGTTGGAAGGCCAGCAGGGGGATGGTCTTCCCTCTCGACCAAATTAACCCTGATGCCCCAGGGCAGTGCTAAAGTGCAATGCGCACACAGTAGCGCTAATCCTAATGGATGGAGGCGCAGTAAGGCATGTCCTTGTCCATTCTGTTAGTTTCGTGACAACGCAGTAGCACATCTGTAGCGCAGTTGTAAAAGAGGTTGATTTAAGAAGAATAAATGACCTGTGGGTGTTTTTCCCTTTAATACCTTCGCCATAGCAAACTGGCAATTTTGTCATGTCTGATAAAGAGCAAGATGTGTGAAGATCAAGTTACGAGACTCGCTTCCTTATTGTGACTATTACAAAATGTTAAATAAAGTACAAACTTTTACGGATATAAAATATGAATATTACTCCCCACCCACAGCTCAACATATATAAAAATCACTTCCATACTTTTCTATTCCATCTTTCCCATCCCTCAATGTCTACATTTGGACAGTTTCAATCTGGTCACCATAAAACTAATGGTCATGTGTCCTGGCAAAATTCCCAATGTGGGAACCTGCCACCTAATCATCCCCCAGTTTAATAGGCTCAATGGCTCCCTCCCTCTCCACCTCTGATGACGTGTGGTGAGCGTTGTGGCACATTGGCGGTGCTTGAGGCGAGTTTCCCCCTCGTCGCTGTAGAGCACTTTGAGATCCTTGAAAAGTGCTCTACAAACGCAGTCCATTATTGTCCACTTAGGCCACCTCGCCTTCCAGAACTTACTTCACTTTACCTCCTGAGTGACGTGCTCGGTTGAGGAACTTGTGCTTGTGCTTCTAGTGCAGTACCCCAGCCTCTGGCGTGGCTGAATCCAGGCCATGTCAGTGCAGACCGTGGCTGGGAGTCCTGTGGAGCAATGAATGATTGGAAACAGCATTGCCAAGGGAGGGAGGGTTTCAGTGGGCAGGAAATCCCCAGCCTCATTCATCAACACTGACTCCTCGGGTCGATTAGGCATCGGCGGCTTGCGCGTGCCTGCTGTGTCAGTGAGCGGTCCCCGGAGAAGCAACCGCGCAGCTCAGCTGGCGGACTGCAGAGCGAAAAGAAGCAGCGGCATGCACTAAAGATGGCGCACGCGCTCGTGTGAGGCCCTCTCACATTGACAGAGAACGTTGCAGTTGTGGGATGTGCCTTACGATTATGATTGATTACCGCTGGTCATTCCAAAAAAACTGGTCTCACTTGTCCTCTTGGGAACGCTCAAGACAGCCATGCCTGCATTACTACAGCCTCTGCAGGCAAGCTCCATTTGTTTAAAATAAAAAATGACCAGAATTCCATGACTGAAAGGCACAAAAACTTTAAAACAAGCTCTTCGTAAACAGACCTGTTGTGTAATTCATCGCCAGTAGGCCAGCCGGACATATGTACATATCTGAAATATCTTACAAAATCGGGAGAAAAACTAACGATTAAATCAAGTGGTAATTATATACCAACAGCACTGAGCATATAATTATGTTTTTTTTTTAAGCGCTTATAATGTTTTCTATTCAGTAATGTCCAAATACACAGTGTATTTGAATATTCTGTGAGCTGCACAAGTAACAATTGCTTACACATTGCAAACCTATTAATGCCTGTGGTGAGCTGATGGATAAAGCAGCCGCAATCTAACGCTAATGTTCCTCGTACACAAAGGCAATGCCATTACTCTATATATTGTCGGCAGTAAAGTTTACGTCTCATTTCCACATTTTAACCGGGGCGCTGCTGTATATCTTGCAGCGCCCATTTTGACTAAATACGAGTGACTGACATCTGCCGTTTAAAAGCCAATCACGACAGACAAATTGCAAATTCGAACGCAGGTTCACAGCCATTTTGAAATATGAGTGCTCTGATTGCCTGAAGGAGGGAGGGGAAGGGGGAGGGGGCTGAAAAGTGCTTACAATTGACAGACGTTTACAGGAATGTATTACAGCAAAACGCTCAAATGGCCAAGGTGTCATATTCCCCTCCCGATGAATTATGAAGTGATAGACTACGCATATTGATTCATGGGAGGAAGTGGCTCCGATTTGGGGATTTGGCAGCGCCGGGGTAATTAATAGGGCTATCAGTGAAAAGTCACAGTCGCACAGTCACATGTGTGTCCCGGGGACTGACAGAAAGCCACTAGCGCTGAGATAAACAGTTAAAATCTTGATGGATTTTGGACAGTTTTTAGGGTTGATCAAAGAGATGGAAAACAAAACCGATCGATGCGGCGACTGAGGGACCGCATTACCATACAGATAAAGCGCTGGGAGTTCTGATAGCCAGAAGGACATTTAATCCTTCCTCAGTCCTTGTTATTCAATGGAGACTTACACTGTTTAAAAACAGCTGAGGCTGAACAGACACCTGTGCTTTTGTGTGTTTTTTGGTGTAGAGCAGGGAAAAGGCTGACCGCGTCCGGGTCAGGGTTACCGGACCGCGTCAAAACCCGGGTCACACTTTCAATTTTAACCGGTGCTTTTTTACGTGTTTTTTTGGTGTAGAGGATGAAAATGGGCGCCGTTAACCACCGGACCTTGGCTTGAGGCCATTTTATCTAACTGGACCTCTTTGAATTTTACTTGAAGACCCCTGGTGTAGAGGGATGATAAACGGTAAACGTGGACACGAGGATGCACACTGATCCCTTTGCCCAGGATCACAAGAGAAACCGATGTCTTTCATTGGCTTCATATCGCCCAGGCGATCCATTGGAGGCTCTTAACTTGACAGCCAATCATGTGTTGAACCTATAACTAGCCATAATAACCGCCAGTTCAGGCAAGTTCCCCACAAGGAATCACTAGTTCTCTTGGAGCCGTTTTGGACATAAAAGGCTGAATTGCCCATTGCGAATGGCTCTCTATCAAAAGCCGCTGTCAATGCCTGAGCAGACGCAACCCCACAGCCCTGTAAAAGGACACTCTGAATACCTACGCTCACACGCTTCTCGTTTTATACAACATCGACTGGTCACCGAGGAAACGCAAGGACGTTTTTCTTGTCGACCAATTGAACTTTAAGCCTCAATCCAGTTCAATTCTCTGTGGTACAAAGACCCAGGCAGATTACGGCACACTCAAAATTCATGTACCATTCAATTAACTTTCTTATTTCGCACAATACAGATTGCCGCTGGATGCTGGACCTCTGGTGTTGAATTGCACAGACTGTGCCGGTACTGACTGTGGCCAGCGGCCCTGCGGGGGTAATACATAATTGGCAATAGCGTCACCCAGGGAGGGAGGGAGGGAGGGAGGGATTGATCGTCTTGGTTGTCCATGTCCTGTCACACACCAACGACTCCCTGCTGAACATTTGGGCTCCCACATATTTCTGGTATAAAGCTACACATGAAGTGGATTCCTCCTCATACACGCGCGGGCCTTAACCTGTAGGCTGCGGAGTCAAAAGGAGCGGTGGCTGACATCACGTGTTTCGGAGGAGAGCGCATGCTTGTCTTCCAAAATGGGAGAAAAAGGAGAAAAAATGGTATCAGACCATTAACATTCACACTGACATTGAGAGTAGATATTTAATATCCACATACTAAAGTTGTGTAGAATATTCCCTTTTATATGTCTTATTTTATATAAAGATATCCTATAATGATATATGTGGCAGTTTGAAAGGATAATCACAGTCCTGCCTACAGAATAACCAAAATCTTCTAGCCAATCACATTGAGCAGACCACCTCTCACATGATTACAATTATAATTACAATGATTAGTCATTTATCAGACGCTCTTATCCAGAGTGATGAACAACAGGCACATTCCACCCAGTGGGGCAAGACAGCAGATCACACAAATAGCCAGTACAACTTCTTTACAAAAATAGCTGTGAGGAGCTACTTGGGAAAAAGGAGAAAGTTAGTCTTTTAAAAAAAAATATGGAAACAGGATCGGTTCCCATGTGATCTGTGTTGAGAAGGTGCTAGGGGGAGGGATGGGAGTGGGGGGGAGCCAAGGTGTAGTCTGAAGAGGTGTGCTTTCAGCCTGCGGTGGAAGATTCGTTTGCTAGAGTTCTTACTCTCCTCAGAGACAGTATTGTATTACCCATTTTATGAGACTGATAATGCCCGGAGTGCAGCTAGCAACAAACAGTGTTTAGTCTTGACTAAACCGTTTACCTGAGCTAACATTCCTTTGATGTAGTTTAGTCCAGTGCTAATGAGGGTTAAACTGGCAAGCCATTCAATTGCACACCACTGTATTCTATGGTCTATTGTTTAAACATCATATCCATTTCCTTTTCACAATATCCATTTTAGTAATTTGATCACTTCTGTACAGATTGTGTTGGTGGCATAATTCTTTTTTTATTGGTATTTTTTCATCATTGTTGTGGTATTCTAATTAGTGTGAGCTTTCTCAATATTTCCAGGCTCTTACTGGCTCTTATCTTACTGGCTTCAAGACTCCATGTTCAGTAATATTTATAAAATGATACCAACGGTTACCAAACCCTACCACAGACCCTAGGATGTGAGAATAGACAACGGTTTCAGGTGCGTGTTAAGTGGGGAATAAGCCAGTAGACGTCAGGGTATGCCCCAGTATATTAGACACTAAACATTCCAATCATAAAGCCTTTCAGAAGAGCCTATTAAATGTGCGCAAATGTTCGCCGGCGTCATTCTGAACGAGTGACCAGGAGAACTGCTGGAAGAGGTAAATGGGAAGGAGAGGTGGAAGAGGTAAATGGGTAGGAGAGGTGGAAGAGGTTAATGGTGGAAGAGGTGGATATTATGCCAGCGTTCCATTTGCAAGATGGTCCCTCGTAGTCGCAGAACAAGGCTCTCCACAACGGCCGCAGGGCTGGCGATGCTGCATCTATTACTTTGACAAATGAGCTGTACACAAGAAAGTGTTGCTGAATTCCTCCTCTCAAAGCTAACCTGGCCCCCCCTTCCGTGACTTCAGCAGAGACAAATAGCTGGCTTTCCCCAAAATGGATTCACTGCTATCTGGGTTAAGAGTAACTAACATTTGGAATTAAAAAGCCAAGAAGGGTGAAAGGCTGCTTTTCATGTGCTTCCTAAAAGAGTCCTTCCAGAGGACGATTCAAGTTTACATTTTGAAGGGTTGGTCAGGTATGGGGACAGCTGCCCTTGCAGTATACTATTAGTATACAGTGTTGTATACAGTGTTGTATACAGTGTTGTATACAGTGTTGTATACAGTGTTGTATGTTTGTACACTGATATTTGTGCTATTTAATGGATAAAGGTGGACACATCTTGCATGGCAGTCCTGCATGTGTGTGTCTTTGTATTGTGGCAGCCCAAAGGGTTGCACCAGAAAATGGCTGCCTGGCCTCCAACACATGGCAGCCATTTTCACTACATTTCCCAGCAGACCACAGCAACACCTGAACGAAGTCAGGCAATGGGAGCTAACGACCAGCTGAAAGCCATTGCAAGGCCTATTTAAAGAGCTCGCTCCCAGCACCTGTTGAGAGGAGTAGGAACGTGTTTGGGAAGGAGTGCTGTGTGTTTGAAGAGAGAGAAACCTGTGGAAATCGTTTGATCAGCCAGGATTTGGAGAGCGTATTGGAGTGTGTTTGTTTGTGTGTGTATTGGATTGTTTTGTTTTGGACTTTGACTACGGACTGGATTACGGACTTGGACCTGGATTTTGGAATTGGAACGGACTTGGACAACGAGATAAGGATTTGTGGACTTTGTTTGTGTTCCCCTGAAGACCCCACCCTTTGTTTTGTGTTTGTCAAGAGTAGTATAATAAATTATCATTTTTGTTTATAATACTGCCTCCTCCTTGTTCTTTAACTTGCCTACGCCCTCTGCAAGGTCCGTGTGTGTCGCCCAACCCCTGGGGACACCACAGTATGTATGTGTGTGTGCGTGTGCATGTGTGTATGTGCGTGTGTGTGTGTGTGTGTGTGCATGAGTATGCGTATGCATGTGTGTGTGTTTGTGTTTGTGTGTGTATATATATGTGTATGCTACTCTTCCTGGAGAGCAGACATCGATGGACACATCTGCCATGGCAGGTGGATACATCTGGCAGGGCAGTCATGCGTGTGTGTGTGTGTGTGTGTGTGTGCATGTGCATGTGTGTATGTAGGTGTGTGCATGTCGTGTGTGTGCGTGCGTGTGCTACTCTTCCTTGGACAGCTATCGTACAAAAATGGTATAACCGGATCAGATGTTATGTCCCTTTAAGGATGAGAAGAACGGGGGAACCAAGCACACCAAGCTGCCCGAAGTAAAGCTGCAACACAGGAGCTGTATATACAGCAGGGATATGGCCATGGCCCTGTTCCGTGGAAAGGGAGGAAAAGCACAGAAACCTCCCCTGAGGTCGCTGGTTTGGTGTATCGGTGGTTAGAACTCAAGCATACAGTGCTGGGGGGAATAACGGGGCAGTGAATTGTGACAATCGAAGGGAATTAATCGATATGAACAAGCTGCTCTAACCACATTGTTTTTCGAATCAGGGAAAGGTACATTGTCCCGGGCCAAGCCACATTAGCAAGCTGCGACGCAAGGATTTTTCACAGTGGAAACTGTGACCCACAAACATGATCCAGGTACAGGGCATTACAGACCCCCCCATACTCCCAACACACCACAATTTGCCTCCATGGAGCCGCTGCTGTAATTCATTATTGGTAAGCGGTTGTAAGCAGGGCTCATTTGAGGTAACAACTGACAGGTTCAGCAGGTGATTTCACACATTAATACTCAGTGTTCAGAAACAGAGCTCCAGCCATCTGGCATACTGTTGCAAACGGAATATCTTTGGCCAGAACCTCTGTGATATGCGGTAGCAGAGATCACCTGTCTGAGGCCACTCAAGGGAAGGAGACAAATACACTGACCCCCCCCCCACCCTCCACACCCACACACACACACACACTGACAATGGCAGTGTGATCCATATCACCGGAAACCACTTTGCCAGTACTCTAGGCCAGACTGTTTTTGCGGTCTACTGAATGTGCAAATGTCTCTCTCCTCCTCTCTTGTACTGTATTTGTACATTCAAATGTCTCAACCTCACGCAGCCAGACTCCTTGCGACCCGTGGTCAAATTCACACCACTTCAGCCCCGGGCCCTTTAAACCGTTGGCCCTGCGCGGTTAATACAGATGAAAGGAACGATAGAAAGCCTGGATGCGGCGTGCACACACTCAGTGGCTCGAGCCACTCTCTCCTCCGCTCTATTAATAGAAAGAGCAAAGGCAGAGATGACAGCGCTGTTTTACACAGCCCTGTCGGGGTAAATGATATAGACTTGCCAATACGCAGTTTAAAAGCTTTAAGTCAACCCTTGGGTCAGTGGCACCGCGGGCGACACAAAGAGCTCCAATAATTAGGCTGCATTGATGAGCCAATTACCTTCGCGAAGACCTCTATGAATGGTAATGATATAGTATTGCTGATTTCATTACGAGACTATTAGTCAATAAGTGTAAAGCGTGCTCACTTTTGATAATGCAGTCTTCATTAAAAACAGCTCAGCTAGTGGGGGTTGGGGGAGGTTGCCTGCTTATCTTCGCATGCCGTGAATTACAATGAAAAGAAAGTGAAGATAAGGTTAAAAAAAACGAGCGCAAACCGGATCCTCTCACCCTGCCTACGCACGCTGTGTAGCAAGGGCAACGAGCTACGAGGGGCGCGTCGTTAGCGTGTGAAAAGACAGCTACGATGTTTGATAACACGTTGCGCGAAGAAAAGCGCGCTCTTGAACTCGGGGGGCAGTTCGAGCGACTGCGAGAGAGAAAATACGTCTTCATTCCAACGGAAAGGTGCGATGAGAAAGGGGACGCTGCGAAGAGAGATATTTCCGTGTCATCGCGAGCCAATGAATCTTTTTGGAAACGTAATGAATGTGTTTAATTCGCGAGCTGATGAGGCTCCGAGGACGTGCGGCGCCGTGCAGAGGGTACCTTGAGAAGAGGCGAGGGCACGTTAGCAGCACACGGCTGAGCCCTTGTGTCTAATCCCACAGGATTTACATATTTTCCTCCTTCTATTTAGAGCGAATAAACTGGAACACCGCGCCTACTAAATATCTGTAGGTGATATAATGCAATTTGCTTGACCAACGGGCGAGTGCATTTTTCATATCGATGGGCAAATGGGGCCCTGTCACGCCATCTCGTTTTCCAAGTCACTAGGTGAACCGGACTTAAGACTCACCACGGTGCTCCTTCAGTTGCCAATCACTGAGCATCAACTCACCTCCAAATAACGAATGCACCGAGGTCGCCGTGACCTAATTCCAGGCTCCCTTAAGCCATTGCCATTGAGACGAGACCTCAGGTGAACTTTTCCCCCTCCTGTCAGCTGCGGTAACAAATTGCACGCCCCCCTCCCCCCACAGCCCAGACTCTCCTGTCATTACTTACCCACGCAGGGGCCGTGCCAACGGTGTGAACCTCGCAAGTAAATCCGAGATTCATCAGTGTCGAGCCGTAATGTCTTCTCCACTCAGTATCCAATAAATAAATAGTTATATATGCCATGCGGAGAAATATAATGTGCCGAACCTGCCCTCGGAGTCTATTTGTCTGCCGCCTCAACCTCACCTCTGGGGCCAGCCTTTATATCACTCCTGGTTGGGGAACTCAGCACCACGGTTCTCTCAGACGTCCTGAGGCTCTCACTGGGGGAGGTGGGAGACTCAAACAGAGCCAAAAAACATTCGCTTCTGCAGATGACCGGAGGTGGGCGAAATTTAAAAACATTTTCTGGAATCTCACAGAGAGTGACAGGCCTCTCGAGCGTTCCCCCCCCCGCCCTTCCTGCCCCGTCTCCTGCCCCGTCACCACGAGCGGTCTGAAACGTGACCCGGGCGGGGCGACCCGGCGAGGCACAGGGGTCATTAAACTCGAGGACGTGTCAGCTCTGACGGGGCGGGACCGGACGTGTTTATCGTCCGCCGGCGTGAGGCAGCGCGCGGAGACACACAGGACGTGCTGGCGTCCTCTGACAGGCCCATACATCGTCCGTCGCTCCAGCCTCCCCTCGCCATCGGCTCATTATCACACGCTCGGCTTCGCTTAGGCGAACCCCTCGTCGGGAGACAGCCGCGTGGACCGGGGCCCGCCGTGTCTCGCTGAACAAAGTACAGCTGCACCGCTTAAGGGGCCCTGACAACCCACATTTAGATGTGTCACGCTTTCAGCCTGCGCTAAAAGAGATGCACATTGGAGTATATCCACTTGACTTGCTGGTAATTTGATATGTACCGGAGCTTTGACCTCACAGCAGTGGCTCTGTGACGGCGTGCGTCTGTCTCTCCCTCCGCAGCCAAGCGCATTTGCACTGCTGGAAAAAGTGAGATCTATCACCACCCCAACTCAGATTCTGTTAGTCTGGAATAAATGGGACAGGGAGAAGTTTTGAGAGAGAGAGATGTCACTCTGGGTTTACTAGGAAAAGGGGAGAGGACTCTTGCTCTGGAACGGCACTTAAAACCAGCAGTTGTGCTTTCATTTTTTAAAGGTGTGTTTATATTTTTGTCATATTAGGTCTCTATCCAATCTCATCACAATACTTTTTGCACTTAAAATTAAGAATAGAATAATTCATTGAATTATATCAGAAAGGAAAATATAAACCATGTAAACCTAAGACACTTAAATATTAGTCTTTCTCTAGAGCAGCTTTTTTTGTCCCGAACATTTTTAAGATACTAGGCACAAATGTTAATGACACCTGATCAATTACTGAAGGTAAATATTGCATCATGTGATGACACAGGCGTCAGCGTGCTAGTGCACGTGATATCTGATGTGCACGGGCCCTGATGACATCATGGCAACAGTAGTTACCTGAATCTACCCCGTGCATGCTCCAGATGGAATATTCCATTGGGCTTACAGATGGTGTGCTCCGGGCTAATTTATCTTACCATTTGGAGACATCCGGCATAATGGTAGGACACTAATCAAATAATTAGCCGTGATGTCTTTTTTTTTTTTGCCACACAAACTACTTTCGACGGGCTATTCTGTTTAGCCAGCATCCAGTTGAATGATTCATGAACTACGTCGCCTGCGCGGTAAATTTCCTCATTTTAGCGGGCGCACTAATGGTAATGTTTAACATTCTGGCAAAGCAGGGACTGCTTTCCCTTTACGTGCAAAGACTTGAGCCTCCGAAACGGAATCGTCCAAATTGATTTGAAGGAGAGCCTATTTTATGATGGATTAGGAGGCTTTAAGGTAAATGGGTCATGGAGGGTACACAAGGATACCGAGGTAGCGCCGACTGAAATTATGGAGACGGTGAAGTCGATGATCTTCTTAGGAGGGGGGTAAACTCATCTTTCACAATTCACGGTGCTGACTAATTCAACAGAAAAAAAGGTGCCACAAATCTCGCAGGTTCATAACATGTATGACCGTGTCATCTGTCTCCTTGCGGAGACGGTGATGACTTTTAAAATCAGCCGGAACTCAATGTTCCTTTACAAGCGCCTTTTTTGCTGTGGAACGAGTCTTAAATATTCATCTCCATTCGGGGCGTGTTTTTTGCGCCGCTCTTCATCCGGGCAGTCACCCATAAACGCCCCCCCCCCCCCATCGGTAGGGCAGTTCAATTTGTCGTGTGTCAGATCTGAATACAGGCAAAGTAATGAGGAGGTATTACAGGGAGCATGAAGACACACAGGATGTAGTGGCACCCAGTGGCACCATCATACATCGTCCTGCTCACCCGGGTCCTTATTTACCTCCTGTTGACAGGCGCTACGCTGCCAGTGCTGGCTCTGCTCCTGTGCACATGTTGGAGATGCGAGGGGCTTCTGGGAAATGTAGTGTGCACTCGTGTAAAAGGTAATGAGTCACGTTGCACTGAGCAGGTAAGGTTGTGCTAATCCATTGTCCCTCTTGCCTTATGCAACTCAAACTAGATATTATATATCTATTATTATTGTTATTATTATTATTATTATTATTACATTAGGGAATATATACATATATATATATATATATACACACACACACACACATACACACACAGATTTGTAACTAACTAGAGGTGAGGTACCAGAGGTGAGCTGGCACAGAGTGCAAAAACATATCTGCTTTTTTATAGCTCATAATTCGTTTCTAATTAGCTTATAATTAGAGTGTCTATACTGTTAAATAATATCTTTCTCAAACTGGCACCCTCTGATGCAAAAAGACACACACCCATACAAACACACACACTCACACACACCCCCCCAACACACACACACACCCATACAACACACACACACACCCACCCATACAAACACACACAAACACCCACCCACACACACACAGGCACGCACGCACTCACTCTCACTACACTCACTCACACAAACATGCATACACGCACACACACACACACACACACACACACACACACACACACACACACACACACACACACACACACACACACACACACACACACACACACACACACACACACACTCAGTCATCTTTGGACCTGTCATATGCTGCCCTAGCTCAGAGCCTGAGGGTCTCTGCCCTTCCCTCCAGTATTGCAGTACTCCATCACAAGCGGCTCCACAGAGGGAGGTCACCCTCCTGTGCTGTGTGACTGACTGAACGTTCATCAAATCAGGAGGCTCCTCCGGGTCCACATCCAGTGTGGAGAGGGTCCTGCACACCCCTTCACCAGGTGTTGTGTAATGTCCTTGTGTCAAGTGCCAGTGCCAGATGTAATGCAACATCAGTGCTGCGCATGCAGGGACTGTGCAGGATTAATGTTGAGTGTGCAGTGTGTGTAGGATCAGTGTTGTGTGTGTGCAGTGTGTGTAGGACCAGTGTTGTGTGTGTGTGTAGTGTGTGTAGGATCAGTGTTGTGTGTGTGCAGTGTGTGTAGGACCAGTGTTGAGTGTGCAGTGTGTGTAGGATCAGTGTTGTGTGTGTGTGTAGTGTGTGTAGGATCAGTGTTGTGTGTGTGTGCAGTGTGTGTGGGATCAGTGTTGTGTGTGTGTGTAGTGTGTGTAGGATCAGTGTTGTGTGTGTGTGCAGTGTGTGTAGGATCAGTGCTGTGTGTGTAGTGTGTGCAGTTTCAGTGCTGTGTGTGTAGTGTGTGTAGGACCAGTGTTGTGTGTGCAGTGTGTGTAGGTTCACTGTTGTGCGTGCAGTGACTGTAATTTCCGTGCAGTGTAATGGCCTCGTGATTTGGCCGAAGACGCAGGAGGAAAAACAGAAACAGAAAAAGAAAAAGGGAGAATAAATAAATCCCTCGCATGTGACGGCAGAGGCCAAAGTGTAGACTGCAGGGCAGCGCGCAGACACACAGAGACGCTCCGGAAACGCTGGGATGATAAATGGCGCTGCACCACATCCCGTTGTGGCCCTCCACAACATTTCACTTACTTTGGTCTAGGTCCGTTTACTTAGTTAGGTCTATGTCAGTGACCTACGTTCAGTCTACGTCAGTGAGCTTCACATTTGGTTCTACACGACATCAACCAGGCGATCAATGCGCCGCATCGTAAAACGCACAAACCACCCCCCCGCACACATGCATCCATCATAACCACACATGGAAACACACACACACACATCCTACACAAACCACCCGGAATTGGTCATCAGGTCAGAAGACACAAAACCCAGCTCTCCTGCACAGTGTGGACAAAAGGCCCGTCCGGTGAGTGTGGTGAGTGCAGGGAGTCATTTGAATGCGGTGAGTGCGGTGAGTCCGATGAGTGCGGTGAGTGGAATGAGTGCGGTGAGTGCGATGAGTGCGATGAGTCTGGTGAGTGCGATGAGTGCGGTGAGTCCGATGAGTGCGGTGAGTCCGGTGAGTGCGATGAGTGCGGTGAGTGCAGTGAGTGGAGTGAGTGCGGTGAGTGCGGTGAGTGCGGTGAGTGTGGTGAGTGGGTGAGTCTGGTGAGTGCAGTGAGTGGGTGAGTCTGGTGAGTGCAGTGAGTGCGGTGAGTGCGGTGAGTCTGGTGAGTGCGGCCTGCCCCTACCTGTGACCTTGAGCTCCGTGGTGCGCCGCACGACCCTGCTGCCGTACTTCAGCTCGCAGGTGTAGTTCCCCCCGTCCTGCTCCTCCACCTCCGGGATCCACACGCTGGTGGTGTTCACTATGATGGAGCTCCGCCACGTCTTCTTCAGACACTCCTGGGGGTGGGGGGGGTAGGGGGCACGTGGGGAAGGAGAAGGGCTGTGTGGGTCCATCCCTGCACTATCTGTGCACACACCGTTTTAAGTTCTAATAAGGTCAATTCATTGGCTGAAATGAGCCGTAGTTCACCTGGGGTAGGGTGCTCCCCCATGAGCAGCAAGGCACTCATCCTGAACTGCATCAACGAGCAGACGCCGCCGTGTATGGATTATATGTAAAACGTAAGCTGTCTGCGATATACTGTAGGAGTCTGCTGCGAAAACGAATAGTCCATACCTTCCATATTTGCAGATGCTATTTCCATTCGTGTATTGAGCTAGCGGATTACTGTCGAGTCTCGCTTAAGGAGCTACTGAAGAGTGACCTGAGGTTAGAAACATGAAAGAATCCATGGAGCCTCTATTCAGGGTTCAGATAATATTGTTTAGGTCTTAAGCACAGGCAAATAAAGGTAAGTGCGTTGGGAGGCTGCCTGGGTTAAACTCTCACTCGGAGTCAGGTGATAAAGCCACTGCCGTGACACAGCTACTCTTTCTTAGACTGCCATTTATGTGTCCCCTTCGAGAAGACCTACGCCCCCTGCTGTTTGCCTGCTGCATTAGCATAGCGGTGCTTACCTTGTACCAGGACATGGAGGGCTGCTTGTACGGGGCCAGGTAGTCGTCGATGTCGGGACAGGTGATCATCTTGCTCTTGGTGATCTCGGCCTTCTCCAGGTGGCGAATCTTGCTGTTGAAGCACAGGCCATCGTCATTGTCCTCCACAGTCAGGGACATGGACACTTTCATGCAGTAAGTGGAGTTCCTGGAGGGGGAAAAAAGAGAACATTTTACAGTTAACATCCACTGTCCCGACTCACACAAAGCACAAATAGATTTTGATTATTATATATTTTTTTCTGTTTATGCTTCCCCATTTTTCTCCCTATTTTTAGTTGCCAATTATTCCCTCTCTTTTTCATGTCGATTATCCCCACACCAGTATGAGAAGTCGCTGTCGTCGTCCTGGAGACTGGTAGTGGGCGCTGTACTGCCTCCTCCGAGCCGGCACCCACCGCGGTCACCGTAACGCACAGGACCGCTCATATATGCAGCAAGCTCATATCAGCTTCCCTCCCCTCTCCATGGGACGGACATCGAATTGCCGCCCCCTAGTGGCACTCCTGGCCAGAGCAGAAATGGTGCAACCTAGGTGGAATCGAATCCTGGTCATCCTGGTGTCAAGCATCAAACATTCTTGCCGCTACACCCCCTTGGAGGGCGATTTTTAATTTTTAAATGTATTTTCTGTTCCTCCACAGAATTTAATCTCAGAAACCAACACAACCCTCAAACACAGGGTGTCCGATTCGATATCTCTCCTTCTGTCCCTTCCCCCGCCCCTGAAATCATGACCGCTGTAATTAAGGCTGGCATGGCAACCCCACAGTGGTGGCAGACGGAGTAGGGGGATGCTCGTGTCAGGCCACCGCGCTCGGATGACACGCGCAACCGTACTCGGCCGTGTCATCGAAACAACTGCCCCCTTCCCCCGAATGAAAACGCATGAGGTCATCAGCCATGTGCTTCTGTGTCTCAGCCTAGCCTGAGCCTTCAACAAGTTCAGCTTGTTCTGGGTCAAGGTTTACCGTTCAGCATGAAAGATGCATTTGGCTTGGAGGCAGATATCATGTACGGCACCACATCTCTGTCCGCTCCTTCCTCTCAGGCATGTGTTCTTGGAAATGATAAGATAATCAGCCCAATAAACTGATTTAAAACTATTTTAAAAAATTTTTAAAAAACTAAGTGAAAACACAACTTTAGACAGTCAAGAGAGGCATGCCCAAAATGTTCAGTTTTTGTAAAGGCCTCCCTGTTCCATGGACTGTTTTGCGTGAATTCTGTCCTCAGCGTGTGCTTGCTCACAGCTTTAACACTTCTTTCAAAACAGAAATCTCATTCTCAATCAACAGTCAATGATTCGAAAAACAATGATTGTCAATGATTATTTTTCACCCATATATTTTCTTGGACTATATATTTTCTTGAGATATATATATATATATATATATATATATGGTCTTTCCTACATAGAACCACACCAATAAAACAAATAGAGTGGCCCATCCAATCAAAGATGGTAATACCCGTTTTAAGGGTTTGGCCATTGAGGGCTGCTTAACAGAACTAATTAATAAGGAATCTGAATATAAGACACACTTCATTATTTTGATCTATATAATGTACCTACTATTACAGTGGGAGGTACTTGAAACATTTAGAATTCAATGATAAAAGTACGGTACACTTTGTGCTTTTGAAACTGTTAAAGAAAATATCAAATATTAGCAATGAAAGGGTTCCTGAGTAATTAAGAGTTCAAAAACAAAGAAAATGAGAGGACAGTTGTTATAATCACAGTTGTTATAATCACAAGGGCAAAGATTTTTTTAACTTTTGTTTCAGATTTTTTTCCAGTTTTTCTCCCAATTTAGTGGCCAATTATACCCTGTAATTATCTCAATTTGCCCTCCCCACACAAACTCACTACCCGTCTCTACGAGGCAAGGTCATTCTCAGAGGGCAGCGAACTCTGCTTCTTTCGAGATGGAATTCGTCCACTCACGTTCTGGAGTCACCATTACGTGCTTCTCTGCAAATTCATCCAAACGCCGCCCCGATTGGGGCTCCCCACCAGGGCCGGTCTGGTACAGTGGGGTTTCGAACACCAAGGGGAAAGATTAAGGATATTTTTGGTGAGCTGTGGCTGGCGGCTCAGAGAAGCAATCCCACCGTTTGCAGCCTTGATCTATTTCCATTTCATTCATAGATTCATTTCTTCCCACTTAAATTATTCTCTGATGGAAAGTTTTAAGTAACATCTCTCTACCTCTCTGAATTAATTATATGCCTAATAAAGAGGGATTTAAATGTGCTGCAGTTCATTTTTGAAGTAGCATATCAAAGCTGCAAATGGATATTTTGAAGAACTTTGATACCCTGTGAATGGCAAATTCATTTACGTAACCCCCCACCTCCCCCTCCCAAAATGTAATGTGCCATTTTGTTTTGTGCGTGTCAAAAAGTACCACGGATTGTTACCTCATATTTAAACATCTATGGCTGGACTAGAGTGTACGAGTATAAGCTCTGTAAAGCACTTATGTGAGGCCACCACAAACACTATGATCCAGTGGCGTTCTGGCTGGCACTAAACCTCCCAGCTGATCGTGAAGGTTAAAAAAACACAGCCACTGAAAAGCCCTGTTTGGGAATGCTAGCAAGCGCATTTCCCGCTCTTACTGGATTGCCATGGAAACCACCTGCCGGACAAAGCACCGGACTGGACCAGTCTTGGGATGCTGATCAGCCTGGTGTGGTGGGGGTGGGGGTGGGGGAGTGGGCAGCACGTTGCCATTGGGACTTTTTACGGTGGGGGGAAAGGATGGGAGATGAAATCGCATGATTTATTCGCAAATTATGAACCTCATTCTTTAAGCCCGTAAACAGACTCTTGAACATGCAATTATCGGAAAATGAGACGATGTGGATTCCAGGCCAATTACGCTGAGAGACCCAAGTATTAGTCAATGAAGTTCAATTACTGCCAAGAACCTCTGGTGCCATCAGTGGGCCCTGAGCCGCAGCGGCCTTGGCTCCGCTCGGAGATATTTCAGCACTTTACATAAATTCACACATTATCCCTGCAAGTGTGATTTAAGTGTGCGATCATGGCACTGTCATGGAGCCAGGGTGGCAGGACTCTAAAGAACACTGACGCATCACTGTTCTTTATCATCGCTGTTCTTTATCATCGCTGTTCTTTATCATCACTGTTTTCACTGGATGCGATGAATTGTAGCTGCTTGGTCGTAAATCAATAGCGGACATAAATTTACATGTTAATGTGTTTCATAGCTCTCTGCACACACTGATTGCGGGGCGATATCCCTGCGCCCTTAGCTGGGCTAAATTCCTAAATACCATTTTAGAGCCGAGAAAAGAGATGAAACACCAGGCTATCACACTAATTGGGCTGCTCACAAGTTAAAAAAATGGTGTGCTCTTTGAACTTCACAGAGCAGCTTAATAAATATATAGTTCATGAAGTAAGAAATTTATTCAAATTTAACTTAGGGACCTTTGACACAAATATGGGCTAATTCCATAGATCAAAATGGAACAAATACAAAATCTCACAATATCGCCATATCGAAATACTCAAAGTAAAAACAATTTAATGAAGATGTTTCATCTACCAGGAAAGGCAAACACACGCATTTAACGACAAACGAAGCTACGTATGCGAATAAGGGCATCAGCGTTTCCTTTCATCAGATCTGAGGGAGAAGCACGCATCCGTTTGAGGGGAAACATGACCGTCCTTCGCGTTCTTCTACGTTTCTTTCTCCCCCCCGTCCCCTCTTGTGGACTCACCGTCCATACTTAATGTTTACGATTAAAGCCACCTTACAGATCAACAGTCTCAAGAGCTTCAGCGCTGGATCAATGCTTACATTTCATGCCCAAGGTCAAATGGGTGCCGGTGTTAGCAGGCCGGTCCCTTCTGGGGGGGGGGGGCGCAGCAAATCAAGAGGCGCTCGGCGTTCAGGCCCTCAAACCTGCTTACTCTGCAGCCTCCTTTCTGCGCCGCGCGGCATGCCATTAAAACCGGCGGCCGTTGTCCCCGGCGATCGCGCGGCGGTAAGAGTTAACAGAAAAGGTGATTTGAAGAAGCCGCGCGCGCCGCAGGGGAGGCTGTGCACGAAAGCGACTTAACAAGCGGCGTTATTCCCAGCCGAGCGCCTCTCCACCCCGCTGGCAATTACGGCGGGAGGCGATTGAGCGGCGAGGGAGCAACAGCGCTGTGGTCCTCGGAGTGCTGTCACAGGGAGCGGAGAGAGAGAGAGAGCAGTCTTCCAGGGCCGCCTGATGCCCCCGTGAGCTGAGCTCCCCAGCCTTACGGCCCGAGCCGGCCGGCAGGGGAAAAACAGCCCATTTCACTTAATGAATGTGGAGGAGAAACCGCCGCTGGTTGTGTGTGTGGTCGTTTGTGTGTGTGTGTGTGTGTGTGTGTGTGGGGGGATGGGATGAGTCGGGGGACGGGGGGTGCACTGGGCCCGAGATGGCAGCGGTAATGGCGCATACCTTCCAGCGGGCACCACGGGCTGGTAGATTATTACAGCGATTGATATTCAGATTGAAGCAATTTGCGACGCTTGGGCTGCTCCATTTGATTATGGATGGCGCCATTATTTGCCTTTGTGAATTTGGGTAAACAAAGAAATAATGAGGTTTTGGCCTAAAATCAGGACTTTTAGAAGTCCTGAAATGCAATGTCACAGACTAAACTATATTTCCTTGTCATTGCGAAGGCATGAGTGCTACGGAATATATTACAGTGGGCTGTTTTCAGTGATCGCCTTAAATAATTCTATTTAATTCATTTCTCATTTCTTTGATCAGTTTTTGGAGTACAGGCCTAGCCTATGCCATAGACTTTTCTAGAACATTTGAGGCCATTGATCACGGCCGATTCCTCCACACTGGCAGATTTCTGCGTTTCCCACCCTCTCTGGCTCATTATTAATAGCTATTTGGAGCATCGCAAGTGAACTGTGAAATGGGGGAAGTGTTTTTCAGAACCACAGTCAGTTGTTCCCAGAGTAGTATTCTGTCTCTGTTTGTACTGTGTGTGTGAACAGTCCTTCAGCATGAATCTCTCAAGCAGGGTGTGCCCAGCCAGGTATGTAGATGACCTCAACTCATCATGGATGCTGGTCATGGTCATCAGTTTTAGATGAGGAGATATAGGCTCGTTCCTCTTGACAATTTTAGATGAACCCATTGAACGCGTGGGGTCCTTCAAACTCCTAGGAGTTCAAGGAACTTCTGATTTGATCCAGGTATGCTCATATGCACATACAACTAAAGGAGTTTAACCCAGGATGTATGATCTGGGACAAGGCAAAAGTGTGCTTGCCTCCCAGCCAACAGCAAGTCACACGAGCGATACTGGGGTATTCATCCCCGGTGTGTGATAGGCCTTCCTCAACAGCTTGGTGAAGGACACTGAAAGCCCCCAGAGCCACTGTGGCTGCATCACTGGTATCCCCCATGTTGAGAGGATGGAGGAGGGGCAGGATGGAGCCACAGTGAAGGAGTACAAAAGGCTTCACCTGGATCCGACAAGTCTTCTGCAAGATGAGCCGTACAGTGAGACACCAAGAAATCATCTCACAGCTGTTAGCTGTTTTTTTGTGAGGCACTGTCCCATTCTCATTTGCAATGATTATTATTTCAGTCTCATTGGGGGGGGGATCATTCAGACAAAATCCATCACAATTTGTCAATGTAACTACACCTACACTAATAGGCTGAGAATAGACCTGAATCTAAACCTTAACCTGTTAATTCATTTATTTATTTTTGAATGTTATGTGTTTCATTGTGATGAATAAATGCCACCTAATGGACTTCCGAGTGGCTCAGTCCATAAACGCGCTCATAACATAACATGGCCCCTGTGTTCACAGGTTTAGGCCTCTGCTGTGAGCTGGCACCCACAGTACTGGGACATAGCTGGCTTTGTCTTGCCAGGGGTATGGAGTTCAGGGTTGCCAGGGTTCCTCAGGTGACCGCTTCACTAGTTCCTCGCGACTACATGCCAGGCGACCGCAGGCTACCAGCTCTCATCGGTGAGAGATAAGCCTCCTCTCAGATCAGGGGTAGCTGGTAGCTCTCTGCTGTCGTGTTGTGTGTCCTGGAGAGTGTGAAACGGTCACTGCCTCTCTGGTGGGCGCGTTGGAGGGGTAAATGTTTTTCAGCTGCAGTGCTTAAAGGGCACAGTTAGCGATTACAAAAAAGGATAAAAGATATAATACATAATATAAAGTATCCTCTACAGGCAGTGCTTGGGAGTCAGGTATTTTTGTTTATTTGGAACCCAATTAGTCAAGATGGCAATCCACTAAATCCAGTTCAAAGTCTGAGATAGAAACTCTCCAGCTTTGAGGTTTTTCAGAATTTCATGGCAATACTGTGTACATTTGTAAATGGCTGCTGTGGGCTGTGTAAATGTGTAAATGTGTAAATGTGTAAATGTGTAAATGTGTAAATGTGTAAATGTGTAAATGTGTAGATGTGTAAATGTGTAGATGTGTAAATGCGTAGATGTGTAAATGTGTAAATGCGTAGATGTGTAAATGTGTGCTGTGTAAATGTGTAAATGTGTAAATGTGTAAATGTGTAGATGTGTAAATGTGTAAATGTGTAAATGCGTAGATGTGTAAATGTGTAAATGTGTAAATGTGTAAATGTGTAAATGTGTAAATGTGTAAATGTGTAGATGTGTAAATGTGTAGATGTGTAAATGCGTAGATGTGTAAATGTGTAAATGTGGGCTGTGTGCTGTGTATATGTGTAAATGTGTAAATGTGTAAATGTGTAGATGTGTAAATGTGTAGATGTGTAAATGCGTAGATGTGTAAATGTGTGCTGTGTAAATGTGTAGATGTGTAAATGTGTAGATGTGTAAATGCGTAGATGTGTAAATGTGTAAATGTGGGCTGTGTGCTGTGTATATGTGTAAATGTGTAAATGTGTGCTGTGTAAATGTGTAAATGTGTAAATGTGTAAATGTGTAAATGTGTGCTGTGTAAATGTGTAAATGTGTAAATGTGTAGATGTGTAAATGTGTAGATGTGTAAATGCGTAGATGTGTAAATGTGTAAATGTGGGCTGTGTGCTGTGTATATGTGTAAATGTGTAAATGTGTGCTGTGTAAATGTGTAAATGTGTAAATGTGTAAATGTGTGCTGTGTAAATGTGTAAATGTGGGCTGTGTGCTGTGTATATGTGTAAATGTGTAAATGTGTAAATGTGTGCTGTGTAAATGTGTAAATGTGTAAATGTGTGCTGCGTAAATGTGTAAATGTGTGCTGTGTAAATGTGTAAATGTGTGCTGTGTGCTGTGTGCTGTGTAAATGTGTAAATGTGTATATGTGTAAATGTGTAAATGTGTAAATGTGTAAATGTGTAAATGTGTGCTGTGTGCTGTGCAAATGTGCCAGCAGTGTTCAGCCTCAGGCCAAGGTGACTCCTCTCCATGGAAGATAACACTCATGGAGCTCCGCTTGTGAGATGCTTGCAAATGAATGTGACGGTTCGACCGTGAGGTCCTGCATGGACAGCGGCTTGCTCTGGAAAGGGTGTTCAAAGTGCGCCAAGGCCTCAAAAACGATCCCATCCCCTTTTTCAAATGAGACCTCAGAAGAAAATCCAAAATGTTTTACTTAACAATGACACTGTTCTGAGGGGGGCTTGATTTTGATAGCTCGTATCCTCTCCCGCAGAGCTGTTCCACGGTTCACATATAATGAATCTTCCTTTTCATTGAATTCTTTTTCCATCTAAGACTATCTGCTTGCTGGGTTTTTTTTCCCCTGCTGTTAAGCTTAAGATGACTATGAATCTTTTAACTTTTGTTGTGTTTACAATCCCAAGAAAATTGTCTGGCAATATGAACTATATAAAAGTAAACAAAATTTAAGAAATACAAATACACCCAGGAACATTTCTTCATACATTTTGGGAGTGTAAAAAGATCCAGTCATTCTGGAAACACTGCTATTCAAAGGATATTGGGCAGAAATTTTGATTTGTCATCAAAACTCTACCTGCTATACTATGATCCCAACATCATTTTTGATGCAGACTCTGAACGCCTGTTGACTACTCTTATCTACCTAGCCAAGAAATATATTTTATTACTGTGGTTGCCAGTTAAGATGTGGCTTACTCAGACCTCCACCATGCTACCTCTTGAGACATTAAATGACTTACATCAGAGGTCAGACCAGTTTGGGCGTATTTGGTCATCATTATGGACCTTCACAGAAAAGATGAGCTGAATTTGTCCCGAGCCTTGTCAATACTGCAGGACCACCACTGTCATTTACATAGCTGTTTCTGGTGCTTTTGATATCATGTCAAAATGTCTGTACGGTATAATGTCATTTTGTTATGTATTAGGAATAAAAGATAATTAAAAAAAATATATATATACAAATACATAAAGCTTTAATGGGACTCAAAATCAAACTTCAGTTTGCAGCTTACAGCGAGTAACTGGGACTAGACGTCGAGGCAGTGCAACGCTCGCTTGCCTCTCTGCTCCTAGAAAATAACCAGAAGCACAGCTAAGGTTGTAAAGAGGCTTAAAGGGCTCTTTAACGCCAGAGACGAGGCCCGTGTTTAATATCCAGAAAGGCTGGCGGAGGCGGCGTTGCTTCAGACCCCACCACGCTTGGAGGCTGCTCTCCCAGTCTCTCGCCGACGAGCCCCCGGACAGGTGGATTAATAGAAAGGTTAAAACGCTGGAGCGCATTGTTAAGCTGGGGTCTGTGACACCCGGCCGGTTGCGGCGAGGAGAATTATCTTATAAGTGGGGAGAAGAGACAGGTGGCAGAGATTACTCTCGGGATCTCGGGGGACCATCTCAAAGTGTGGGCTGGAGTTTAAGAAGAAGAACAAGGTGGCGGCAGCAAAGTGAAAAATAATGAAAGTTTAAAAAAAACTGATTTAGAGGCATCGCTCTGACCGAGTGAAAATGTGTTTTCATTTTCTCAGGCCTATAGTAACAGAATGTAAAAATAAACGCACGGCCCCTGTTTGGCGATGTCTGCTGCTGCTGCTGCTGCTGGCCACAGAGGTTTGCCCGGCCGTGCGCGGAGCCAATATCGAAAGGGGCCAGTGAAGCGGTCTCTCGGCGAGATGGCCGAGCCGCCCCCGCGCATTGGACCCAGTGTCAAGGGGACGCTTCCCATTCAGAGGGAGCGAGATCAGAGCAGCCACTGTGCGCCTTATCACACATCTGCAGAGCATGGCTGCCCTCTGGGGTACACGCTCACATGATCGCGGCCCGCAAAGAAGCCACGGCACACCCGCTCCTACCATCCGCCCTCCCTCCATGTCGAGGAGATTCCAGCTGGTTTCCGGCGCTAACACGCGCTAAGGGGCAAGTGTTATGTCTTAGGCCACACCCCTTCATTAATACCAAGGCAATAAAAATCTCTGATACGTATTTGGCTTCAACAACGAACCTTTCAGCACTGAACACACAGAATGAACATCTGTCCTGTAAGTAGAATGTCTGTGGTTCCGCTTGCTGAAATGTGGGCAGCCGGAAGTGAAGGAGTTAGCTTTGTTTAGGACGGGCCTTGGGGAGGGGGTGCAGGGGTGGAGGGGGAAACAAAACAGACAACATATTATCCCTCCCGCAGGTCACAGGACCCTGGCAGAAAATAGATTCTTCTATTGCAGTCCCATCCTGTCATTTCAGGCACAGCAGCCACTGCCAATGTTATTTTACAGCAATTGTCTCTCAGAAGCGTGTCACATTTCTCTCTCAGAAGCGTGTCATATTTCTCTGTAAATACCCAGCGACTCAGCATTGGGCTCTCCGCCTCCTGATTTGGAAGAGCACATCAGCTCTCCTGAATGCTTATTTAATGTATTTTTCTTTTTTCTTTCACTATTGTTAAGAGACTCATTTGCATGTACCTTCAGTAGTCTAACCAGCGTCATCAACGGAATCAACAGAAAGCAAGAACATCGTTCATTTGGACTTCTTTCATTCTCGCGGGGATCGGCATTCTACACTGAATTGAGAATTAAGCAGCGAAGCATGAACCATGCAAAGACTAAAGCCGCTTCACTGTGCGGAGAATCGCTCACATCGCTACGACGCTTTGTCCTTGAATCTTCTTGAATTTAAGCAAGAGTTGAAGAAGTTTAAAAAATATATTATCATGAGGTCGCCCGTCACTGACATTACCAAGATATACTCTGTAGGAATAAAGTTCTTAATGCAAAGTTAAGAAAAGAAGTACAGAACAAGCTAAACTGAATGTCTTGTGATATAGTACCAGACAGTGGTAGGGACAGGCAGTCAGTCACACAGAGTTTTCTCCCATGCAGAGCATCTGTCTCTGTGGCTCATCTGAGAGAAAAAGTCTCAGCTTGATGTCTATCTACATTGGAATTCATGGCACCTGTCCCTACCCATGTCCAACAGAGTGGGGAAGTAAGTATAATAAGAGCCGCAGTGAAACTGACAAGAACTTGGTTCTAATTAGACTGTCAGCATGGCGTGAGGAGAATATGGAGCCCCACTTATTACGGAACCTTATTACCAGGCAGGAAAAAGCCATCAGGTCTTTTCCCCATTCTTCTTTGCGGGAATTGCACCTGCTATTTGGTGAAGAGAAAGCTAGTGTTTCAACTCTCATCTGATATAGATGTCGCTAATACATTTGGCCAGTGGGTCTAACTGTTGGATGCATTTCTTTGCATTCATTTCAAGTTCAGGAAATTGTGAAAAAGTAAGAAAGCCCCTGAATGTAATATTTTATTATTAACTGAACAAAAAAAGCGGTCCTCCATTTTGTTTCTGTCCATAAATCTTATAAATCTTATAAAAAAAAACAATGATGGTATATTAATGAACTTGGGAGAGTCGGTGAACGTTACATGTTTTCATACGAGGACTGTATGATCCCTGCTGAGCCATGAATGTCACATGGTCAGACTGTCACAAGGAGAGCGAGGGAGAGGTCGAGAGAGAGCGACAGAGAGAGAGAAATAGAGAGCGAATGAGTGAGTGAGTCTTAGTGAGAGGGAGAGAGAGAGAGAATGAGTCAGAGTGGGACAGAGAGAGAGAAAGAGAGGGAATGAGAGAGAATGAGTCAGAGTGGGAGAGAGAGAGAATGAGTCAGAGTGGGAGAGGAGGAGAGAGAGAATGAGTCTGAGAGTGGGAGAGAGAGAGAGAGAGAGAGAGAGAGAGAGAGAGAATGAGAGTGGAGAGAGAGAGAACATGGTACCTAACAGGGATCTCACCCTCTTAAATGTTCCACATCGCCCGGGAGGCCGACTCACGGTACATGGTCAGAGGCCCCCGGGACGTGAGGCGTCCAGGAAGAAGGTGAGCCTACCTGAGGACGCAGGTGTAGAAGCCGTTGTCCTCCAGCTCGGCGGACCGGAACCAGATGGAGTCTTCCTCCTTGCTCAGCCGGTGCCCTGAGAAGATGATGGGCTCCTCGGAGTCTCCCTTGTTCTTGTACCAGATGAGCCGCAGCTTGGCGCTCTGGGCCATGCTGTAGTTGGTCCGGATATAGCTGTAGAAGAGGGCGCACTTCACCCTGACCGGCTCGCCTGCGAGCACTCTGTACTTCTTCAGATCCACCGACCAGTCTATACAGCCGTCCACTGCGGGAGGAAGCACATCGACCACAAACGCACGCTTTAATGACATGGAACGGGTCGGCTGGCTTTAGCGTGCACGCCCCGTGCGTTCACAGAGCACAGTGTAGCTCCGCGACCAGCCTAAAGGCCTCTACGCGCTCGAAGGACGACAACACGACAGCAACACAACCAGGGCTCTGCAACATCGACGCGACCTTTGCGACCTACGCAGAGGGGGTTTCAGAGGGTGTCGCGTCTAACTCGCGACCGCAGCGCAACTGTTCACGTAGATGTTGCGCATCATCGATTGGTTGGTTCGCGAATGGAGGCGGAGCTGACATAGTCATAGTTCACAGTTAATTGAGCTGGTAGCTAACGATATAGATAGCTTCGAGCACCATTTGTTCGATGAACCAGCTTCAGGAAAGATTAGCTGAAGAAGTTCGAAGGTACAGCAGTTTCCCTGCTTTCATGAAAACGTTATCAACCTTGTTTAATACATTGACACCGAACAGAAGTGTAAGGACACCATGTCGCCTAGGTTGCCCAGAAGTATAAATTGCCGAGTGCTTGCGACATTGTTGCATTGCACGAACCACAAAGAAGTTGCACAAGTTACGTAGAAGCATGTAGAGGCCTTTACGGAGCTGAATAACCACCGTGGCTGGAGCTGGGGTCCGATGCAAATGCAGCTGAAGGCATGTGCACCTTCACCTTGCATTAGCATAGCGGGCGCCTCTCCCTCTCCAGCGTTTTCAGCTGGACTTTTCCCATTTGCATTCTCAAATGTAAATTCTTTTTTTTTCTGAGCTTCAAAGACATTTCACGTTCCGCTCTGAATTTTACAGCAGCGCTCATCTGTATTATTGTTATTTTTCTGCTGGAGGTGTGAGGAGTGAACCCGTGGCCACCCCCACCTTAATGGCAACTCAATGCAGCTCATCAGAGCGAGATCTTTTCCACCCGACACAAAGCGAAATGATGGTGCATAACAGCGAGGGGGAAGATCGTTATGGCGCCATGATTACAATAAACCTGATGCATTGTGGGCGCCATGCATATAACGCATACCTGCTGAAACACAGAGGCCCCACAAGCGCACTCCTTTCACCCATCTAAAAACAGGCCAGGGCCCTTTGTGTGATATTATATAATAAAATGCATTTGGGGGGGTTCCACGCTAAAACAAAACCCAGGGAACATGTTTGGTTGGACGTAGCTAGCGCTTACAAATCTGCCTTGTAAGAGTTATTGACTCTTTTGTGTGTGCAACAATTTTCCTGGGTTTATTTCTCAAAATCCATTAACATGGATTTCCCCCACATAACATAAAATCAGTATCAAGCTGCAGGTACACACATTTCATGTTAAATGTAAAGTATACTGCTCCTAATGTGTCAGAGAACAACCCTACTCTAGTTGTGATCATGTACCACGTGCAGTGAGATGACTACAATCAGGATGGTGAGTAAAGTAGTGACAATCCCGGTTGCATTATAGTTGGTGGACGCCATATTTGTACTGAAACAATAACGACGCTTAATTCTTAAACACTCTCCTCTCAGAGTTCACCTCATGTAACCTACAGTATTTCAAAACTGTACTTCTACTACTACTGGATCGACTGTGCTTCCAGACAAGGCTGACAAAGTTTACTGAAAAGTTTACTGAAAAAAAACAAAGAGCAAAAAAGCATCACGACAAGTAAAAACTTCAGAAAACAGACACTGTCCAGCACATTTATCTTTTATTAAAGCGCTGGGTTACTGGCTACTGATGAAAGTTTCTGACCGAAAAGTCTGCTCCTGCTTTGCTCTGCACTTTAGAACCTTTGCACTTGCGTGCTGTGTGTTGAAAATGCTTTTTTAAATAAATAATATAAAAACAGTATTTACAAATGGACATTTTTAGTGTTTCTGAAGCTTTTTTTTATCTTCATGTGAAGGTTTGCTTTGAATCAGCAACATAGCAGAATTGCTCTTAGTAAACATTTCAAGCCATTTTCTACAGTCCCACCTCAGAAAACACACCGTTGGCTTTTTTCACCCTCTTTTAGGGAGCTCTTTGGCCTCAAGAAATCTTGAGTGCACATCAGCATGAACCGCGATAATTTATGAGCAATTACAGAAGTGTGTGTATGTAGACTCCCAAGTAATTTTTCTTTCTGCTCGCTGTCACATAAATATTTTTTTACGTTCAAAATCCGTCACACGTAATTTATGTCGAGGGCTGTCACTAACGCCAATTTATGGTGTAGATTCGTTATATACATTCATTCGGATCATTTTGTCACACCCATTTTTTTAATGGATCCCGGTCACAACCACAGAGAAACTGACGATACAAACGGACTACCGTGAGTAGAAGGGAGGAGGACGAGGAGGAGGACGAGAGCTGCCAGCGGCGGAGGTGGAGGTGGCTGATGATGCGCGTGGAGTCTGAGGCGGAGCTCACACGTGGCGGGATGGGACGCGGGAGCCCGACCACATTAATCCGGTCTGCTGGGTTAATGCGTTGTCTTTCAGACAAAGGCTGACACTGAGTGCACGGGTTACAGATGACATAAAGAGGTGGCGCTGAGGCGGCCATACATCGCCCTGGGGTCCTGGCCAACGCGCTTCTCTGAATGGAGCGACTCACTCATTGGTTCTTGTGTTCGCCGTGGCGACGGGGTTGGAAGGGAGCGAGGACCATTCATTGCGATGCCCCTGTCTGAATGCGGTCGGACGCACACCTCCTGTCAGACATTTTCCCCCGTGCCCTGCTGCCCCCTACAGCACGTGCACGTAGACACGGTCCCGATCTTAGCCTTCAGATGGAAACATCTGCAAGGCATCTGTTTGGGGAAGACTAGAACAAATGGGAAGAACGCACTGTATGCCGCGTGCCTGCCCGTGAGCTACCACACAGACGGGTCCTTTAGTACTGGACATGATTTAGCGGCGGGGCACTGACTCCGGACCATCTCTCCAGCTCGCTCGGGTGTCATCCCGATTGCCGATGCCGATTTCCTGGAATGAAATGTGTGTTCGTGTTTCACCACTGCTGCCTACCGCCCAAGGAGCCCACTAGTCCTGCAGATCACACACAGCTGCGATAATGTGGAGATAAGTGTGGCCCATGCTGGCCCTGGGGGGCCCTGGTCCGGTATATTTATTTCCCAGCCGACAACCTAAGCGCTCTAATTACTAAACTAATTACCACCGTAATTGAGCGAAGTAAACCACTCCTCTCAGTTTTGCGATTATTAGTCATTTACATAGAGTTGGAAAGCCCGCAGGGCTGTGGCCATCCAAGATCAGACCTGGGCTCTCTTGATGTATGTAGATAGACTGCCACTGTACTGAGGTTAAACGCTGATGCAAGTTGTCTTTGCTGATCTCTAAGATTATTATTTTCTCCCGGTCTCGGTTTCTCTAGTCTCCCAGTCTTAACTTAATATCCCCAAGATGTTACCGTTGCATTTTAACCTCCATTGCATGAAATCAATTTATTTTCAACTCCATGAACAGTGCTTAATGAGCAGTAACATTTCCCAAAAATATATTTACAATGACTTGTGAAGATCAAACTAGTTTAGTAAAATAACACTTAATACTACACACACATACACACAAACACAATCTCATATACGGTACATATTCACTCACGTGTGCACACGCACAAATATGCGTGCACACACATACACACACATACACACACGTGTAAATCCACACACAAACACACATGGGACTACTGCTGTTTAGCTTTGGTGTTTCAAACCTCACCATTGCTGATAAAATCCATTGTAGAATCCATTGTAGAGGCTGGCATCTGCTGCAATAATAATAGCTTGACCCAGCTTCTGCACACTGGCCAAGTCCATCATGAGACAGTATAGCAATTTCAGCCATGACAGCTGAGCGAGGGTAAAAAAGTCAATGTCAGAGCTATAGCCCACCAAATACTTTGTGCTGATGTGCAATTTCAGTCCCGACTTGCATTTGATAGCTTGTTTATTATTTTCTGAGAAAGACTGAATGAATAGCTTTCGGTGGACATGTATCCTTACACAGGTATAAATGGGACCAGGGGGTGCAGCGGTTTCAATATGATTCCAGAAATGAGTTACATTGAGGCGTGGGCAAAACCAATCTTATCAGAGAGAAATAAATATGGAAATGCGAGAGGGGGTAATGGCCCCCTCTCTGTGACGGGGGCAGTTCATCAACGCACAACTTGTAGGGCATTTTAAATAAATCGACTTGACCACAAAAGCCCCCTTCAGACCACAAAAAGGATTTGAATTTATTTGCCGTGTCACTCCCGTAAACACTCGGTAAGGGATATTTGATGGCGTATTAGGCCTTTTTTTTTTTTTTTTTTTTTTTTTGACGGCTCTTGAATTTGAATAGGTTTAGAGAACATATCATAAATCACACCACCCTCTAATGTAATGGAAACCACTGACTAGATGACAGCTAAAGTCTGTTTCTTATAGCTACGCTGTATTATTTTACAGTTAAAACATTG
This sequence comes from Aldrovandia affinis, assembly GCA_029706075.1. Lineage (NCBI taxonomy): Eukaryota > Metazoa > Chordata > Actinopteri > Notacanthiformes > Halosauridae > Aldrovandia > Aldrovandia affinis. Next base: position 2,575,003 of record JAINUG010000135.1, on the reverse strand, counting down.
GAAATTGTCCTCAGTTATATACGTCCTTCATTAAATAGCACTTTCCCTGAAGTCTTACGGAAACAGTAGAAAGTGCACTTGAAGAAATGAAGACTGGTGTGCAAAGTATACCAATTAAGGAAGCGACCGGTGTTATATTCACAGAAGCAAAGAAGAGAACTAACAGTTTTGGAACATTCATTTACACTTAAAATATTATTAATAATAATAAATACTTTACTTAGAGTGTGTTTTCTTATCTTCCAGAAACAAAGACATTAACAGTTTCACTATACGTTTTAAAAAACTGCCATTTGTCAAACCTACAATGAGAAACATAAGAACAGTTGAACGGTGAGAACAGGCCGTTCAGCCCATCTTAGATGGTCTTGTTCCCTAAATCTAAAACAATTACAATAATACACTTTTAGAAATGATTAAAACGGTAACATCAATAAATATTGCAAAATAGCTAGACAAAAATAGATATATGAAGCAGTCATAAAACAGTAATATGTAGATTGCTGTTGCCCGTTACATTCATAATTTTTGAACATTCTCATCTCACTTTTACCCTTCAAAGAAAAGGACTCACCATCTCATCCTCAAAGAGGGTGTTGGAGAGATTTGTTTGATTATCCTTCTGGAATGCAAGACCAGCCATCATCTCCGGTGGGAAACCCCCACATCACTGGAGAGAGACATGGACTATTCTTGGAGACATCTGAGCTGTCCAGCAGCTATGGTTTTGGGACAGACTTCCTGATCCCAGTGAGCCAATCAGCACTGATTGATCAGGCTGATAGAAGGCCCCAGCACACACAGTTCAGTATTTGTATTTGGCTGTGTTGAGTAGTTGCTTGAGTATTTGTTGAATTTGATTGTGTAGCAGCTTTGAGCTCTGAGCTCTGCAGTTCACCTTCTGCTCCTGACAAGAACAGCCTTAGGCCCTGGACAAAGCCAGGCCTTGCCCGTTGTGACGAAGCTTTCGTCATAAGAGACTTTGTCTAGTAGGCTGAGGGTCACCTTTGCAACAACAAGGTCAAACTCACTCCATTGCTCGTGGTGGAACATTCTGAGTAGCCTGAGGTCAAGTTGTTGGTTTCGGTGAGAAAAGCACCAAGCCGCAAGTTCCCTCAGCATCAGCGCGCAGCCGAAAGACTCTTCCAAACCACGTGACCAGCCGTACAAACCAGCTGCTGATTAGACTTAGCAGTCTTCACCAATCAACCAGACAAATTGATTATGATAACAAGCTCAAATTGCCAAAGACTTTCTATCAAGAGTATATGATAATTATTGTGTCTGAGCAAAATACACATAATCTTTTCTAATAATTCTTCTACCTATGTCTTTTGCAATTTATTTGTAAATAAATGTTTTGTGTGACAAATTGTGTTGTCTTTTTATTCTGAAAAGTTGGCTCTACTGATTAAACAAACTCAAACTAAAGGTATTGGCAGTTTCCTCCTAAACGATAATAAAATATAATTAATATAGTTAACGTTAAATATAGTGAATGCTAATTAATTAGCTGGTGTGATTGGAGGAGACCCTTGACTCAGATAAGGGTAGAGTCATATTTAATAGCCATCCCCATTACATTACGATGACAGTACTATGAGAGTGAAAATATTTTGTCCACTTTGTTCCACGAGCATCTTCACTATTCCAAGCATTAATAAGTCCATGCAAAGCAATCTAGTGCCAGCAAGGAATTTTAATCCATTTTGAAATTTGAAATGCTTTTGTTGGCCTTCTACATCATTTTGTAGGGGTTGTCTACAAAGCTGAACACAGCATACTAAATGTGGTCTATCGCAATTGTGCCATTTCAGCACAACCTCCTTCCCTTTGCACTATAATCTTTTAGCTGTAGCCCAGCAACCCAGAAATCAATTTCTGGACCGTATTCAAAAACTTCCTGTATTATTTTAGTAACTTCAGCACTGTTTGTTTCTCCCGGGTTTGTATCGTCACCCAATATAATGATTTTTCTATTAATGCCTTTATCAAGATGGGTTATGTATACAAGACAAGGGAGTGGTTTGTAGAATAGTGTTTCACACTAAGTTCCGAGGGGCCTTGGGAACGTTCCAAAGGGCCCCATTGACTTATTTATCTCATGTTATTGCAGTTTATTTCTCCAACACCTCGAGTCTTGAGAGCATATAACACTTCCTGAGAAGTTCAAACTGACCAGGTGCCAGTAGCACTTACTCCCGCCTGACGGCTGAGGCAAAGCAGGACTGGAAGTGGTTACGACTTGAATGGGGCACCTCCTGGGGAAAGCATGGAGCTGAGCCTACAAGGGCAGTAGTTTTCTCTCTGGACCAAGCAGGGGGAAAGAAAAACCCCAATGCTGATGGGAACATTGTACTTTAGGATGCTGCCGTCTTTTGGGGCGAGATGTCAAACTGAGATCCAGAATGTGTTTATGAAAACCAAAGTGACCTTGAGAGATTTCAATAGTCTGTGATGTTTCACATCCTATCACCAGTGCAAACCAAAGGATGCCCACATTTTCTGTTTCTATACCAGAGTGGAAAATCACAGGCTAAAGCTTGGACGGGAATATATAACGGTTGAGGATTTACATATCAATTTAAAACCGACTACTTAGTTTCACGAAATGCTGCTTAAAGATGCATAGCAATCTGTGTTTTAATAGTGTTGAAGGCTGGAGAGTGTTTAAGAATCCAAATGTTTAAACATATATGAGTAACTGTAGGTCTGGCGCAGTGGCTCTGCTCAACGCAGCACAAAGGAAACGAGGCCACAAGGTGCTCGCGTGAGTGATATCCTGTAACTCAGGAGAAAAACCAATGCAAAAACAAGGTGATCACTGAGTAGAGAGGAGCGAGACTTGAAAGACAAATTAAGGAGGCACACAGTGCGGTTGTTCAAAAACAGAATAAAGCTGGGCTTACTTTGCTGAAGCTCAAGGCACTCTTGTAGGAGGAAATGTTTAAATTAAAAAGCCTTTATTAGCTGGGCACATTTTGGCTGCAAACCCTTTGTCGGGGGCATGGTGGCTTGCAGTTGAAACTGCTGGTGGGCGGCCCATTCAAACAGCGCGATGGTGCCCGCCCAGCACTGTCGTCTGTTTCAGAGCGGCAACAAACTCACTTTCGTTTGGAACTGTAAATGCAATGCCTTTGCACAGCAGGAACTTTTGTAGGACACCTGCTGCCCTGTTACAAGACTGGCCTCGCCCGCAGTGTTAATTTTGCCACCAGTTTTTTATTCAGTCAGTCTTGTGCCAGATGTACTACAAGATTGTGACAATTTTCAAAAGCAAAAGCAGTCGCTACAAGGTTGCAATATCTTTGTCGGATTTACAAAACGGTCGCGATGGATCAAATCACTATTAGGATGTAATTTGCGGGGGGTGTACTGCGTTACTCTGTGGCTTTCCTTTAGATACATAGTTATATCTGTTCATGCATTTGTACACCTGGAGGGAAACGTACTAAAGCAGTGTGGAGATTTAGTCAATCAGGCTGATTTACTTATGGATGCCTTAATTCATGACCACCTGAAACCAGGCAGTATTTTGGTAAAACATGGCAACAGTCCTCATAGCCAGGAGAAGACACAGAGGTCAAAGGCAAAACAGAATAAGACAAGAGGGTTCACAAGCTTTGCGCAGGGTATTCAGCCAATGACAGGCATGCATTGAGCATTCTGCAGCTTCATGCATGCTTACTATTGAACTGAATAGGATCAACAGAATCTGATATCTGACTACTGACTCTTTTTGGAAAACCTTTTCAACATTGCGACCAGGACATTTTTGTCTAGTAATATTTTTGTCTGTAAAAATGCAAAAATAATTAGTCATCGTCATCTCATGAGGACATTTTTGTTATGTTCTCATCATCATCATCATCATCATCATCATCAAAATCATCAAAAAACAAGTCGTTGAAGACAATTTTTGTTGACAAAATTAACACTGCTTGCCCACAAAGGAATCCTACAGTTTCCCTGGCACCAGCGGTGGTGAGAGGCAGCCAAGTTTCTGTGGTGTGAGGGCCTTTGGCAAAAATTTAAAGTACACAGTTTTGTTACCACTGTACATAGATATTAGTATGCCTCCAATTAAAGTTCCTCATCTTCCTTTTGTCAATTCCACTCGTAACTACGGGTTTGAACAAGGACTCACTCTGATGTGGTATAACTCTGCCCAACACACAGGGATGTGCTCTGCTAATACACCAATGGTCATCAAATGACATCTGACAAATCCCACAACGGGATAAGGGTGGTGTCATGAAATGATAAACCGCCAAAGCCAACCAAAACCGCCCTCAGAAACCAAACCTGCAGGCACCAATCAGATTGCAGGAAGCATAGGGCAGAAAAGTTTACAAAGTTATGCAGGTGCTTTATCAGAGATTGAGTGCCTGGAGTCGAGAATATTGTACTGTAAGTTATATCTGGCCACAATTCAATACAATACAACTTAATTTATCACAAAGGGGGCAAGCGTAGCTGGGCCAAAGTACTGCCGGAAAAAACGATGTAACAATAGCCTCCATAAACCCAACACACACCATACACAACGACAGCACAGCAGGCACACTGCTTCAAGCCCAGTGTCTTCATACTGTCCTCTGAATCTGTTCATCATTTAGGGAACGGGGAAAACATTCCCAACTTGTCTTCTCTGATTTAATTGTGTTTGTATCTGTCGGGAAATGACTGAGATCTGGAGTTCTGAGAGTTAAAGCAGCTGAACACAGACATTAGACCCAGAATGTGTACCAGGAATAATGGGAAGGGACATACATGGAAAGCAACACTTGGAATACTTTGATATTCCATTTTATACAGGAAAACACTTTTATGCCTTCGATATATTTAATTGGCAAAAATTGATGAGTGTCCCATTTCCTGGTGTTCACCCAGATCCTGGGTTTTAAGTTATCCATTACAAATAATGGGAAGACCACAAACAGCACGACACATCGTTCTGAACCGTCCATGGTTCTTAAACTTAAACATGACATTTCTTACATTTTACAAATGTCGGCACACTGCCTTTTGTTAACGTTCTTCGGTATCTTTATGCATCGTCAGAAAGATATGCTGTTGAACATGTTTTTTATTGGCAGAAATGATTCAGCAGTATGCAGCCTATCTGCTACAGGGCAGCAGAATGTGATATAGGGGAGGCCAATACTACAGTGTACATGTGGAGAAGAACATATGAGAAATTAAGAGAGCGCTGATATCAGTGCATTGCTGCCCCTGACTGCATTACTCTCCTGCTGTGTATTTCGGCTCTGTATCCACAGCGTTGCCTAAATGAGTATCTGATTGCTGTGGATTTTCACTTGGTTAACCAGCTGGTTTTTTTTCTTTGTTAGAGACAGATGTATGCATCATGCACACGCTCCTGTCAAAAAATGATTACGAGGTACATTTGCATTCAAACTCTTACATGGGCAAAATTACATTTCAAGTTCACTTGTCACTATAAGAGAGCTAGAGATTAATTTTCTTGAGCAATCTACTACGCAAGAGAAACTTTATGAAGTGACTTGCATTTTTTTCACCACAAGCAGGCTTTTAATCTTTAAAAATATCTGTAACATTTTAGAAAAAGGTGCAGTAGTACATGCTTAAAATGATTAATAGTTGCACTATCCGTCATTAAAAATACATTTTGACAGCTAGCCATTAATACATTTCAGTAATTTTGTTATTATGAAGCAGGCTGGTGGCCAGCATGAGAAAACTTAACACTGCATATTGTCACTTTTTGTTAAGATGAGGCTAGCCTATATAAAATAGCAAGAGTGTTGATTGTAACCATGCGTGTCATTTTTCCATCTCATACTTAATATTTAAAATGCTTAATATCATACGTAATTACTAATATTTATTACTGTTGGACAAAAAATAAAAACATGCATTTTAAAGGAAGTAATTATTTGTTTTGTTGTGAATGTTTTATAAAGCATTCATAAATGTACAATATTCAAACATGTTATCATGTTAGAATATAAGGGGAATGCTCCCAAATGTCTATATATTTCCTGATTCACAACCGATAAGAGTATCAAAAAATATAGGCCGTCAAGTTGTCAATTTCGTTTTTATTACATCGCATTACAACAATTCTCAGGGAAGTGAGAGTAGCCCATGCATTCACAGGGGAGCAAGTAAGACTTCCTGCTCTGAACTACATAAGCAGTGCTTGGCACTTCATCACAGTTGTGGCTACTGGAGCAGCTGCGAGACCTCCGAAAAAATGTAACCACATTTTGTGAGGTAAGGAAAACCATATCAAATGATATAAATCTGTGAGTGTTCCCTTTTAAGACAAAAAAAGCAAAATCTTGGGGTTGGGAGAAGCTTGCCTGACGTAGTGTTTGAGGGTGTGTGCGACATATGATGTATGCAGTGTGTGGAACTATGGAACTTGTGCATTACCTGCACTGCAAATACTGTATTATCTGTACTATTGTGTTGATTGTCTGTGTTGAGGTAAATAAGATTGGTAAAACACATTTCTGTAAAAGAGACAGTAAAGTGTTATGTAATCTAATATAATAACAAAAATAATAAAGGGTTTTAAAAAAAAATGTAACATTTTGTCCTGTCCTGGCAGGACAGAACTGTGAACAAACACTATTCCACACATATGGCCAGTGCGCCATGAAACCCAAGCCTGAGAACGGCAAACAGCCTTCCACCATTTGTGCGAGACAGAGAGCTGAACCTGGTTACCCTCACAGCTTGCTCACAAAGCGATCAAACACCTACGTACTATGGGCCGCCATGTCAGCCAAAACCCGCCCCCCCACAAAAAAAAAATCCAACTGACTATCTTGTGACGTGCACAGAACACTTGCCCCCGCACACATCTGCGAGTGTCCACATTTAGGCGGTGAATAAATAAATAGTCATAGTCGTAGTCGGTGGAAAATAAAAAAGCACTTTCCTTCACCGTTGTGATAAGAACCCCGTGCGGCCCTGCGGGCTTTATCTTTGCGGCTCTCCGTAAGTGGTCTCCTGTGAAGAACCCAAACGCAAAACCGGGTCACGGTAACACAATCAGCCGGCGATGATAAAACAGGGTCACGGTAACACAATCAGCCGGTAATGATATTGAAATTAGCCAGGCAGTGGCGCCGTGTAAAAAAAACACACATCCTAAAGTGCTCCGTAATGAGAAGCGATGACTTTCATTTCACTTTTGCCTGAAATAAATTACCCATTCATTTACATCAATAATCAGGAAAGAATGTCTGAAATTTTGAATAAGAATGGAGGAGCTCTCCTCCTTTTTTCCCCACTGCGGCGCGTTGGTTTGAATCCTGCAGTCCATTTGCGGGGTGTAAATGCATAACCGCTCCTGCGCTTCACGGGAGGGGGGGAAAGAAAGAGGATATATTTACATCACTGTGTGAGACAACTGATGAATGTCTCTATAACTGGCAGCTTAAGACTCTGCCTAATTCAAAGTGCCGTAGTAATCAAATGTTCACAAAGGACAGTAATTGCCTGCAGTCGATCTCTGTTGACAGAAATAGATTTGCATTGTATTCCACAATGCACTGTACTTTCATTCTGCTGGGCATCGCTCTTCTAAGAACTTAACACACAGTATTATATAAGGGAAGGAAACCATATTTTCAAGCCATAGTTTCCCACCATAGCTCTGCTCCTCATACAGACCCCCCATTATACAACTGGTGTAATTTGAGTTATGCTGTAATGTGCTTTGTATGGACTGCTTTATGATTGGTTATGCTGCAATGTGCGGTTTAACGACTGCTTTATGATTGGTTATGCTGTAATGTGCTGTGTATGGACTGCTTTATGATTGGTTATGCTGCAATGTGAGGTTTAACGACTGCTTTATGATTGGTTATGCTGTAATGTGCTGTGTATGGACTGCTTTGTGATTGGTTATGCTGTAATGTGCTGTGTATGGACTGTGTTATTATTGGTTATGCTGTAATATGCTGTGTATGGACTGCTTTATGATTGGTTATGCTGCAATGTGCTGTGTATGGACTGTTTATGATTGGTTATGCTGTAATGTGTTTTGTATGGACTGCTTTATGATTGGTTATACTGTAATATGCTGTGTATGGACTGCTTTATGATTGGTTATGCTGTAATGTGCTTTGTATGGACTGGTTAATGATTGGTTATGCTGCAATGTGCCGTATATGGACTGGTTTATGATTGGTTATGCTGGAATGTGTTGCAAGGACCACTTCACTGTACTTACAATATCAGTTCCATCTTCAAAAATTTGAATTAGGCAAAAAATGTTGTCATTGAGGATGTACTGTAGCAAAAGTCTACCATCAGCTTGACACTGAAAATAAACACCTCAGCATTGTGTGATAGCGAGAAGTGGGTAAATAAGGAAGAAACCAGAAAAGGTGCACTGTCTTTCAGAAGCGTTTATAAGGAATTTCCCTCTCTTGACAGCCAAAAGTTTCTGTCAACTTAGACCACATCACAACTCACTACAGAAAATGAAAGAAAAAGCGCTATTAGCTTGGAGGTAACTTCTACTTTCTTTGAGTAAATCCAGACTCTTCCCCTGTCTATCAAATGCAAACTCTCTCCCAGAACAGGTAACAGTCCCACTGTTAACAATGATGCCCCAAAATAACAAGCTGGTGGCATAAGCAGTCTCACAGATCAGATCTGGAAGGGTAGCTAATCTGATGCAAACGAATGCCACTGAAAGTCTAGTCTCTCATGGGAGGAAGAGCCAGACCCACTTGACTGGCACAGTGAGCCATGTCTATACTGTTACGCGTTAGTGCCTCTAGTGGGCGGGGGGATGTATTTCTAGATAAGCATGTGAATAAGAAGCATTAGTGGGTCTTAAAGTAAGTCGATTTGATAATGTAAATGAAGATCTGTGTCCCGGTGCAAACGCCCGTAATCGCACCCACGGTCACTGTGCCCTGTGCCTGCCTCATGAGCAAGGCCTTGACATGCCGACAAACAGGCATGCACGCACACACACACACACACACACACACGCACGCACGCACGCACGCATGCATGCACACACACACACACAGGCACGCACACACACACGCACATGCATGCACACAGGCATGCATGCACACACACACACACACACACACGCACGCACGCACACAGGTATGCACGCACACACACACACACACACACACATGCACGCACACAGGCATGCACGCACACACACACACACACACACACACACACACACACACACACACACACACACACACACGCACACACACACACACACATGCACACAGGCACGCACACACACACAGGCATGCACACACACACAGGCATGCACGCACGCACGCACACACACAGGCACGCACGCACGCACATGCACACAGACGCGTGCACACACACACACACACACGTGCACACACACGCACGCACGCACGCACATGAACACGCAGACTCACAAACACACACAGCAAGGGACACTCTGTATGGGTCACTAACCGTAACTGCCTTTCTCTATTACATAGAAATTCAAATTGCAGTAGCTATTTTTCTTTTGGTGTTTCAAATTCCAGCAACATTATTTAAATTGTCAAACTGCCCACTCCTGTCAAATTTGAATCTAAAAAAAAGTTAACTGGCCCCTAATGATGTTGATCCTACTACTTTATAAAGTGCAGCTAATCTGATGCAAATGAACAAGACAGGTATACGCTTCTGTTGATAAGGCTATATGTTAGTTAGTAACTCAAATTCTAGCAAAATCATTTGAAACACTCCACAAAAGGATTGATGTGGATCCTAGTATTTTATAAAGAAAAAAATATATAATTTCTCATGATTATAATTCCTGTTGTTGATTATTATTGACTGCTGTTAATGGGTAATCAAATACAAGGACAATCATTAGCATCCCTCCCTACAATGCTGTAAAAATGCAAAGCACAATAACACAGTGCATGGCTAACAGGTGGTATTCTCAAACCAGGGTCAACGAAAGCTACTGGATCTGGCTCAGTAGGTATAGCACGGCGCTGACACTGCTTAGGTTCCAGGGTTTGACTCCCATTTGGGCCACATACACTGGAAGATGTATGCATTTATTACTGTAAGTCCGCTAAATCGCATATGTTATATTATGTTGTACTGAAAGAAGCGCAAAGTGAGGGGGGCACAAAGTGCCGGGAACTCCGGTTTGTCGCTTTTAAGAGCACTTTGGGCCTCCTCAGTCCACAGACGACAGCATCACCCCTTCCTCAGTCCATCGCTCCCGGCAGAACTCCATCCATCCATCCTGTGTTCAGCGGGTTCAGACCCCATTTGTCACAGTGCTGGTGGAGTGTGCAGAATAGACGGGGGAATTTGTCAGTTTTTTCCGAGCCGTTTTCCCGGCGCTTTCCGCCGCTCTCCGCCCCGCCCCGCCCCTCCCCCCCCCCCCCCTCCCCTCCCGCGGCTGGCTCCGCGCCAGGCCGGCTCCTTGCACAGGTTGCTTTATTTTGCTTGTCATTAATAAAGAGAAGTGGCCTGCACCTGTCCGCTGACAGGCCCCCGCCGAGACCGGAGCCGAGGAGGACTGCCGGATGCGCTCGCCGCTTAATGAACTACTTCAAACCGCATTGTCATGTTGCTCCGGACTGCCTGCCATTTCCTCTCCGTTACTGATGTTTCCTCTCCGCGCAGGGCCTCACAGTTAGAGTGACATTTACCGCTGACAGCCAATCAGGACACCGGAAAGGCAAGCAGAGGACCCTGAGGAATCGTCTACGATCGGCTCTAAGAAAACATTTTTTCCCCCCCTTTTCAGTCTTTGTCCCTGCCCAAGTCCTCCTTTTCAGCTGGACACATGTCAGCCCTGACCAATTATTTGTGGGAATGTGCAGGTATTTCATGCGGGCTCTGTGTGGGCACAAAGGCTTTTTCCCTGATAAAATGAATAACCTCAGAAACAGCAGGGGATGAAACACTTATTTTTATTGTCGTACACTTGACTGTAGAACAAACATTGTGTTTTTAAGGAGTTAGTTTAGACTAAAATTAACACGAGCTAAAAAACACCCAGAATCAATATCACACAGCAAGGGGACAATGGGAACATCTTAATCTATCTGAAATCATTCTGCCGCTATGTCAGTAAACGAACCACTTGAAAGATAACAAGGGATTAATGTTTGCTCCCGCCCAGCTCCCCCCCCCCTTGAACCCGCGCTGACGTCACAGGAAGGATTCGCAAGACTGACCTCCAGGAGGGTTATGTGTGTCACCGGCAAATGAGAGAGACTCGTAACGAATGGCAGTTATGATATTTACTAAGGATATATCACAAGGTGCCAACACACAGTCAATAGGGCAGTTTATTTATGAAGAGCATTTAAAGGCCCTCTGATCAAACCGCTGGCCCGCAAAGTCCCGCCGTCTTTTAACGACGGAAGAATTAAACATTCCTGCTTCTTCGACGTGTCCAAGGCCTCCATAAAACCCTGCTCTTGTTAATCGTCAGCGCATCTGTAATAAAATAGATTAATACCGTAAATCCTCCGGATATTTGGCAGGCGGAATAGTAAATCGCAGTTGGCCGACCGGATGCCACACGTGGCGACCGGTGATATTGAAATAGCGGCCGCCGGACATCAAACAGATTTAACAAGGAGTTGGCAGGCAGGTGCCGGCCAATCACCCGCTGCCGCTAATCTACAATATACACATCAAGGTCTTCCAAACACGGAAAATTAGCTATGCGGCTCTGCGCTTCGTTTGAATCCAGGAGTCTCAGTGTTTGTCCACAGCGCGGGTGTGTGATACGGAGGCCCCAGAGGAAAAGGGGGTACTGAGAGCATTTGGCAGCGGTGGCGGAGCGGTGTCACCTTGCTACCTGCTGCTGCAGCCTCTGTGCCCTCAGACCAACTCTTCAAACTCTACCTGCCAACGCCAGTCAGTTAATGTCACGATAATATTCCACACACGGACCAATTCAAGGCTGTATCCATCAGCCTTTTTTTTCTCCGTCCTTTATGTGGCCCAGAGAGGTGTGCTTTCAGCTCAGCTCGTTATCACTTAAAAGAGAAGAACCCAAATGCACAATTGTTCACGGGTGATTCTTATTGGCCATTGTAAATCTTTCCACAATCCGGGAGAAGTGTGGTGTGAACTCTCAAATCGACGTGACAACTCCTCTCCAGACGCTTCGATCCTTCCCAGAATGTTTAAAACTATGTACGTACCTGTGTAAAACTTTCCAGTGTTTACCTTTTCCTTCAACAAGCCTGGTAAAAACACATCTCCGATGTATTATGTGTAAGGGTATACAGTAGACACTATATACAGGACAAGTACTCGCAGTGCATTTACGGCACTCGATAATAAGCATAATGAAAAAAATAAGAAATAAACGTCTCCGTGTTTTTACTTAACGATAGCGCATATGTAGCACCTGCCGTCAATGTCAAAATCACTTATAGTCATTCGCTATTTTATGGTGGTGAATAGCTAGCCACATGTGATCTCTTGGCATGGGGCTCCTGCACTCTCATTAGCTCATCGTTTCTCGAGAGACGTGTGGCTTCGTTTTGGAAGGGGAGCCGGTGCAGGTGCCCGTGCCAGGGGACCCTCAGAAAGGGCTCTTTCATACGCGGCCAGCCCTCGTAACTCAAGGGCGATTTAACATCTGCAGCCCCGTCTCGCCCAAGCGCTTTTGACATCTTCACCATTAACCAGCTAACCTTGACCACCGAGAACCAGCCTGACGAGAACGCTCGGGCTCAGGGACAGAGTTAGCGCGACTCCGATCGATCGATCGCGCGCGTTAGGGGACACGGCGATGAAAGAAACGACCGGTGTTTGTGTAAATCTGCGGCTCTATTCAGACTGGCCCAGACTTTCGGTGCAATAAATGTCATAACAAGAATGATAAAAAAAACCCACTATCATTTCCTAGGTTCTGTCTGTGCTAGAGATAGCAGTGACATTTAAAGAAGCTAAAGCTGGAACGATTATGCACTGGACTAGGTTTTTTGGAACATGCCAGAGACGTAATGCCATCACTTATGCATGTCGGTCTTTACTTGAAACAATATGTTCTGGAATGTATGAAAAATGAATTTATTCTGAACGCCTTAATGAAAAATTGTTCGTAGTGACAAAGGAATGCATAGAAGTGCGTACCGGCTAGGCTGGACGACTGAGAGAAACGCTTTGCTCATTACACACGGTTGTGGAGGATGAACAGAACATCTCTGAGAGGAGAGAGAGGGAGAGAGACAGAGAGAGAGAGAGAGAGAGAGAGTTCTCCAGGCAGAATTAGAACTTGGCAGAGGCTGTGGCGGATGAACACTCAGTCACACTCGCGCCATTCCAGGGCCGGCTCTGAGATAAATCAGACCCCCCCGCCACCCCTTCAAAACATTAGCTCCCAACGCTTCCATTCCAGGTTATTATTCGTCTGGATTCTCCTCAACAACGATCTGTTTTTACGCACTTAATTCTTCACAGCTAAGTGCAATTATGTATCTGTTTAGCGGTGACAGTCGCTATGTGAAGCTTTGCACCTGTTCCCCTTCCTCGGCAAGTTAATGAGGGAACGGGCTGGCCTAATTACACAGCCTCCCTGGAGGATGCCCCTGCGTTTACACTGATCAAAACAAATAAGACACTCCTGTTCTCCGTATGTACGCTTTCCAGAACACTTTTATTTATCCTCGCAGATCTCATTTGGACATGAAATATGCGATTTACGCAGGATAAATATAGAGGTATGTTAGAGCATGTCGCATATAATATGGAATGTGATCATATTATTACGCACCACCGCACGGCCCTGTTTGTTAGCGCAAGCTGCTCCGGCTACGTACTCCACGTGTATATTAATCAAGCCGGTGGCGGCGGTGTCTGAATGTAGTGATCACGCCGAGGGAGGGGAAATGCCGCAATAAATAAATAAGTAAGTTACAGCGGCAAATGAGGGCTTGAGTGCCATTATACGGAGGCCATTACCACGGGTGTCGGGGACGCGCCGAGCTGACAGTGCCGGGACTGGGTGCCAGTCGTTAGGCCCTGCTGCTTCTACCGGGAGGACTGTGCATGTCACACTGATGATACTCTCTCAGAGACTGAGGGAGAAAGAGAGAGAGGGAGAGGGAGGGGAGAGGGAGGGAGAGAGAGGGAGAGGAGAGGAGAGGGAGAGAGAGAGAGGGAGAAGGAGAGGGAGAGGGAAAGGGAGAGAGAGGAGAGAGAGAGGAGAGGAGAGGGAGAGAGAGAGAGGGGGGGAGAGTGAGAGAGTAAGACAGGGATGGAGAGAGATAGAAAGAGAGAGGGAAGGAGAGAGAGGGAGAGGGAGAGGGAGAGGGAGAGAGGGGGAGAGGAGAGGGAGAGAGAGAGAGAGAGAGAGGGGAGAGAGAGAGACAGATGGAGAGAGATAGAGAGAGAGAGAGGGAAGGAGAGACAGGGAGATGGAGAGAGAGAGAGAAGGCATGAAGAGGTATAGAGGAGAGAGACAGAAAGGGGGGAGAAAAAGAGAAGAATAGAGAGAGAGAGGAAGGAAGAGAGATGTAGATTAGGAAAGAATGGGAGAAAGACATGAAGAAGGGAGGGCAAAAGAGACAGAGAGGGAGGATAGGGGAAGAGACAGGCAGGGAGCGAGAGACAGCCATCGTAGACATACACAGAAAGGGAGAGGGAAAGAGAGAGAAAGAGAGAGAGACAGAGAGAGGGGGAGAAAGAGCAGCACACACACTGAAGCGGTGGGGGTCTCAGAGGAGCCCACTGAACGGAATCGGACACAGGAGCCCCGCCCCCTCATCAGCACTGTCCCTCCAGCGGCCCCCCAAAACCCTCTTTCCCCCTCTGCCCCCTCTGCGGCTGACACCTCTGAGCTGGAGGAGCCCTGCCTGCCTCCGCCAGCAGCCCTACTGCACACTGACAGTCCTGACAGAGGGGGGAAGATGTGCTGGGCTTCCACAGGAGAGCTCAACTGCACATTACAATTACAGAGCCAGCCAGCCCGTATACGGCGCAATAACACGCACTCTCAACACCGCGGATTTACTGCTGGCGTCGGGCTCCCCGAAGTCCCCCCGCGAGAGAAAGTGTTTACAGTAGGACAACAGTCACGCCCGTGTCACGACCCAAACCCGCCAGCGACGGCGGCCCTCTATCATTACCTGATAGCACGCGCATTACTACACACGGGGGGAATTTAACATGGCCGTCGCTCAATAACACACACGCTCGCACAAAACGGCAGCATCTTCACTTCAGATGGAATCTGCGCGTCACGCCTTCACCAGATAACCGTTTTCTTTTTCTCCTCATCTGGAGAGTCATCGAACATGCGTACGTGCGTGTGTGTGTGCGTGTGTGTGTGTGTGTGTGTGTGTGTGTGTGTGTGGGTGTGGGGAGGCAGCGAGGTCGCAGAAATGTTTTGTCAGCAAACAGATAAGGCCGCAGCCGCGTCGCGGTCTGTCATTCACCATCAGCGGAGGATCGGAGGACCCGGGCCGCGTGAAGACGCTCCGTTATCAGACGCCGGGAGCTTTATCGCTGGTGCCGAGAGCGCCGTCTCCACCGCGGCCGACTGCCCGGAGCCGGGGAACGGAAAAGGCCCGTCCCGTCCCGAGGAGAAAGACGGGGGAGGGAAGGTGACCTTCCACACCGCCGCTGATCAGGATCAAAGCCAGGCTCTCTCACACACAGAACGTCACAGGGCCGGTTTCTGTTTGAGTGCCATTAGAGCCGCGGGAATACAGACGCTGACAGGGTGACGCTGAAGCAGGAAGGGAGGTGCGCCCGGAGGTCAGCCGTCCCTCTTCGCTCGCTCGCTCTCGCGGGAGAAAGACAGCGGGCTCTGCATCCGGTGCAGCTGGACAGACACCTGGTGGCGGAAACACCGTCATTTCCAAACACAGCGGAGAGCCCTTCGTGAACACCGTTGACGCAATTTGTTCGGCTTCAAATAGGAGGTGGTGACCTTGTTTTTTTACATCAGGATATGGTTGAAAGAAACCTTTCGAGCTGTTACTGCGCTCATCCAGTCATCCCCCCCCCTCTTCATAGGGGACACTAATACCACTAGGCTACCCTTCAAATTAACAGCAAAGTTGTACAACAAGCAAGAAGGTCTACTTTTTAAAGTACTCATTTTAACCGGTATCCTGATCCTGCATTGAATTATTTTTCTTCATAATCTCGTTGATACCAGATTAAGTTGTTACATTTCACCTGCATAAATTTACTCAAATGTATTATTCTGGACTCACAGGCTTTTTCTTTCTTTCTGGGCTCCCCTTTTTCTTGCATCCCCTACTTCTCGGGCTTTGCAGATTTCCTGCTAATAGCTAGCCAGCTGGAATATGTGCACTGCAGGGCACATGACACACATAGCTACACCCAGGCTACTGCTTACCCATTTAAAGCAAACAGCCATGCTTCGTTTTAACAGTCTGCCAGCTTAGCTATGACCCGGTAACTTAGACAACGTCAGGTTGGCTTTATGAGCAGTTGAGCAGGAAATTAATGTGTGTTCTTTTGTGTTGCACTGGTGAACTCCATAATGTGTGTGGGGTGTGGGGTGGGGTGTGGGGCTGTTGCAAATCTTTCAGGTAAGATCAGCCAAACAAGCAAAGAGCACCATATATGGTTCAATTAGCAACATGTTGCACTGATCTGCAAATTATGTCTTATGTCAAAAGACTGCCACCATGTCTTTGATTTTCAAGTTAAGTTAGGTAGTTGAATTTCAACTAGTGACTGTTTCCTAAGCAAGCTTTTGTTGGATCCACTAGCCATTTGGACCCTGATAGGACCGGAATGGATGTTTCTACAGCAACACTTGTAGGAACACCACCTGTCAGTGTGTGAAATGCAAAACAATAGTATGTGTGTCACCTTGTGCCCAGTTCAGCATCCATCCATCCATCCATCCATGCATGTATGCTATCACAGTTCACCCTGAAATCCACCCACTGGTGAGCACATAGTAGAAGCCACATAAGGTACAGCACAATTCTGAAAAGTAGTGTACAGCATCTTGGAAAGCATCGTCGCGACAAAGTTTCAAGTAACTTTTTAGCTTTTACAGTCGCTTAAATTTGTAATTTTTTTGTGTCGCACATCACATATACCACGTATCCAGGACCAGAAAAGACACGGTCATGAGCAGAACAAACTTTCACTAAAATCCAAGCACGTGAGCCGGGTTCCACAGCGCAAGCGAACACACTCAAAACTTCGTCTCGCAGCAGTGGCTCTCTGGAGACTCCTCCTCGTATTGATAGCTCACAATCAATCTCAACAGCGTGTGGACCACAGCACACAGCACCCCCTCCCCCCCCCCCCCCCCCTCCTGCGGCAGCGGAGTGTGACGCCGCGCTGGTGCGACAGAGCCGCGGCGAGGTCGGTGGCGTGCCTGCCGGGACTGGAGCGGGCGGGCTGGCTCGCCACGCGCCGGACGCAGGGGACCCCGGCTCTGCGAGAACATCCATCTCGACTGGCACCCGGTCTCCGGGAGACCGCCACACAGATAGAGAGGCTGGGCCGGTAATAGTTCTGTGGGGCTGTGCGGAGGCAGGAAACAGCACGGGGGAGCTGGGGAATCGCTCACCCAGACCCAAGGTGCATTGTGCAAATAAATGCTGCCATCCCCCCTCCTATTGTCTACACAATGTCTCTGGGACGATTATGGAAAATGTGCATTGGGGGATTAAATATGCTTTCCTCTCAATCAAATAACTGTTCTCCATTATATTGCATCGCTTTTCTGTGACAGCGCCGATGGTATTGCGGCACTGGAATGACTAGATACCGCAGTGCTGTGGATTTAGGTGACTTTGGGTTGAGCGTAAGGCTAAATGCAATTTTAAATTGGGTTGCACTCAGAAACAAAGAAGTCTTTATAGAAGTCTCAAAAGTGGTTTGTACTTGTGTTTGTGTATTTTTTTATATATATACACTGTATATAGCAGAGAGACGGAGAAACAAAGACAGCCCTTTCGGCGGTCATGCCCCCATCAGTGTCTGAACACTGAAATGGCTGTCAGAAAACCGCAGAATAACCAAAGGACTCGAGTGGATGCACTCTTAGAGGAATGCGATCATGCCATGTTTCATTACGGGGCTTGTGAAACAACAGAATTGCTTTGAACCTGTCTCTGATGTGGGAATACAAATTAATAAGTTAAGCACTGCAGGAAAATTGAAAGAGGGTCAACCGGATCCAATTTAATCCTTGAGATTAAGTTCCTCTCTTTAATAGCGTTTTCCATATTTGCTGTATAATACTAGCCCATTCAAATTTCAGACTTAAACGCGTTACAGTAGAAACCTCTGAAATCGCTAACGTAGAGTTGAAAAAGATTTATCATATTATAATATCTAGCTATTAGAGAAAAGAGGCATTTTATTTCAAGCAGGCATTGGTTTGGTTTAAATGGCTCTTCTCAAGTCTATAAATTGACACCAGTAAACACAGATCAGAGCTGGATTGCATGCCATGTGACTCACTTGTGCTTGCACATTGTTGAGTGTCAACCTAGCGGAACCGAGGGAACTGCCTAACAGCCAGCAATAATGTACCCTTTTTCACTCTGCGTCGGTAGCTTATATTCTCCATAATTTCTATCAAAAATTCATAAAGGTGAAAATCTAATGTCTTTCATGCCACTGCGGAACACTGCTTACTTAGCATAACCAACTCCTTGACCCATTTAGAACACTTTATCAAGCCACAGCTCTTCAAAACTTGTCTCGAAAGACAAAAGCCTGCATAGAAAATCCAATTATCTTTCTGCATTGTCTTCCGAGCAGTTGATCTACGGTATTGTCCATGCAAATCCACAACACGGTACACACAGCGCTCATCTACCACCTAACTTCAGCACTGATCTGCACTTGGTCACTGCGCCACTGCGATCCAGGTTTTTAAGAAAAGGAGTGGATCACTAAAAAAATGCAGAGGGCACCGATCTCAGCAGCATGCGTAAAGTGCTCGCTCGCAGGGGAAACGACCAGGTCCCCGCTGAGTCTTGCTCTCCTTTCTCTACCTTTCTCCATGAAACAAGCCCGTTCGAATGAATGCGCTCAAGGTCGCTCGCTGGTTGTACCGTAGGCTACAATTTGGAGTACGTCTCTAATACCCTAAATGTTCCTTATGAGCCTGCGGTCTCTCCGGATCTCTCGGTCCAACCACTCTCCCTCGTCTGTCTGCTTTGTCCTTCTGGCCTTCCACTGGCGAAAAACGTAAAATTAGGGGCCAATTAGTGTCAGAAAATGTCAGAGCAGTATTGCCGTTTCCTCCCACCCTCTCTCCCTCCCTCCCTCCCTCCCTCCCTCCCTCTCTCCCTCCCCCTTTCTCCCTCTCTCTCTCTCTCTCCTCTCTCTCTCTTTCTCCCTCTCTCTCCCTCTCCCCTCTCTCTCTCTCTCCTCTCTCCTCCCACCCTCCCTCCTTCCCTCCCTCCCTCTCTCCCTCCCTCCCTCCCTCCCTCTTACTGCTGTTAGGAACGAGGCTCTACCAAATAAGGCCCCCACAGGGGAAATTCCAGCCAGCTGTAAATGTCTCCTCATATCAGAGTCCTTGAACCCGGTCCCACATGGTGAGTGTCGCTTGCCACCGGTGCAAAACACCCAGCGGGGCAATCACGACTCACACCCCTCCTCCCAAAGAGCAGACTGCCGTTCCTTGGGGCCGCTCCAAAGTCAGCACTTTTGTGTTTACACCTCGATCCGACGTTTTGTTTTTTTCTTCACAAAAAAAGAAAGCGTTTTGGTGAGTGGCTCTTTCAAACAGTCGTCAGCTGGCAGACGGTAGAAGTGCGGCACCAGCCTCCTTCTTATTTACATGAACTAACTTCTATGGGGTCATTAGAGAGAAGCGCTGTTAGGAAGAGCTCTAGTCTAACTTCTGAGTGCCTATTAGATGCTTGACTGCCCCAGTCTATAAGACAGCAGAAGATTTCCAGTGAATTAAATGCTGCAGTGGGGACTTTTGTGGTCTTTCATTCTATTGACTCCAGAAGCCCTACATTTTGTCAGGGGTTCACTGTACTCTGTCCTTGGTGAGTAAACACGCAAGCCCAGAGACACGCGCGGTCACGTGTGCACACGCCTACACGCCTACATGTGTGAATATACAGTACCCTCCAAAATCATTCACACCCTTTATAAAGATGTGCAAATAAGGCTGTATAAAATAGACAATACAGGTAATGAGCTACATGGTATGTTCCAATTTTTTTTTTTTTCATACTACTCAAATTTCTGTGTGATATTTTTCCCCCAAAAGATATGCATCTCAATGATTCATTCACCAAATAATTATTTAAAATAAAATCCAACTAGAAATCTGCATTAGCATGCTACTTCTTAAAGTTCATCTGAAGCTTAGGAAGCATGTGGCCTCACATGCTTTGCCGTTTCACCGGGAAAATGAGGTAACACACACGTAAAATCCATTTGTCACCCATCACCATGGGGAAAGGCAAACAACTCTCAGGAGAAACAAGGCAAAGGGTTGTTGACCTTTATAAGTCAGGAGATGGTTACAAACAAATCAATAAGTAAACTAAAGTTACCACTTTCCACTATTAGGTCAATAATGAACAGGTTTAAAACCACTGGAACAGTAGTTAAACCTGCCTGGTAGAGGACGCAAGTGCATCTTGCCCCCAACGCCCAGTGAGGCAGATGGTTTTGGAGGCAAACAAAAATCCAAGTGCCACAGTTTTAGATCCAATCATGGCTGGGGGAAAAGAAGTCTCCAAATCTACTATCAGACAGCACCTGCATGCCAATAGGCCTACTGGAAGGGTTGCCAGAAAAAGGCCTCTATTGACAGCACTCAACAAAAAAAGCATCTGGAGTTTGTTAAACGGCATTGGAAGTCCAATTGGAACCATGTGCTACGGTCAGCTCAAAATGTACTTTTGGGCTCTGGCCCTGAGTGCCACTAGGGTGCGGCAATTGGCTGTCCGCCCCAGGGAGGGGGAAGGGGGGCAGATATGAGCTCGGTGCATATAACAGTGCATATGTCAATGTGTACCAGAGTTACATTTGACAGCTTGGCGAGTTCCAGCTCGTAGGAGGCGGTACATCACCTTTGTCACTGCCGGTCTCAGGACTACGGCAGTGAGCTCACAATACAAGGGGGGAGAGTTGACATGAAAATAGGGTACAATTGGCTACTAAACTGGGAGAAAATGGGATAAATCAGAAACAAAATCTTTAAAGAATTAAATAAAATAAAGTAAAATTGGGCTTTTTGGCCAGGCACACCAGTGGTGGGTTTGGTGTCAGAAGGACACTTATGTTGACAAGAACGTCATACCTGCAGTGAAATATCGTAGTGGATCTTTGATGTTATGGGATTGTGTTGCATCTACTGGTCCTGGGGCTCATTAAGGTAAATTGAATCATGAACTCCAGCAAGTACCAAGACAATCATAAACTCCAGCTCATAGACATTTGGGCCAAAAACCTGGTTCCCTCTGCCAGGAAACTGAAACTTGGCCGCAAATGGATCTTTCAGCAATGCCACGATCCACAGCATACCAAGAAATGGCCATCTCAGTCTCCAGACTTGAACCAAATCGCATATTTGTGGTTTGAATTGAAGAGGACAGGCCACACGTGCAAACCAAAGGATCTGAAGGATCTTGAAAGACTCTTTATGGAGAAATGGTCAAAGATATCCCCCACACACTATAGGAGACGATTCAGTAGTGTTACCCTTGCGAGGTAATAGATACAGAAGTGTAAATAATTGTGACAAATATGTTTGGAGGGGAAAAAAGCCTTTTCTGTGAGCAATTGTATCAGTATAAAAAAATGTGAGCATACAATATAGCTCATTACCTGTATTGTTTATTTTATATACAATATTCTTTGCTCATCTTTGATACTTTTGCAGGGTACTGTAACTCCAGTTTCAAAGACCAAAACCCTGCAATGCTACACTGAGGATGTCTCAGTTTTGTTTCTATTTCTTGTTCATGATATTCATATCTTTCAGCTTGCACTGGGTATTGGATCTTGACTGATTGCAGACAGCCCACTGAGGCTTGCCTTTCGCAGAACAGTTTTGACAAAGCAAACTTTGGCCCAACATTGCAGTAAACATATGCAAACACACAATAACAGTCTGGAATGCACATTTTTCACAGAATTCCTATCTATCCCATTACTTGAGACACTTCTAAATAGGCAGCCTACGTGGGATTGTGGTTGGTTATGTGGCATCATGTGAAACTGATCTTATGAGAGCGGAATACATGTCAGTCAATGATGAACTGAAGAAGAGGAATCACATTTTATTTCCAATGAAAATGAATCTCTTCTCAGGCATCTTATGAAAGTGATTTACTATTCATTCACATGTGTTTGCAGCTGGTTTTGTTTCGCTGAAACACCTTGTGCTTCGTGCTTCATTTTGGTAAGAATCTCATCTTACAAAGAAAAATTATATATATATCACAGCTTAGATGAATATGGCTTGTTGTGGTTTATTCCTTACATATACACACATACATACATACTCACAAACACACAGTGTGCATGTATGTGTGTGTGTGTGAAGAATCCACAAACTAGATTACATATACAATTCTTCAATAATATATGCTAAAACTACACATAGACTTAAACTGCAAAGTTACCAGAGCAATGATAATTTATTCATGAATCCATTTGTGCAGATTGTTGTAGTTTGTCTTCTAAAAGGCTCATTTGAAAATATCAAGTGGCAGGTGGGAGAATTTCTTTTAACAGTAACGCACATAATTATAACAAGAGTAGCACCCATAACAGTGAGATCACTGACAGAGTTCATTCGGTGAGGAGGTCTCAAAGTAGCTCCTTCGTGTAGCGGATGGGCTCACGTGAGCGCCCGCTGCAGAGTGACGTGGATAAGAGTGCGATTAGTTCCCGGAGTTAGGGACTTGAGTCTTTGGATCGGCGAGCTTAATCGCTCTCTTGTCACGTCGAGATCCCTCGGTTCGAAACTCGCTGTGGGCAGAACCAACACCGTCACATTCGCAGCTAACCTGCAGGTCCGTACTGGCAGCCACTCCATTGTACCCAAACACAGGCCCGGGGAGTTAAGGGTTAAAAATAATAGGGCCGCGTTCCCCCCCCCGGCTCCCGTGTCAGCCGATGACATGTGTCTCCATTACGTGACAGTCATGACACCTATCACAGCGACTAGGACAGGAAGGAATAGACTGTGTGTGTGTGAAGCCAGGGCCTGATACTCCAGTCAGTTAAAAAGAACCCCCCACCCTCCCACCCCCATCACCAGGAGGGGTCCAAGGCGTTAAATGTGGTTACCGCTATAGTTGGACAGCCGAGGGTCACATTCACACACACACTTTATGCAGAGCAGGTTCATGTTTAAAACCAAGCCAAGGCATTTCAGGAAGGCACATTGCCTGCGAGTGTGCCCACCTGTGTGTGAGTGTGTCTGTGTACGAGGACTGAATACCGTCTGCAGACATGTTGCTATACTCCTCTTTTTAACCAGGAGCTGGAGGCTTTCTAGAGCACACTGGAAACTGCAAGCAGAAGGAGAAAATAAGGCTGAATATGAAGCTGAAGAGAAATGAAACGGAGACGACGTGGCTCAGCGCTGGGCTGTAAACGCTGGCAGGAGGCTGCCTGTGTGCACAGTGGCCGTCTCTTCCCGCGCTGACAGCCGGGACAATCTGCAGGCGCGCGCGGATTCATTACTGCTCCGTCCGCACGCGGATTAGACTGGCGCGCGCCTTACCACCACGCCAGCCAGTGATCCGTCGTGTCCGAGTCAGATCACTGGCAAAGGCGTCCGCCACTTTCCCTCACTCAGCCAGGAAACGGGCGTGCATAATCCCTGCCCCCCTGCTCGTTTCACAACCAGGAATCTGCATCCCTGCACGCGCGCAGATGCAACGAGGGAAAAGAACGCTTTAAAAAAAGCTGCTTCCTTCATTTAATTCTGGTGGCCAGTTTGAGAAATATCAATCGTCGGATGCGGACGCCTCTTGAGCAAATGTGGCATGCGATGGAGGCTTCCGTGCATCATGCTCTAACAACCTGTGGTTCTGTGGTTGGCTCAGTGTGACCTAAAAACATCTGGCCTCCCAGGGCCGCCGGGGGCTGCTGGGAAATGAAGTTAACTGGCCGGGGATAGTGATTTGTCTGGACACTGGGAGACACACCTGAGGCAGGCCCAAAGTACTCTGCACGCACACAGAGCTCCGAGGTTTAAAAAAGGTGCTTCTATAAAAGCGTGATGACTCACTCGTCATCCAATATGCCATTTCACAGGAGCGTACTGCTTTGCAGGTAAAAAATCTCAATACGCTTAATCGAGCGGCTGTTACAAGGTGAATAATTTACCACTGGAGTTCCAGGCGCTGAAGTGTACTTTCTTTGCGATACAACCAGAAAATAACTGCTGTTTTTTTTTTTTTTTTAAGCAAATAAATCAATGCATTATTTTCAATTATTGTTGCTAAGTGCCAACCCGGGTTCAGGTGAAATTGGCCTCCGCTGTGGAGGGTTAATAAAAATCTTTCAAGTAAAACACAGTTTTTCCTTTCATGAAATCTGGGTCAACAATGCCATTTTATCTGAACCCACCCCCCTTAATTGAGAGCAAGAGATGCCCCAGGCATTCCTCAAGCTATTACTTGTCATACTGTAGAATTGCTACGAGCAGAAAAATGACAAAATTACATTCATAATGCAGTATCTTCTACCCCGAGAGTCAAATCTATACTAAGAAACTCCACATGACAAACACATCTGAACGTAAATTAGTATGTGTACTGTAGTGTCTAGAACGTTTGGTGTGTGAATACATTTACGATGTGACTGTGTTAACAATGGAATTCAGATTTCCAGTGTTGAAACACAAATGAGAAATATTTGACAGCCTTGAACTTCCAATTGTCTTATGTTAACCAAAGAAATATCAATGGCAGTTTCCCCCTGAAACATACTTTGTTTCCTTGGATTTGCAAATCTTCATTAGATCAGAATCTCCCAATCAGAGGACTGCCCAGTATGCTGCCCTTGGCAACAATCAGGCTTGTGCTTGTGTTCCCTTGTGCAAACAGATCCATGGTAATTGTTATTTAACTACGGTCTCCTTTGAGTAAATATTAGAATCGAGACACATCGCTCTAGCCACCGAATGCAGATACCGGGGCGCTGTTTGAATCCTGGTCTGAAACCTTCAGGTGCTATTTTTTTCATGCACTTCTGGGTTGAGAGTGAAAAGTTGCAACCACACTTCCTGTGATTCTGAAAATGCAAGACAATGCAATATGATGCCGTACAATGAAACCCAACACAACACCAATCAAATACATTTCCAAGCTTGGGTCTTTTTGTTTAACGATTAAAACCAAAGCTTATAGAGCTTCCTCGGTGCTGCTGCGGTGGTTAACTGGACCGTTTATTAAAGAAGATAAACGGGTATGGCACTGGCACTACTTTGCCTTTCCCAGTTTTGGTGCCTCCCGTCACCGCTGGCGCTGTGGAAGCCGTCTCACTGATCTACGCCAGTCCCGTGGCCATGCAGGAGCGATCCTATTGCACAAAATTAATGCTAATTATTTCATTATGCTCCTGAGTGTCCTGGCAGCCGTTTTAATTAACCACTGCTGGTTTTTGTCAATTCTTTGCACAAATAAAGCTATCGAGCCGTTGATATTTACATGCCTATTGTAGGTTTGTACGATTCATCTGCCATGCTTAATCCTAATATTACAAATACGTTCTCGTGCGAGGTAATGTCTACCTTCTTATGTGTATTGTAACATAAATGCACTCATGAAAAAAAGTGACATACCTGTAATATTTGTCAAATTTGATAAGATAGCTGAAAAAACAAATATTTTAGTTTTTCTAAATTCAAAATTTCTTGTTGTTATTTTCATACAATTACTGTGGGCTTATGCTAGAGTACAATAAGGATGCTCTTGAAAGAGCACAAAGAGTTTCTCTGAAACTATTACACAGTCAACCATGGAGCCTCTGCAGCTGGATTTTCAGTGTGACATTTCTTAACCACAAGGCCAGTTTCAGAGAACTCCACCTGGCTCGTGACGAACAGGACATTACTTTAATGAGGGCGAGCGCAATGGAAAAATGATTACAGACAAACGAGAGGGGGTAAGGGGTAAATCTTTATTTATTAAGCCCCAGACGGGCGCCCGAGCCCCCGTGTGATCCTAACGGAGCGTCATTAACGGCCGAGCGGCCGCTAGGCCCGCCCAGCTCGCTAACCCAGGCGGCACGGGTGTCTCGGGCGAGGGGGGCTTTCGTAGCGGCTTTTGCCCCGCGCGTGGCAGATGATGGATAGGTGTCAAACACGGGTCTCCTTAGCATTTGTCCAGCTTTCATTTAACACCTGTTCACAGCCCATTGTGAATGGCCCTCGCTCGCGCTCAACTCCCTGCACCGCATATCAATGCTGGCCTGGCCAGCCTCTCTCCCCGGCCCTTCTCCTTCAGACGCAGTGAGCGGCAGCCACTCTGAGCGCAAAGGCCCCTTTCACCTCCCATTAGCATACAGTAAGTAACTCAAGGGTCTCTCCCAACCTTCACCGTGAAACCGTTTTTTTTTTTTTTGCCACAAGAAATGCCAGCGAATAGCTTTTCGATGTGCCTGTTACAATTCAGCATTTTCCTGAGTCAACACGAAAACCAAGGCCTGTTAATTTTCAGACGCTTAGAAAGAAAGGACTACATAACGTGAGAACAGATGTTTTGGCACATTTTTGCAGAGAGAAAGCCACACAGAAGTCAACGACAGCCGTGGAGATGAGTGCAGGCTTTTTTGTGTGTGTCATTTCCTCTCAGATAATATTCTTGTCTAAATGTCAAAAAATGAATGGACATGCGCTAATGGCAAAAACATCGGTCTCTCGCTGGGGATAA
The DNA here is from genome assembly GCA_029706075.1 of Aldrovandia affinis. NCBI lineage: Eukaryota > Metazoa > Chordata > Actinopteri > Notacanthiformes > Halosauridae > Aldrovandia > Aldrovandia affinis. The sequence continues at coordinate 2,548,133 of JAINUG010000135.1, read as the reverse complement.
TTAGTATTTTGGACAGAATCAGCCTTTTATCATTTGCTTATAATGCGATGCATTTCATGGCCTTGTAGCTTACATTTATAAATGTGGCAGTGGTGACACTTCACATCCAGCGTGCCTAGCCTGTCAGGGCCAGATTTATGTCACGACAGCTATATTGTTAGGAATACCTGTATCTACAGACAGCTAATTCCAAAATTTAAATATATATTCTAGCATACATATTATTTACTAGAACTTTAAATAAAAAGTATGCAGTTCTGAATTTGAACACTAATCTTATTGTGCGTATGTGGTCAGGAGGGTTTTAGAATGAGACGCTCTTAGCCGGTTCTATTCTATATTCTTATTCTAATATTCTTTCCTCGGTTGGACCACCACCAGTTTTCCCACATTATGTTGTAGGAAAATGTTTATTTTGGACGCCGCCTAATGTAATTTTTCTTTACATCATCGGTTGTTGTTTTCTTTACATTATCTATCCTGCCGTGGTTTTGTTATGACTAATGAATTATGTCCCCTTGTGATGTCACTTCTTTGTGACTGTACCTCATTAACCATTACCTCTATTTCCTGATCTACATATTTAAGCAATTTTTCTCGTTGTTCCCTCGCTACCTGTGCCTGGTTGCTTACTAAGCATCCATTCCTTGGCGTGATCTGGACATGTGAGCGTACCATGTTGTTCCGGACCCTTTTAACGGGTGTATCCTACCGCAAATTGCGAATGAGGGCACTTCATTTCTTTGATTGCGTAATTAGAATGCAAAATAGCAGCTACAAAATAGCGAACGTCTTTGCGCTGCGACTACCTTAGTAAATCTGGCCCTCAGTGTTTAATTATCTGCTTATCTTCGCTGTAGAGGACGGTAAGAGATCTAATAGACATATTCATATTTTGAGTGGATGATGACAGCCCTTAATCTCGGACAGGATAATGACAGCTCAGATACCGCCGGCTCTTGACAGGGACATGCGATTTTAATATCTATTGCATGCCAGTGATGATGTTGCATGTCCTTCCCCCCACCCACCCACACAGCACACCCACATACATACATACATGTATGCATACACACATACACACATGCATGAACTCCTACTAATGACCAGTAGCCCCTAATAATTTCACATGACAGCAATGATGGGCTGTCAACACATCAAGTCATCAAGAGGTACAATGGGAAGCGGTTAAATAAGGGCCACATGTATAAATGAGTAATAAGGAATCTTTCCTCATTAATAACACAACGATGCAGTTCCCCAGGAGAAAAGATGTGACAGCACATGCCAAACACCATATTATTAATCCTTTTCTGTCCCTTCTAATAACATGCAACAAAATGTGTCACTTTTGCTGATCGTGGACATCTATTCGAGCAAGAGTGTGTGCCGTGCTTGGCCTTTTCTGCTTGTCAGCAAGTTCTCCCCAGCCTGGCAGAATTGAAAGAGCAGACTTAATATATGTCCAATGACAGGGGAACCATGGTAACGTGGTGGAATAATGTCATCCTGTTGCACTAATCAGCTGCAGCAACTGACAGGTACATAGGCGTTCACGCAGAAAAAAAGTTTTTATGATTTCGCGGCATTGTACAAATTGACAGTTTTTGAAGGATCTAAAGTCAAAACGCATTTCTTTAAATGTACAATATTGTTACACGTTGTTTCTTTCCGATCTGATTTTATGGATGCAAAGATATGATTTATGTAAATACCATAACAATATACTGTATAAGCATGTATAACTATAACGATAAGCTACAAATTGTCCATTCGCATTTACGCCAGAGAAGGTTTTTTGTTGCACAAACACCTGTCAATCAGCAGCCGCATGCTGCCCACGGTTACAGACACTGCACTGCAGTGATTGGTTAGGCAATTTCCATCGATGAAGATGCATTCTAAAAATTGCTCTGAAAGCGATCTGAACAACACCTATCATCATAATTCCAGCTCATTTACATAGCTGCCATTGTAGTGCAGACATTTCTGTTAAAATGATTTGAAATTCTTTTTATAATTCTGTCATTATCGTTACAGTTATAGTGGAAACGGGCCTCAACACTCGATGCTGTTGTGTTTTTGACCATTCCTGAGCAGCGAGGCAATGCCTGTATCCAGCGGTAACAGTTTGTGGATGCTAAAAATAAGCTGTCTCTGCACTGAGTGATGTTCAGTGTTTGAGGGCACTCAAGAGAAATCTGGAAGGAACTCTAGCATCATTACACCACTAACAACCAGATGAGCGGGTTTTTACCCTGCGGCCTCATGTACGCCCCTCACTGCTGCACCCTATCGCCTTATTAATCACACGCAGGGAACACCGTTCTCCACCATTCCGCTATTTCTTTTAATTCTTTGGATTTAAGTAAAGTACAAAACATTTAGAATAATGTTTTGTTCTGTGAAGCATGAAATGCAAACTGCTTCAGTTCAATCTCAGGTAACGATTTCTTTCGAACAACATGGGAGCTTGGAACTACATCATTCTGAACCGCGTGGCACCAAATGAATTCAAGGTCTTTTTAAAAAATTACCATTTCTTAATTTATTACAAATTAATTATAGCTGATGAAAACAAGGCATGTGATAATTATATCAAATAATAAGCATTCCAGCTCTTGTGACAGAGTAGAAGATTATTAAAACATTAATTCCAAACATCATACAATTCGGAACTATATTAAAACCTATTTGGCAGACCCACTTATATTCAGAAACGTGAGCAATTTACATATAATTTAGACACATATATATGATATTTAGCTCTATTTGCACATCACAAAAACAATAAGAACACCACAGGTATGGGTACAGCCATTTACACAGTAAATGAGCACCAAGCTGGAACACACAATTGTAATTGTTTTAGCATTCACATGCTGCCTAACAATTTTCAGAGAAGAACAACAAACGTACCCCACACACACATAAAACTCCATAACTATCTATACGAGTACCAGTGCCTCTCATCATCCACTGATCTGGATTCAATCTACATACGGTCTTTGACATGACTTCAGCAATCACCACAATGAACTCGCCGAAATATGTGTGTGAAGAGGAAAGAATGTGAAACAAGTAAATAGTTATTCAATTGTAAGTCAACATTCAGGACAAACGTTGATCGAATCCAGACTGCAATATTTTTTTTTAACTGTCTATAATTATCTTTCCTTGATAACTTTTTGCTGATTCTTCATGGACTCATGCTCCTCCCTTTATACCTTTACTGCTTGTATCTGGCCTTCAGTCATCAGTTCCTCCTCTTGGACCATAAACCTACAACTACCGGACGGGGCCCTGAACGGCTCAGCTTTTCCAAACCATTCCTCCTCTTCTCCCGCCTTCAATGTCCTCCTCTCTTCTCAACAAACCCATTATTTTGGGCTGTTTCCCAACCTGCTTTGCACCTTTCTTGTGTCAAACAACACCACTTCTGAAGACAAACCCCTGAACTTGATACTACAACCTCAAATGTACAGGCCTGTGCTTTGGCTTCCCTCTGCCTTCAAAATGGTGGAATAAGTCATCCATCACTGACTCGATGAATGCAAACTGCTGTTCAGGCTCAACTTGGGTCCAGGCTGCCTGGTTCAATGAAGACCATGGCTCCACTGTCCTCCTACCACATGTTGTGAGAGAGAGAAGTGGTGCACGCACATCCAAAGAAATTTCACAGGTGTCAGGGGTGTGAGGTAGACTGCTGAAGAGATGGATAACCTCCTACGGTATATGTTCTCATGGATGCCTTGATCGTCTCTGTTTTCTGAGTTTAGTTCACTCTGTCTAGTCCCTCGTTTCACTTCACTGGTTTTCAGCAACATCTGCCACTTATAGAAAAATACAACATAGCTGCTGCCAGACGCACTGTACTAGATTTAGCAACTGTGTTATGAGTCCTTCTTTGCGGAAAGAAACCTTTCCACCATGAAAGAAAGAAATTGCCTAAATTAATGTGAATCGCTTTGCCAACACATTTAAAAAGGTCTTACACACATGATTAGAAACACCTAACTGAGAACTGCGGACTGCTACTTTAAGATATGGTTTCTGGCCTCCCGCGTGGCCCAGTGGTTACAACGTCCGACGCTGGCCACGGAGACCGGGGTTCGATTCCCCGTCTCACCAGAGTCGGCTCTGGCCGGGAGCGCCACCGGGGGCGGCGATTGGCTGTCCGCCCCGGGGAGGGGGGAGGGAAGCCGACAGGACGTTCGCTGCGCATAAGAGTGGCTCTGTAGTACCGGGTTACAGTTGACGGCTTGGTGAGTGCCGTCTCGGAGGAGGCGTTGCTTCGCCTTCATCACTACCGGTTGCAGGACTACGGCAGCGAACTCACATTACTAGGGGGGATTGACATAAAAATAGTGGGTCTAATTGGGAGAAAATGGGATAAAATCAGAAAGAAAGAAAAAATAAATATATGGTTTCTGTAATGCACACAACTAAAACTGGCACAACAGAGAGCTCTAATGACAATTTGACTTGGTTAGTAAGCTTTCCCTAAAAGTTTCACCTGCTGACAACCATGATTATTATGGAAAGCTGGCTTCAGAGCTCAGTTATCATCGCGCAGTGCAGAGTAAATATATTCTCATTCCAGTTTTTGAACATTTGGCAGAAATACAATCTGACTATCAAACCCCCCGCCCCCAGAAAAACCTCCATAAAAAAATATTTCATCTTTACATCCTTTTCCTGTTTAAACAGCCTTTAATCACTTAAGTAGTGCACATTTAGCATCCCCGACACGCAAAAAAAAAAAAAAAAAAAAAAGATGTTTGATGTAATGTCTCTAAAGATTCACAAATTACACTATAATAATTGAGTCAAGACAACCTACAATGCATTAAATTATATAAAATGCACTGGAAAACATGTTATCAATAAATAAACAGGCCATGAGCAACACTGGAAGACCTCAGAGGGCATTCTTGGTTTGTTTGTGATGAAGTCAGGTCCATAACCAGGGCAGTGAGCTAACTGCAGTCCCAAGAAGGGCACTGTGACTGATACACACTTGAATTGTCGTTAGACATCATAAACAGGCTGCCACGGCAACGTTGGCTGCCATATACCTCGAGGTGCAACTTAAAGCCACAACAGATGGGCAGACTTATGCACTTGAAACTTGCTCTGCATATGTGCCTTTTGGGTCTGTTTCCCCTCCCCCTTGAAATTCTCCTGCACTGTTATCAGAGGGAGGGGGGGGTGAAACGGACATGACCTATTACTGCCATCTTTGAATAAATAACAAGACTGAAACAAAAGCAGCTGAGAATTTTAAGAATGTGGTGTGTGTGTGTATTTGTTTGACTTAAATAAGAATGCAGAGTGAGTTGATGTTTAAGTGTGTTGATGTAAATATCAGCACAAGGGAATGGGACCAAATTAACTGTGGCAACCTTGAGAGCACAGAACTATCGTAGCATTCCTGAAGGTCTCATCAACAGACTTAGACCGCGAGACTAATGGATCTGATAGTTCAGCAAGTGACAACGTGTCTTCGTCACAAACGCAGTTCACTATGTTCAGCGCCCACCAAAATCAACTCACCAAGCTGTTTGTGAGGGCAATGAGTTACAGTTGCATTCATTTGCAAGATAAGGTTACGGACCAACGAGGAGCACACGAAACACACAATTATCTTACAAGACTTTTCTGTGAGAAGAGTCGATGGGTTCCACAAGCCATTGTGGGTTTAGAATAAAGTAGATACAGTAAATACAGAACATGTTCACAAACATTTCAGCCATGATCAGGAATGAGGAGCGCAACAATGATGCCCTTGGTCATGCACCTTAATGAATTTTCAGGTGACAGAACTTTTGATGTTAAGAACACAGGACTGAGTATGTGGTGTACCTATGGAAGAGGGCGCCTCCACATCGTTCTAATGTGGGATTCTGAGAGAGCCTGCCTTTGTTTGGTTTGCCTTGGTCTTGGAATGATAAAGACTTTGCTTAAACAGCCATGAATCACACCTTGTGCAACGCCCCAAAAACAAGACAGGCTGACGAATGAACAAACTCTGTAAACTTTGTATATTTCTGTATTAACGGCATGAATAAGAGTATGCATACACAGACTGGTGCTTTGTTTAAGCACCGGTTTTATGTTACTAAACTACAAAGCAAAGCATCTCTTCACGTTCTCCACCAACATCTTTTACTAACGACTTTCATAATAGCAAACATGATCAATATCAGTCAGACGTCCCTCGAAGTATAAAGATTGCTTATCCAATAAGACCGTTCTCCAGTGACAAACATGTTACTGGGGTATGACCGAGTGCAAAAAATGCGAATCAACCTTAAAATACAGAATACAAAAACAAGGGGAAAAAGTAATTTCTTTTGACTTATGAATATATATGCATTTAGCCACCGGAGCAAAGAAAAGCTGCAAAGAAGTGTACCTGAATCACTGAACAAACACAAAAACTCTTTGATGGAAAAGAAGAAAAAAATCACAATGGATTTCAATAAGTAATAAAGACTCGTACGTTGATCAAAGTCACAAGGAGATTATCTTAAGAGGCAGGAGTACGGAGCGCAAGGCCCCACGGGCGTGTAAACTGTGAGTATCACGGCCACGCTAAGCCATTCTCTCTGTAGACCTCTCTTTTAAAAGGAGCTCCGCTTGCATTGTCAACAAACATTAGTGGGCGAATCTGCACAGAGAAATCTATCAAGACGCGTCAACCTGGAAGTAGCTTGTAAGCACTTTTGAGGCCCATTACTTGCTTGACTGAGAATGTTGTGCGAGTGTTCAAGGCTGTTGAAAAGGTTAAACCGCGGATCACGCCGGCCTTCTGAGCCCGCGGCCCGCTATCTCCGCCACGCGCGCCGCGGCAGCTGCATCTCACAAAATCGTCTTGTAATTACATTCAATAATTAGCCAATGGTAAATAAGTTGCGGCGGAGCAAGCCGATAAGAGCGGGATTTCCGGCAGATTGAGTGCAGCTTAGCCTCTGAAACAAATATTTTGCTAAATTAATGAGAATAGACACGACGACTGGAAAACGGGCTGCTAAATATTAAATCCTTTTTGCGCACCTTGTTGAAAACAAAGCCTTCAATTAGAACGGAAGGCAAGAAATAATAAACCCGTATTTATGCGCTCTGATGTTAGTTCATCACGCATTGGGGGCTTGTCACATGATTCAGGATACATACGTGATTAAATCCCAGTTAATTTAATTTAATCTCTTTACGGTACCCACAATCGAGTTTTAGTACAAATCGTCAGCTAATGCTGAAGTAGCAAAAATGTCTATTTTTTCACCCAGCAACGCAAGCACGGTGGGACCCTTCCACCATCCACATAAAGAGCAGCGGGCCACTGTCCTCTAGCTAGGAAGGGGCTGCTGGCTTGAACCCAGGCTTTGCTACTGGCTGACTCTTCCGGGGATGATGGTACCCCCAAGGGATGCAAATAGGTCTGCTGAAGTCATGACTGGAAGCCCATACATTTACAGTGCGCAGGAATGTGACCTGTGTTATCTTTTTCTGTCCAATGAGGATTTTACATTTACATTTTACATTTTAGGCATTTACCAGAGGCTTTTATCCAGAGCAACTTACACAGTTTACATTTCTTTACATACAATCCATTTATACAGTTGGATATTTTTTTTTACTAAAGCAATTCAGGTTAAGTACATTGCTCAAGGGTACAACGGCAGTTTTCCACTTGGGAAATGAACCAGCAACCTTTGAGTTACAAGTCCAGTTCCCTAACCATTACACTACCCTGCCACCCTGGATGTAGGATGTAGCTTCATGTCTTCAATGAGGAGAGGGATGGCTGAACCAATCACCAGGCTTATTGTTTCTGCGGTTTCCTTTGCTCCTGGTGCCATTTCTGTGTTGTGTTTTCTTAAATTTGTTTTCAGATTTTCTCCCATTTTTCTCCCAATTTGGTAGCCAATTACACCCGCCATTTTCAGGTCAATCCCTCCCTCGTAGTTCACTGCCATAGCCCTGTGACCGGTAGTGACAAAGGTGAAGTATCGTCTCCTCTGAGACGGCACTCGTCATGCTGTCGACCGTAACTCCAGCACCCCAGAGCCACTCCTGTGCGCAGCAAACGTCTTGGCGGCTTCCTCCCCACTCCCTGGGGCGGAGAGCCAATTGCCGCCCTGGTGGCACTCCCAGCCAGAGCCAACTCTGGCGCGGCCGGGGAATCGAACTGAACACTGAACATTTGCATTGGATAAAAAGAGGAAATATTCTGTGTTTAGAGAAGTGATATGGAAATGCTCCGTTGCATGAGGCTGTCTTCTTGGTTCTGTTAATTAACACGATGATGGAAGAAAATCCATTTAATGGGAGATTCAAGAAACCGTGACTGCTTGCATATCATAATCTCCTTCCCAAAATAATCTGATGTGCACTTTAAATAAAATAAAATAAAAATAATCATCCCCAATAACTTCACGCAGTAAAATAATCTTCTTGGCATAATAGATGGGCTGATTATCATATCCGTACAGCGAGAGGTAAGATACATGTCAAAATGCCTGTTACCAAGAAGGCTGTTTAGTTTTCTAATTATCTGAGTTAAACCTCTGTCAAATGCCATCAGAAATGCACTATTTCAATACCCTCAACACAGACTTCCGGAAAGTTCTGCCAAACTTTTTCTCTACTGCCATTGTGTTCAGAATACAGACTGGGTACAAAGCCGAATATCAATCTCAACAAACCACTACCCATCAATAACAGGTGTTTAAGATGTCTTATAAACAAAAGAGAAATGTTTGTGTAATCACCCGTTTAAAACATGCTTTAAATATTGTAAAAAAATGTTTTTAAAAAACCCCACTTCAAACAGTTTGGTTGATTTGTCCCTGAATGAAAACTGAAGGTACAAGGTGCCCTCCTCCTGACTTCTGCCTTGCCACGCTCATTTTTCGGCTCATTCCATTCCGGTCAACAGAGAGCTGCTGAGGGCGCGTGCGCCATTGTCAGAGGTGCTGCCAAATTTAAGGGCAAGGGAAAACGGTCATTATTCCAAACCTGGCATGTGTACCCACCAGCGCTGCCTGACTGCCTTCGTTTGTATTCCAATTAAGAGCGAAACAATTATCACAGCTTTTTTTTTTTTTTTTTTTTTTTTTTAAAGAGGGGCGATGGATACGCGTGTGAAGCACAGAGCAGACCCTAGATCACAGGGACACGCGAGGCTGTTTGATTTTGGATCGTCGCGTGTGGCAGCAAACTTCGCAGCGAGACAGACATCGAGCGCGAACGGAAGATCAGAGGCGCGGCGCGTGTGGCGCTGCGTGAGCGCCGGCAGAAGGGAGAGGCAGGCTTCTTCAAGACAGGATTCATTTCATTCCCTGCTGGCCTTTAAAAATGTGCCAGCCGCTTTGCTTTTACTCGGTTCTTATCGAGGATGGAAGCAACACAGTTGTGGACTCGAGTCGCATGGCTTGGACTCGAGTGCGACTCGAGTCACAATTTTGATGACTTCAGACTCGACTTAAAAATAAAGTACTTGAGACTTGACTTACACTTGCATATCTACGACTTGGGACTAGACTTGGGAGTTGACCTGGAACTTGAGACTCGAGAGACTTGTTTTGAATGTGACTTGAGGACTTGAAACCTGAAATTTGGGACTTGTGACTTGACTTGACCTGAACACGGTGACTTGGGACTTTGCTTGAGACTTGAAGGTTAAGACTCGAGCCTTACTTATGACTTGCATAACAGTGACTTAGTCACAACTATGGGAAGCGGACCTGCAGCATTCGGGACCTGAGATTCTGCAGGAAGGCGTCCGATCACATGACAGTCGACGGCAAAGTCAAAGCCAGTGCTTAATTGAGCTGCAGCTCTGCAGGGAGCTCGTGTGCGGTCGCAGTGGGTCCGAATCCTGTCCACTCATCCCGCTCCCCTAAAACAGGGGAAAGCTGGCACCCAACTTCGCTTAATCTCACAGTGGCATCGGACTGTTTATTTACCCGCCTCACGGGGAGGGAGGGAAGGCCAAGGAGGGCCAACGTGTCACAGGTAAATTGTCTATTTTTCTCTGCCGCAGATTACGCTCGACTGGGCTTAAACAGAGCCCGTGAACAGCTGTGACAGAGCGAAAGGAGCCTGTGCCACTGAGGGCTTCCGGTGGTCTCTCAGACACGGATCGAACGCGCTGGTCCGTGCCCAGGCGTGGGCCCGCTCCTCTGGCCTGCCCAGCATGGCACAGGCCACCACAGCGCCACTTCCAGATGGCTGAACTTTGTGTCCCTGAAAACTGGATGCCTTTGCTCTGCCACCAGAGTCACGGCTCTCCAGCACTGGCGATGCTAATGCTACGGCATCCTGATCCGCACACAGGCAGAAGAACATCAAGCGGGTATCGGGCCTTTCCTTAGGAGCTGATGAACTTGACACGTCTCGATACAACACTAATTGTATTTCACGTACATTTGGAGCACTTTTGAATTGACTTGGCGATGTGGCGGCTTGTAAAACGCAAGTGACTGCCACAGCGGTTCATTGAACAGAACAATAAATCAATCTGTTACGAGCAATGCTTCAGAGACATAATTTGAATACAAGTGGTAAATGAACAATAGAGTCGGTCCATGCTCCCTGTCATCCTCAAGTCTGGAAGTGTAAAACAGAAGTCCCACAGACGCCAGAGCCAACAATGACGGCTCAAGCACCATTCCACACTGACATTTAGAATGCTAGTGCTTACGCCAAATAAAGAAATTCATACACTGGGTTTGTGTTATGACTGCACCAATCAACCACATTTTGCATCATTATCATTTTTCAAACAATTCAAACTATTCCATTCTAAGCTGTTGCCAATTATACTGAGGAGCAGGCCTGAAACACTCATTCAGACAGTTTAGTGTGGCACTGACATCATTGTGATGTATACCACGCAAAAACAAAGGTTCAAGATGGTTTCGCAGTCTGGGGCTCTATTTTTAAACATAATCATTCTCAAAGGTCTTTATTTTTTCTACGTTTTTTCCCACCACAAAGGCGAGGCACGCTCCACAACATTTCAGATGCAAATGAAGAGACAGCGATTTCATTGATTAACCCCGTGTCGCACCAACCAAAATCTATAGGGCGGTAATGACGGCGTGATTGTTAATAATGGTGCGCGGTCCCTGAAGCTACATCAGCACTGTACACAGTGCCGGCATCTCCAGCCATTTCTTTAAGGTGTGAAAAGGTCACTGCCTTGCAGCAATCCATCATTGTCCTAAACGGCTTCATTTATTTATTGACTAAAGGACAGCGATCTGTTATTGATTGATTCTTCATGTGAAACTGGGGTCTCGCACCGGAACATAAAAAAGGCATTTATCCTGGCTAACAAACTACAAAGGGACAGGTCTGGCACGCATTAAGCATGTGCCTTGTCTTTATGGCAGCTCCGCTTAGAGACGTTTGCCACAAGCGTCTAAACCATGTCGCAGATATTTCAAATGAGCGACAGAATTCAGAAGTTAGCACAGTTTGCATTGAGATGTGCACAAAGTCTTAAATGTTTTTAAATTGTTGCAGATCCCCCCTCCTCCGCCCACAGCCCCACTTCACCCCACATACCTTTTGAACTCAATTGCTTGCTGTTTACGAACAAGCTTTAGGCACAAAGCAGCGTTTCCATACACCCACAGCAATCACTGCAACGCTTGCATGTTGTACCTTTCGCCAGAAACGCATGTCAGTATTCAATCAATTCCTCCAAGCTGTCCCTAATTCAGAAGGACATCTTGGATCCCTTTTTCAGCTGTGTGCCTCAAACCTGGGGGTGTACCCATCACAAGTACATTTTGTATTATCTCGAACAGCCCTTGATTGTGTTCAATAGATACACGGCTGCAGGCAGAATTTCATGCTTACAAGCACACCCGCACGTGACATCACTTTTACCGGCTTTAGCAGGTCTTAGAAGTGCCAATTGTTTCAGAACATGAAAGAGATGAGTCACCGAGATCCATTAGCCAAAGAGTTTAACACCTACAGTGCCACTCTTTTGGAAAGGAGAAATGAAATAAATGGAAGCGTATTTTATTTTGACTGGCCTCCACGATATGCTCAGATGTCATTTTAATATTCTAAATCCAACAGCTAATGAGAGATGTATAAACCAAGCAGATATCAACAGGTACGTGGGTAACATGCAATGAATGGGTGGCTTGTTCATAAAGGAGGCATTGCAGAGCCATCTCTGGAGGATGTCTGGTAAGTGGGTCAGAATGAATGCATTTGCACAGCTGTGGTAGTCATATGTGTGGTGGCTGCCTGCATGCAGAACTTTTATTTCAGACGACCGGATTTCTAAATGATGTACATGACATTCATTTATGAATTCGATTCAAATTCCTCCAACAAAAATCCTTGTTGCCAGATAGATTTTTTATCTTCTCGACAAACCGCTGTCAATGCCTGCACGTGATCAATGATATTTAAAAAGTAATGTACGTGTAAGTTGTGAAATTGCCCTGATAAGACACATCAAACCGGTGGGATTTCCCATTGCCGCTTTCCCATTACTGTCAACATGTTCCCATTAATGTACATTGTCAGTCACAACTTCTTTCACTGAACTGAATCCATCAGTACTGCGTTGCCTGTGCCAGTACACACTTTTCATTGCGATTTAAGTTCCTGGTTGGTTCTTTTCAAAAGCACCGAGCTTCAAACTTCTGACATTTACTGTGTTGCTCATTTGCATTTATAACACTGAATCCTACCTTTAGCAAACTTAAAAATTTATATTTTCATGTTATCTTTATATTGTGTTTCATGTATAAAAAGTGGATAACCCCGATATTACAGATATTGCAGATTTTTTAATATAAAACCAATGCAGGAAGAGTTTTTCACAGATACAGGAGTACAGTTAACATATTTAAAAATTCAGAATTAATTCAACAAAAATGCAGACCAAAAAAAAAAAAAAATCATAGTATCTGTCTTCAAAAAGAGCCAATATGATCACATTAAATGATAAAAGAATAAAGACACAACATGAAATAAACCTTGCAAGCGGTCAGAGAGAGGATGCCTGTGCTGTAACTCAATGTCTACAATTATGTTAGACATGTTGGAAGACAGCAATGGATGTTTTTTTCTCCCCTCCATCTCTGATTCTGTCAGGATGACCAAGAAAAGGGAGCGACATGACAATTTTAAAAGCAGTGTTATTTGTGGTCCACTGTGAGAGGGAGCCGGCTATGGCTAGGCTGGGTCGTTCAGCAGCTCTAACAAGGCAGGGAGCCGCCGATGCCTAGGCTGGGTCATTCAACAGCTCTAACAAGGCAGTCGATCAATTGAGGAGACCCTCATGAAAGCCCTCTCCCACTGGCAACGTTTGCCTCTATCGCCAATTACCTCTGTGGACCAGGGGCTCGGGACTTTGACTAATGTCATGTGAAACGCTGTTTCCGATGTGCCAGCCAGTGGCGTCATTCAGAGTCGCGTTAAGCGTAATTGGATGGGAAAAGGATGGCATTAATAATATAGGCGTCTGCGCTGCCTATTTTCCATTACTGTCAACATCTTCATTTGAATTTCTGCTCATGCTGGACTACGGCAGAGACGACTCCACGCTGGATTTTACCCGCTGGATAATGGTGAGCCTCAGTGTGGCCATGAAATTCGGGAACACCCATAAAATAAACATGAACCTCCCTTCCCATGAGCTTAAAGAGCTTTATCTAGTAACTTTTTTCGTAGCAAACATTTACTTGACTATCTACTTGTGGAGGGCGGCACGGTGGGGCAGTGGATAGCACTGTCGCTGCACGGCAAGAAGGTCCCGGGTTCTAATTCCAGCTGGGGCCTTTCAGTGTGGAGTTTACATGTTCTCCCTGTGTCCACGTGGGTTTCCTCTGGGTACTCCGCTTTCCTCCCACAGTCCAAAGACATGCACGTTAGGCTAATTGGAGAGTCTAAATTGCCTGTAGGTATATGGTGTATGTGCCTTGCGATGGATTGGCGACCTGTCCAGGGTGCATTCCTGCCTTTCGCCCAATGCATGCTGGGATAGGCTCCAGCCCCCTGCGACCCTGACCAGGAATTAGATAATGAATGAATGAATGGATCTACTTGAGGTAGATAAAAATATAAATCTTGACAGGAGCATAATAGGAACAAACATTAATACAGTAAGAAAAATTCTGTATAAAAAAAAAAAAAAGGACCATATTTCATAATTTTTCTGCTCACCAAATTGTCAGGTTTTTATTAAACTATAATCCTAAATGGTCATTTCTGATCGCACCACAAATTATAATGTAATTACCAATTTTAATGTGATAATTACCCTGTCACCATATTGAACTACCAGCAGGCGTTAGAAATGGTAGTGTCACAGAAGTTACCGCAGTGTTTCAAAATCAATACGATAAAATGACACGGTGGTTACACGGTTAAACATAGTGCTGGCTGAATTATTATAAACAGAAGCAAAGGTGCACCGTGTTGATGCTCAGGCGGCTGGTTACACCTGCACTTGCACTGAATTCCACATCCTACGCGTTTGATAATCTCAGCGAGCTGTACCGGAATAGCGTACAATGCGGTGCCGGGGACAAAGGACGAGGCGGAGGGTCCAGCTCTCCCAGGATTCCGCTCTGACCTGTGACACTTAACAGCCAAAGGAAATGCATTATTAATGCGATACCATTTTCAAGATTCTTAGCTTTGCTCTTCGGTTCACCGGGGGAGGAGGAAAAAAAGCCTAAAATAATAATATTCAGTGGCGTGAAAGCTCTTGAGTACAATAAAGCCTCAACAGAGACGTGATTTTATTATTATTTATACAACTCTAATCACTTTATCCTCAGAACGGGCTCGGAAACACGCTTGTGCACTCCTCTCTCAGATTGGTTGGCAAAGAAAGCACATCTGGTCGGCAGTATAAACAAATAGCTCCAAGTTACCCAACGCTTGCAGCAGCTGGAGCGTTCAGCGTTGGCATGTAAGGAGTGTGCGACGGAGGCGGAACGGTGACGCCGAGCTTTTCAGCGGGCTTAAAAAGCCAAGCTGTTCCTTCGCTTGCATTCAGTGCGCATATAAAGGATCTCTCAATTTGGCTGTTTTTTAAACCAAACAGTCCGTGGAATCTCATTGTCGTCAATCTGTAAATACAATGGCATCGGTGAATCATCAAAAAGAATGAATTTATGTATTCATGTCACTGGTTCGACTTAAAGAACGCTGTGTATTGTACTATAGTGTGTGTAAATATACACCGTGGTTACAGAAGGTGGAATGATCATATTGATGTCATAACCAACACTCTTTCAGCTTCCCTACATATAGCAACATTTATATAATATATATATATATATATATATATATATGCCATTTAGAAGACGCTTTTATCCAAAGCGACTTACAGTAGTGAATGCATACATTTTTGAGTACATGTTGCCCCAATGGGAATCGAACCCACAACCTAAGCCTTGTCAGCACCACGCTCTACCTACTGAGCCACACAGAAAGATTTACCTGAGATATATTTGAGTAGCTACAACATGAAAAACGAAACAATCTTCAGCTGTACAGTCTCATTCCCACCACTACTGTTGGTGGAACGCAACGGGAACGAGCAGAGCCACCGGGATCGGTGCCTACGGATAAAGGGCAGAGATTTCGCCTGCGGTGTCAAGGCCTGTGTGCGGTTTTAGGTCAGTTCTCGCTGAGAATCAGCCAGAGACAAGAGAATGCCAAGGCCCACAGCCAGAGGGGGTTATTGTGTGGGTTGCAAAATACAAGCTTGGATGGGTAGCTTGTGTAGCCCACACGCAGTCCACACCTAGGACCACCGCATCTGTGTTTTCTGTGAGTGGTGAACCTTTCGAGTTGAATTACGGGTTGAGTTGAGTTGAGCTGTTGAGCGGGGAACTTGTGAAACATCGCCTAACAGCATTCAATTGTGGCTACGGCTTATTTTCTTCAAACTAGGGCTGCACAACAGAGAAAAATTATACTGCGGTTGTTTAATATTGCTAATGCGATTTGATTTGTGATATGATAAACATTTGGGTCAGCGCTTCACATTTCCTCGCGACATGGTTTAAAGCACACACTCAGTTGGCCTACTTAGAAAATAGATCATCGGAATGAATACGGTATCATAATAGCTGAAACCAATTAGGCTATTTCCAACAGGAGTTTATTTAACTGACTGAACCATTCAAAACAATCATTAGAGCTGACGGATACAGCTGTCACAATATCTGTCATTATCTGGAATGAACATAATGTAAAACTACATTTTAAACTCAACTCAAAATAAAAACGAACAAAACTTTTCCACGGAACGATCTCTAATGAACATGGTTGTATCTTCACAACTGTAGATCAACATTGTATGAACGGAGACGGAGGTGGAGAAATAGATTTAAATGCAATGGGAAGTTGAAAAGAGTGTCTGCATTTGGCTTACATGTGATTCAACTAAATGGACTTCGTTACCCACAATACCCAATGATTTAACTAATGCTATGGCAACTCACATAGCACAATATACATCATAAACTCAAGTCCCAATGCATCATAAACATTAAAAAAAACATAATACATACAAATTCATAGAGCGTTATCTGGAATATACAACAGGCCCACACCTACAAAATGTTTGGCGGTCTATAGAAACCCACCAAAAATTTTTTTTTGCAAAAATTGGTTTTCATGGAAATATTATTTGTTCATGAATCAGACAGATACGTTGTTGGCATGCAAAAATAATCAATGAAAACTGAGCTAAATAGTTTTATTTCCGTTATTTTATACACATGATGTAGCTTCCCAAGCTAGCTAGCTAGCTAACATTAGCACATCCCTTGTTAGCTAGCTAGCTAACACACATAAAGTCAACCAGACCTGTTCAGAAACAAGCCTGCTGGCTACAGTTACAATGGTTCCTTATTACCATTGATGTAGCTAGCGATGTGAAGTTGACAATGACAGCTATAAAATGTCGGTCCGTTGGCAGCCAGTCAGCATCTGCTGTACATGCAGAGCACATGCACACTGTTGAGCGCATCTCTCCAACAGACACCTGTCCATACTATTTTGTTTACCTGATTGCGTGTAAAAAAGAAAAGAATACAAAATCACAGCCATGTTCAAATGCAGCCCTTCTTCAAACCGGAATGAAAATCATGTGTTTTGCCTGCTACATTGTAATAGTTATTGTGTGTGTTAAGCCCGTCTTCATTATAGCACAGACAGTGCAATTTCCCCGACCAATATGGGTTTCTTGGGTCTGAAAACAAAAATAATGATTTTTGTGAGACCAAGCGAACCAGAAAAACAGTTAATTTGATGTTTTCAATGACTGCAACATTTTGAGGGAAAAACAATTTTTAAGCAAACAGTTTTAAGCAAACAATTCCATTTAAAGAACTGCATGCATAACTTCTCTTGTAAATACAAACAATAAATACTAGGAACAACAATAAAAAAAGAGCCCCCCCTCAAGATAAACTCACTCAATTAACCTATGGTAGGGGGTTGACGAGTGTCTTGGTTGTCAATAATCTGATGACATGGTCCAAAGCAAGGGTGCTGGGTACTGTTTTACAACGAGAATAAGGATGTGTACTATACTGACATTAAAGGGAACGACAAAATATATTTTTGAAGTGAGTACCACTTTAAAGATTAATATTCCCTACCAGCTCTGTGTCACTCTCTCTCTCTCACACACACACACACACACACACACACACACACACACACACACACACACACACACACACACACACACACACACACACACACACACACACACACACACACACACACACACACACACACACACACACACAAACCTGCACAGACGAAGACAAAACTAGACATGTGTGAGAGACTCAAGACCGTTCCATTTGTCGATGTACATTTCAGATGCCGGGCTCTCGCTTCGATTGAGAACCCCGTGACGAGAGCGACTCGGGCCACAGAGGGCTTTGAAAGCGCAGGGCTGAGGGATGCACTCCTGAGACAGTGATGTATGCCCGGGCTAGTCTCTGTGTAGCTTGGCTAACAACAGACTGACTGAAGGAGGAGGCTCCACTTGGCGGCCGCTGCCACCCGGGCATTGATCATGTCATTGTCGGGCCCCTGCGAGCCACCACTGCCCACAATACCCCAATTCTTCCTCTCCCCATCACTCATTCCGCTCACATCAAAAACACTGAGCGCGCTGTAATGGCAAAACAGACCACTTCCCAAATCAAGTGCGACTCTGACCTGCATCTGGGAGAGGGGGAACAGTAATTCATTCCCGGCTCCCTAATTAATTATCACCCAGATTGCTTATTGATTTCTCTTATTCACTCCGATGGCCTATGAAACGCATTCCATTCACACAAAGTGCTGATGGGAGAGAAAAGTGCGGGGGTGTACATAAAGACTCTCTATACGGGGGGCAACGGTCGCCTTTTCGCCTTCGGCGCTGCCTTCGGCAATCTACGAAACAGCTACCAGGGGTTGTGTGTGTTGTAATGACTTGAAGGTGCTTGGGCCTTTATCTTCGACGGCTCGAGCCATCTTGTATTGATCCTGACACCTTTTTCACCGCAACTGGGGGGGATCTCTGCGCTTAAGCTTGTTTGTATGCTGTCTTTTAATGACTTTGTACACACTGTCGTTTTTCCATTTTGAGGAGGGAATTTTAGACGTTGATTAGGGTCAGCTCTGGTACTGGAAAGCAAGCACTAATTTCAGATAAGTGAAGGAGTGGTGTTGGGAAACCAAAACTCCAAGGACTTTACGTCTTGCTGACCTTCATCTGCCTTCCCTCTTCCACTGGAGTTGTGTCAGAGGTGACCGAAGCAAAGCGTGGATGCTTTAATACTTATAATTAATGTTTATGTCAAGTTCAAATTAGAGGGCCACTCATCAAAATGTCATATACATTTGGTCTAATGTGCCGCAAACACAACAATGTGCTGCAAAGTTCACTTTCACTGGAGAGAATAACCTTAAAGACATTCCTGAAAGCTCTTTGGACAAAAAAAACGGAATAAAATTGGATCACCTAAAGTTAAACTTTTTAAAAAATCTGCCACTTTAGTTTCTTTGTTTGAGCCTGTAATATAATAAACTGTCTGTATAATTATCTTGGTACAACGTGTTTGAGAAAAAAGGGGCATCATTGAACCCGTATCCCAAAAGACAAAAACCTTTGCCTTCCAGGCAATTCATGGAAAAGTGTCAACTTGTAACAGATTATTTCTTGTTCCGGTAATTCTGAGTGTGCACAGCCATAAAGATTTAATAAAGTGAGCCTCCTGCCTCAGGGCACTAACCACCCAAACTAAAACTAACCTTTCAAATCTCTCAAAAAGATAAGCTTATCTTTTATTGCCCCATAACAGTGTAAACCAGCATGACCATCTCCAAATGATTAGCATCAGGCATAGAGGAACATGGCCGCTCATTTCAAAGTTGTGCTGGGAGTGTATATAACACACGAATAGAAAAATGCAACATTTTAAATGTAGTTTTTCTTCTGTGTTGAAATGGCTTGAGATAACATACATGCATTGAAATGCTTCATTTCCAAATAACACATCCAAAAAGGAAAAAAAATGTTTGACTCTTAAAAAATAATCATCCATATATGATACGTTTAGTTCTATAGAACAAAGTGCATCTAGCATTGCAGACAAAAGTGACATCACTTTAAATTACCCAATTCTAGAAGTAACTATTTCGTTTTTTTTGTTGTTGAAATACATGTGAGAGTTTCTAGAAGTTCTTCTGTTCTTGATGATAACCAGGGATCTTAGGATTTCATTTACAACAATAAAAATGAAAAAACAATAAAAAAATTAATATAACTTTCTGTTTAAGATATAAACGGATGATGATGATTTTGAACCCAATATCTCAGGAATAGTGCTAGGGTTGTTATCTATAGGCTCATCAGCCTGGATTTCATACCTTACCTTTACTAGCAACTGCAGTGAAAAGACTATCCAATGAAAGCAGCCCAAGACGTTTTCTGTCTCTAGCCAATCACAGTGCTCCTGGCTGATATATCGTAACTGTTGGCAGTTTCTTGGTTGAACAAGAAAACAAAAAGGCAAGGCAGCTCATCTTCTGTCCATCATCGATATTGCCAACACTTTCTTACACAAAGAAAGAAAAAAGAAAAGAAGACCAAAAGAAAAAATACATGTTTGCGCTACTTCTCATTCCAATCAATAATGTAACAGCAGTTATGTCTGCCTTCTAACTAGCTAAATGGTGCCTTTGAAGCTTTCTGGCAATTAAAACGTGTGAAATAGCTGTGATTCAGTCCACATTCTTTAAATCTTTTCACAGCTGAGTCTTTTGTGCCAGTATCTGCAGTAGTTGTTGCTGACAAACTTGTGTCCAAAGTGAACAATTTCCGAATATCCGCCTCTCCAGGCTGCTGGGCATAAAAAACACACGCTGAAATCACATTGCCTGAGGTGAAACAAGGTCCGTCGCTTGTGGATCACTGGGGTCTCCAGTGATCTGGATTTCCATCTGGACTTGTTTAAAATCCAACATAATGACATTAAATTGGCTTGATGCATTGGTTTGCTCAGTGAGCATTTGCACCAGGTGATATTAATACGTTAACATTTCAACACACTATTTTTAAACTGGCTTGATATATTGGATTGCTCATCATAACAGGACCAATTGCAGCAATGCACCAGATGCATCTACAAGCTATCTTAATAATGTGGGAAGCGCAGGTCGCGGTGAGTTCGGCTGGCTGATAGATATGCATATCCATGCAAATTAATTTTCTGAAGTTTTTGTGGTGGAACAACAGAAGAAGGAGTGAAGAAAAAGGGGGTGGGAAAAAATGAACAAAGAGAGGATCGGTTGAGTCACCCTTATGATATACCATGTAATCGCATTTAACTTCAAAGGAAGGGGATGACACAAACACAAAACAAAACAAGTACGTGTAAATGCGCCATCGAACACTGTGGGCAGAGAAGGGCTTTGTGTGTTGTTCTGGATCTTATAAATCCTCCTTTCACAAACTTTTTCAATGTTACTATCACACTCAGGAGATAAAGGCAGAGCTAATATAAAGTTAGCATACTGCCAAGTGTATTGCATAAAAGCTCTCCCTCTCAAAACATGGGACTTGGTAGAGTCCATCAACTGGACATTTCGCTTTGACATTTCTCTGTCCCCTCCCCCCAAAAATGGCATAGCTGCTATACAGTGCCTGGGGAAGCTCAGCTCAGCCTATCAGTAACATTTCTTTACATTTCATTTGACCATGCTTCCTGAAAACAAGGGTGCGGCCTTGGCTTTTGTTTTAATTGTAAAAAAAAAATGGCACGTTTTCTCACAAAACCATCCGGTGAGTTTCAGTGAACAGACCTACACTGAGCGCCATTATCTGCATCGGGCGCATATTCGTAGCTGAACGGATGGAGGTTTCCTCTGATCCATTTTCAATTATCTCGGCTCTAATCCTTACTCCCGGGACAATTTTTCTCATCCATGAAAGAGTCGCAGAGTCAACTGAATTGCATGGCAAGAAAAAGCAATCAGGATTCAGCAGCTCTGTACATCGGGACGTGTCACAGCTCTAAATATTCAAAAAGGAAAGGAGGAAAAAAACACAATGCAGCTTCAAAAGAAGTTCACTTTGTTTCAAGCTTCGCACCTGTAAAAAGTGATAGACAGTCTGCCCAAGTATGTATTTGGTTATGTTGGGGCCTCTTCAGACAGATTTATAACAATTCTAAAGCAGACAGCACTTTCAAACAACAAACTTGTACAAACTGGTACAGTCGGGTTTCGAACCGCGACCGTGATAGGCAGCTCACACTCGTAAAGGACCAGCCAATAATGGGTGCATTATACCACTACGCTATTGGAGGCCCCCGACAAACTTTTTCTCCTTTTCAGGAGGCTGGTCACTTAGCTTAGGATGAATTTTATGCTTATTCTCACCAACTGGCCTTTGTTTTTTTGCAGTTTTCTTGCACAAAGTGGGAGATCTTATTGCCTTACCATTTTGTGCATCAAAATGGCTTCGGCGTTTGTGCAAGGCCCACTCGTTTCCTCGCTGATAATTAGTAATTCTACAAATCCGAAGGAAATTTTCTTTTCCTCTGTCAATAACTGTTCCGCCTCCACAGGTCTATATTTAGTATTGACAACCTACATCTTGGATTTGATCCTGTTATTCCACGTCCTCTGAAAGTGTGCTGCTTCAGAACAAAGGACCTGGAAATGAGGAATTTAGTGGGCCATGAACAGTCACAGGCTTGGGGAGAGGAGGATATTTAAGCCAGAGCTGCAGCCATTATAGTGGCAGACACAATTGAACTTCGTCACCAAGAAGCACACTGCTGCATTTGCAAGGAGACAGAATACCGAGCTGCATTACAGATCTGTTCAGTGGTAATAGACAAGAGGCACTGTACCTCTCTAAAGCTCAAACTACTACTCATCGAAAAAAATAGTGTATTATTACAGAACCATACGATGATAAAAGCAATATTTGGCCCAGAAAAAATAAATAAATAGTCACAAATCACTTGTCACAAGTGTAACTTTACAAGTTCTTTACAAAGCATACATAAAATATTCATAAGCATAGTACCATTGCTTTATAAAGAGCTCATAAACTGCATGGCTTTTTGACAGTTCACAAGATACAGCACATTATGTGAAGAATGAAAGGAATCATGTGGTATATTACTCATGTGGTAAAGCGCATTTTCTTACAGCTGCTTTAGGTAATGGCTTGATGATGAAGGGGTGATCTAAGCTTAGTCTAAGTCCTAATGAACTTACATAATAACAACTAATAATTAATATACGGCGTGATCCTCTAATCATAAAAGTCATGCATTTCATAAATGCATGAAGTAAATACGCCTTGGTATCGACTTGAAAATGTGTCCTTTTTCATATCTTCTGTTGAGGTGTTGCACTGTAATCTCACTGCGGTCGCATTCACAACTGCTTCTTTTAACAAGCAGCTTTTAATATTGTACAAATAATAATTATTATAACCTTTACAGTATACCTGATAAAATTATTGTATTCATATTATTTGATGTTTAATGGCAATAAATAAAATATGTAGTTAGTCATTCCCTGGCACTCCCTTCCCTACAAGGAGCCAGCAGCCGCTCATCTCGACCGCTGCTCTTCTCTGTCCTGGCAGCTCAGTGGTGGAATGACCTCCCCACCACAGACAGGGAAGCACAGTCGCTGTCTACTTTTTTAAAAATAAATTTATTTCTGATTTTTTTCCCATTTTTCTCCCAATTTGGTTGCCAATTAAACCCTCTATTTACTTCAATTCCCCACCCTCACGAGTTCGTCGCCCGTCCTCCGGGATCGAGACACACACTCCTGGTTGAGTGTTCCCGCCTCTTTTGAGACAGGAAATCTTCCACGGACTCCTTAACCTTCTCCTCGACGAACTCGGACAGCCAAATGCCGCCTCCGATCGGGCTGACGACCAGGGCCGGTCTGGTAGAGACGGGGGTTTCGATCCGCGTCCCTGACGGGCAGCGCACACCACTCTGAAGCGGTTGCTGCCTATTTTGTAAAGAAGTTGTGCTGGGTATATGTGATATGCTGACTTACCCCAGTTGGTGGAATTCAGTTGTAAGTCGCTCCGGATAAGAGCGTCTGCTAAAAGACATCATTGTAATTGTGATCTATTTAGGAGTACATTAGATCAGTGTGCGACATACGGTTTAGGGGACTGAACTCGTAAGCAGCAGGTTTTAGTTGCCAGGCACCATATGGGGCACTGTAATTGTAGCTTAGGGCAAGGTGCTTAACCTGAACTGCCTCAATATACATCCAGCTAGGATAATACAAATGAATATTACACACCGAAAATATGAACTTGCACGTTTATTTGGTTTATTTGGGTATTGTACGTTTATTTGGACGTGGAAGTCTGTTAAAAAATTAGGCAATGTGCCTGCTATTGTGAGAGCTGCTCAACAAAGATTATGCTCCAGTGTTTGGAACTCCGCTGAGTTGGTTTCAATGGGTTTGCAAGTCAGTGTACTCACAAATACAGTGTTTGCTGGTTAGACCTGGGTGTCTTTTTGATACAACTTGAAACTAATGTAAGCCTTTTGCTAGTCATAACTTAAATAATTCTAAGACTCCTTACCGCGGTTGTTTCCGACTTTGGCTTTATTCCCTTACTGGGAATTACATGGGACTCTTTCATTGCTGCTGCCCTAACCCACCAACCAAGACGACTGCACCCATCATCTCAATCCCCCGATCATCAGCTTTTCCTGTCTACTGCGAACCTTTGGATTTTTTATGTACCAGCTAGCTTACGTCCACCTGCCTGATGCGAGCCCTCTCCTTGTGTGTCCCATACCCCATTTTCCGCTAACGGTGAGCGAGTCTCCACTTCCTCTCATGTAACGGACAGGGTCTTGAAGCTCAACCCAAGTCTGGCTAATGTGTTTATGGCTTTGGTTTGATTGCTTATTGAACAAGTCGTCTTAAGTCTACCTGCCTGATGTGAGCCCTCTCTCTAGTACAGCGCCCTCTCGGCCGCAAATAGCGAGTGAGCCTCCACTCCCTCTAAACTTTGTGGACTAGGTTGTAGTTCATGGGTCTGACTAATGTAGTTATGGCTGTAGTACAGTGGGGCAAATGGCTTGGTTTTAGATAAGCACTTCCTGGAGATTGGGCTTGTTGAGGGCTACTACTGATTCCTCTCAGATTTATACCAAGGAGGGCTGTCCCTTGGATTTATTACGCTGTTCCTTTGGTGTTTCAGTCTGTTATTTGTTTTTTTGATTACCATATGCTCGGGGATGGCGTTAAAATACTCAACTTTGAAAACTGAACTCCATAAATCTTTTAGACTCTGCTACATATGGTCTGTGTCGGGAGCTTGGGATTAGTCGTCTAACTCGTTATATCACAGCTCTAAACACCACCTGACTGTGCACAACGCTTTTGATGGCTCCATACCTACTACCTAGTCAGATAGGCACAATATGTCATCTAGAGCAAGATGTTGTGTTAACCCCGTCTCCCTGCGCCTTTTCCCCCCAAAACAGTCAATTCCATAAATGACTGACTAATAGTGACCAGTCAATGCAGCATCCAGATGATTTCAAGGCATGTTGTGGACTTGGGCATCTTCACCTGAATATGCATAGCCTGCTTCCAAAAATTGACTTTTTATAAATATGGACACACCAATCAAACCCAGACATCTTTGTTATTACAGAGTCTTGGTTAAAGAAATCTGTTTCTGATTCTGATGTGTACTTGAATGGCTGTAATATATACAGAGCTGATAGGAAAGGCAGAGGTGGTGGTGCAGCCATCTGTGTTAAAGGCTGCTTTAATGTGTCAATGCTAGTGTCGTCCTCTATTCCCGGACAATATGAATATCTGGTCCTAAATGTGCATCTAGTTATTCATAGTAAAATAATAGTAATTGGGGTTTATCGCCAACCTTGGCTGTACCCTGTACTGTAAATAACTTAAGAATACATAATGACGAACAGGCCGTTCGGCCCATCTAGGCTCGTCATGTCCTAATCTAAAGAGTATCTAATACTGCATCTAGCCTGGACTTGAATAGCCCAAGCGTTTCTGCCTCTACTACCCGACCTGGTAAGCTGTTCCAGGCATTGAAAACTCTCTGTGTAAAGAAAAACTTCCTAATATCTGTGCGGAATTTGCCTTTAACTAATTTCCACCTGTGGCCTCTTGTTCTGCTGACCCCACTTATCTTAAAAAATCTTTGGTATTTTACTTTGTTAATCCCTTTTAGGAATTTAAAAACTTAAATCAAATCCCCCCTAAGTCTCCGTTTGCTAAGTTTAAATAGATTGAGTGCCTTAAGTCTATCATCATAACTTTCATACCCAGTATCAGTTTAGTTGCCCTTCTTTGGACTTTTTCAAGAGCTAACTTAGTTGATCAAATAGGCACTCTTTCATCTA
This sequence comes from Aldrovandia affinis, assembly GCA_029706075.1. Classification (NCBI taxonomy): domain Eukaryota; kingdom Metazoa; phylum Chordata; class Actinopteri; order Notacanthiformes; family Halosauridae; genus Aldrovandia; species Aldrovandia affinis. Next base: position 2,522,172 of record JAINUG010000135.1, on the reverse strand, counting down.
ACTCTGTGGTTCTAATTATGGGTGAACTTAAGGCAACTTGGCCATCCTACATGAAGGATTTATGTGTGGGTTTAGATTTGTCTCAATTAATAACCAAAACTACTCGTCTAAATGTAAGAAATCCTGCTGACTCTACTCTGCTTGACATGCTACTTACAAAAGTATAAATCTAGTGGCATTTTCCCACAGGACATTAGCAATCATTCCCCTATTGCCTGCATTAGGGACAACACAATTAATAAACCTGGCTCTCAAATTATTACAAAGAGACATTTTAGGCAATTCAATGAGCATGCTTTCTTACATGATCTTCAAGGCTGTGATTTAACTGGTGTCACACCTATTCCGGAGGTCACTTACATACATGACCTCAAGCTAGTGCTTAAGGTTGAGAAGGCTAAATATATGTTATTCTCAAAGTCCACTAAGGACATTGACTATAGCATTTGTTCTCTGAATGGAGCTCTAATTGAACGTGTTTCCTCATATAAATATCTGGCTATCTGGATCGATGACAGACTTTCTTTCAGAACACATGTAGAAGAGCTTACCAAAAAACTCAGAATTAGACTTGGTTTTCTTTACAGGAATAAGTCATCTTTTACTTTTTGAAAGTCAAAGAAAAACTGTTCAGAAGGAAAATTCTTCTGCTGTGACTCAAACCTGTGGATTCTGTCTACCGCAGTGCTCTCGGGTTCATTACTGGTGACCCCTTCCACACACATCACTGTGAGCTGTACTCAAAAGTTGGCTGGTCTTCCCTCTCTATGAGAAGAAAACAGCATATTTTACTATTCATTTACAATGCCCTTTCACAGAAATTGCCTCCATACATCTCATCTCTCTTGACAGTCAGACACACTAAGTACAGCACTCATACCCAAGATTGCCTTGTTCTAGAAGTTCCATTCTCCTCACTTCCTTCACTGATTTTTAGCAAGAAATCTTTCAATTTGAATGCGCCCCATATCCGGAATAACTTTTAAAATTCTATACAGCATCTGTTACCCTTGAGCAGTATCTGTTACCCTTGAGCAATTTCAAAATTATTTTACATACCCTACTCACCTAAAATTGTACATGTTTCATTTGAATGTAAAGTGTATTTGATTGTTCGGGTCTCTATCTGTCTTATGTGCTGTATATATTGGTCTTATTATTATTCTTATATTTGATATTATGTTTTTACTTGTGCCTTGTAGCAGGGCCCCACTGCAAATGAGGCTTCAGTCTCAGTTGGGCTTCCCTGCATAAATAAAGGTTTTGATTGATTGATTGATTGATTGCCTTGCAAAATAGTTGTTGTTTCCCTCGTCTTTACACACTGCTGAATTTTATATTCGAGTTCTCATTTGGTCTTTCGTTACTGCCCCAAGACAAGGGGAAATAAAATGGCCATTTCCCTCCTCGATTGCCTTTTTTCCTTACACTCATCACCTGGCATGCTGGTCACACCCACCACTGTGCCAGTGATATCAACACATTCATTACTGTAAGCCAATGGCTCCCAGCCCTCTCCTCACAAACACCCAGCCGGTCCATGTGTTTGTTAAATTCCACCAGCAGAACACCTGATTCAACTAATCAACGCTCATTAAGTAGTTAACTAATTTAATCAGGTGTTCTGGTGGTGGAATTGAACAAACACATGGGCCGGCTGGGTGTTTGTGAGGAGCGGGCTGGGAGCCACTGGCTTACAGCATGAATTTGTTCACATGCAGGAGAGTGCTGGAAACCACTGCTCTAAGCAAAGTTCTGACAGTCTGTTAAAGCCCAATAGAGTACAGGATCGAATGGCCAAACAGCAATGTCCGTAGGACGGTCAGAAGCCAAATCATTGAAAGAGGAAACCTTGGCAGCCTTGGCTAAAACTGCTTGGTTTATACACACTGTTAAGATGAGTCATTCCTCCTCTGCATTACTACCCTCCCACTGCACTCTCGGACAAGCTGCCTCCACACCATTCCCTTTACGCCAAAATGCAGTGAAGAAATATTTACTCAGGTGAAATGGGAGGAGGTTCAATGAACAAAGGCTTAATTGGCAAATATTCATAACAATTTACTGCTTGAAATTGCCTTAGTTCAGTCCTGGCTTGGATGTTCATTAAAAATGGTCGGACATTCATGACCTGTTAAACAGAGAGAAAGGTTGCGATAACTGATACAGCTAGATATTTTGGTAATGGAAAAGAGTGTGATTTCAAATGTTTGTTGATGTTAATACCGGATTTCACACAGCGTTTGAACAATGCCATTATTACAAATCAAACATCCTCCAGGAAAGTAGTAATAATTGAGCATTCGTTTTCAATGTGCTTTAGCCTCTGGTGTAATAAAGTTGGTCTGCTTGCATTTCTTGTTAATGCTGTCGACCTGCAGATTCAGACCTGGTTGTGTTTCTTGTTAATGCTTGGCCAACCAATTCAGACAGCACATCTTCATTCTTTTGGTGAGTGCAAACACCACTATCTGCAAGACTCGAGACATTTCCCAGGAGGAGCGAGGTAGCGGTGGAGACTCAGGGGAAAGGTATTTTCTGACGCGAGTAGCAGGCGCCATCGTACACCCGGCCCAACGCCAATCCGGTGCCCATTTCTCAGCCAGGGATGAAAAGGGGTCACATCAAACCAAAGCCACTTACCAGCCACTGACGCAGAAAGGGGGGGAAATCAATTCACTTGGACAAAAAGAAAAAAAAGGCCCATGGCCACCCTTGTGTGAGCAGAGCTATAGATCAGACTCAAGATAGATTTCTTTCACATTTATCACATGCCCATATCCAGACCACTTCACTGTCGGTTATTAGGCATTAAAGCCATAACCAGCAAGACAATAACTGTCTTTATTGTTGTGTGGCTTTTGTTTTTCAATCTGTTGCAATTGAATATATTTTGGGTGTGATGAAAATAAAGAAACATCCCATAATAATTGGATAATTATATACTGTGTACATGCTAATGCTGATGACCATTTCCTTTGAGGTTCTTTTGATCTTATTTTCTAATAAGTCAAGAACAGGACAGCTACCTTCGCTTGAAGATGTTCAAGCGCTGTTCATGCAAAGTACTGGAGAATCTCCCCACTATGATTTTCCCATAGCAGGAGATATGGAATGTGTGAAACTGTGCTCAAATCCCTCATGGATTATATACACAACAAACTGTTACAGAACACTTCACAGTAAATGATACATTAGACAACAGGTTGGATGTTATAGCAGTTCCAGGGCCCTAAAGAGAACAGCAGAAGGTCTGATTTTTGTGGGAACTGGCAAAACAAAAATAAGCTGTGACCAAACATTACAGAAATACTATATTGGAGAATAAATATTATTCTTAACCGGCAGGTCTGTGGTAGTCCTTTGGTTTTATCACTTTTCTTTGCTTTTGATTCAATTCGCTTGGCAGAAGGACAGACCCCAAAATAGGTGAGATAAACCTACTTTTCAATATAACCCGATACAACCTGATACAAACAGATTTCCTTATAAGCCAGAAAGAGCCAGCATATTACATAAGTAAAACATTTACATACTTTGCTCTGGTTGTTTATTTTTACTATGATTATAACTGGTTATGATAATTACATAAACTGTTAGAAAATAGATATTTTTATGTTGATGTAGATACTTAATTAAATGACATGGACATGTTCTCATTAGAAATAAAACAGAAATAAACCTTAGTATTTATTTATTTATTTATTGCTTATTATCTTTTATATATAATGGTCCTGTGTGGCTCAGCAGGTAGAGCATGGCGTTGGCAACGCTTAGGTCATGGGTTCAATTCCCACTGGGACCACATATACTGAAAAAATATACATGTATGCACTCACTACTGTAAGTTGCTTTGGATAAAAGCATCTGCTAAATGGCATATATATATATAAAATCTTATATATACAGTATATCAACAATATATTTCTTGTTTTATTTCAATTATATTGCACAACACAATCAGGATCCTGTTCACAGTTGTAGCATTCCATAAGATGTATTTGACAAGTAGATAGGCTGATTAAACACAGAAAAAAAGAAAGAAAAAAAAAAGTATAAACAAATGTCAAAGAAATGACACATGCATAAAATCTCGAAGATCGCCTAGGCTACAACATATTACATTCTCATTTCAGTTATACCACCTTTTAACCTCCTTTCTCCTGTCCATTGATTTCATTGATCAATACCAACATCTTTTGAGACGTCTCAGAAAGTCCATAAAGCACCCGCAATGAAACATTCCCATCTTTCCTTTAGTAATACAAGTCCGTTTTTCCATAGCAACACAAGATGATAGATCTTTGACTTATTGGTTCATGCTGGGTCTGTTCACATTTTTCATGTGAATTTTTTTAAACATTTTTCCTAAAGCTATTGCTCTCTTGTAAGAGGCACATATCTCTTAGACATTCCCATAGACAGGGAAAGACAGTTCCTTTAGCTTGGTTACATTTAATGCATGTGCCTGGCACATTAGAATTGAAGCGATGGAGGTTAGCTGGTGGTATATATGTTCTTAAAATCCAATTATATTGTAATAACTTAAGACGGGTATTAATAGCTTGTGTTTGTGAGCCTTCAAGCATGCCTCAGACCGTTCTTCCACCGAGATCTCCTCCTGCAAATCTGATCTCCAGCCTTCATTCTTCCAAAGACTCATTAGACTTGTCTACAAACATGCCATAAAGCAACGATGCCTGTCCCCTACCAAGAACATGCTGCATTGTTATTTTCTCCAACATTGAGAAGTATGGCTGAGAGGCTGAGTGGTTTTGAGGTGAAGAAATACAATTTCTTACCTGCAAAGATTTTTAAAAGTGAGTTGGAGGGATGTCATTTTTTCTCTGTAGTTCAGTAAATGACTAACGTCCCATCATTGTACAGATCCATTATCCTGCTTAATCCTTTATGTGGCCACGCTTTAAATCCGGCATCTTTTCTTCCTGGTATGAATTAACCTCATATCAGTGAAAAACCTGACAGCAAGGGAACTTCACCTGTATAGTTTTGGACTTCATGCCAAATGCAAATAATATTTTTTAGGAAGGGTGAAGGGGGTAATTTTTCGTGTTTTTCCTTAACTTCTTTGGCTCTGAAGAGTAGAGATAAATGTGAGGTGTTAACCCTTGAGCTGAGCCTGACTCAATCTTGACCCAAGCTGGAGGAGAAGCAGCACATGGCTGCGTTAGTTGCGGAGTTCTAAACCTCCTCTGTCATAAGGCAGGCAGGTAAAGTAGGGTAAGACGTTTCCTGTTCCAGATGAAGGTCATAAATACTTTCTTAAATCTTCAGAAAAATGTCTCGGATGAGGGTAAGGGGATTGACTGGAATAAATAAAGAAACGTGGGTAGTGTATTCATGTTTAAGATGTTAATATGTCCGATTAAGGGAATCGGCACAGAAGCCCACCTGTTCACTAATTCTATTACAGATTCCACAATAGGATTATAGTCGGCTGACACCAGACCATTAAGTACTGGAGTGATTTTAATTCAGAGATAGGTGAATCCTCCCCTAGACACTACAAAGGGAGTCTGTATCCCAAGTTGTTGTCTCTCTTGTTCTCTTAGATACAGAATTGATTACTTGTTCATGCGCCTGTGAATTCCCCAAACTTCTTAATGAAGTCAAACAGCGAGGGCACCGATTGCTCAAGGTTTGATAAAACAGGACAACATTGTCAGAGTAAAGTGATATCCAACGCTGTGAGTCTCCCACTGATATACCCAACACCGAGGGGCAGTCTCTAATGGCCATAGCAAATGGCACCGTTGCAAACAATAACGGCGATAATGGGCATCCTTGCCTTGTGCTTCTATGCAGGAGGAAAGGTCCAGAAACAATATTATTTGTGACAACTTCAGCAGTTGGGTTCTTGTGTATTATTTGAATCCATTTGAGAAAGCCTTCACCTGCTCCAGACCTTTCTGACGCCTCAAACAGATAGTTCCACTCTATTCGATCGAAGGCTTTCTCCGCGTCTAAAGATAGCAACGCTGTGTTTGGTGTCCCTCTTTTTTCACAGAGGATATTCAGTACCCTCCTAACGCTATGAAAAGCTTGCCTTCGCCTGGATGAATCCATTTTGCTCATCATTGATAATTAGTGACAGTAAACACTCGAGACGCTTCGCCGAAGCCTTGCATAAAATTGTACTCTCTGCATTTAGCAGTGAGATAGGTGTCAGTGGGTGACTTCCCTGGTTTCAGTAATAGAGCAATCAGTGATCAGTGCCCCCCTGAGCGATCAGTGCCCCCCGAGAGACGGCGGCAGGTCTTACTTCTCATAAGACTCCCAAAGAATATCAAATAATGGTGATATTAGCTCATCTTTAAATTGTTTATATATCTCTATAGGAAGCCCATCAAGGCCTCCTTTTCACACTGGCGATTGCTTCCGATAGCTCATCAGCTTCTAAGAGTGTCAAGATCCGATGTTGATTCAGCTGAGATGGTAGGAAAGTTTAAAGAGCCTAGACAGCCCTCCTGTTGGCCTGAATCATTATTGTGTTCAGATCTATAGAGATTTTCATTAAATTTTCTACATTTTACATTTACATTTTTGGCATTTAGCAGACGCTCTTATCCAGAGCGACTTACACAGTTTTACATTTCTTTACATACAATCCATATATACAGCTGGATATACAGTATATACTGAAACAATTCAGGTTAAGTACCTTGCTCAAGGGTACAACAGCAGTGTGAACCTGCAACCTCTGAGTTACAAGCCCAGCTCCCTAACCATTACACTACACTTGTTTATTTCTAAGGGGTCCATTGTTACCGTATCCTCTGTATTGAAATGGCATTAATTGCTCTGTCAGATTGTAATTTTTTATGTGCCAGGCCAAGATCTTACCTTCCTTTTCTCCCTGATCATAATAACTTTGCTTTAGTCTCAGTAAGATAGCGGCTATAAGTTAATAAGATAATTCACTATATTATGACCTAAGGAGGAGAAGCTCTGCTTGTAATTCTGGAGAATCTTGATTAAGAACCTTTTTTTTCCAGGTCTTTAATTCAGGTCTTTAATTAGTATTTGTATTAAAATAAAGGTATAAAATTCTATTAAAATCAATGTTTTCCAACAAATTCTATAATTTATTTTTCTTGTAACCATCTAGACTAAAAGCGCCATTTCATAATATTCATTATAAGTTTAGGGTGGGTGAACAAGAAAGAGACTGGGGAATGGTTGGAAATAAACATACTGTCATTTTTCATTGTTGACAATAGACCCATGGCAACTAAGAAATAGTCAATTTGAGAATAGGTCGGATATGTGGCACGAGTAGCAAGAGTATTCTCTGGAGTCTGGTTTAAGCCTCTTCCAGACATCATGCAAATTAAAATCTTGAATAAGTTGTTTAAGAACCTTCTTTATTTGGGTATGAGATGTATCTGATCCCTTTGATCTATCCATACTAGGCTCCAAAACAAACAAAGAAAATCTCCTCCTGTGATATCATAATCTGGATGGGAGGATAATGTAAGAAAGAGAATATTGAAGAATAAGGGGATATCCTCATTAGGTCCATATATATTGACAATATTCAATGTTTCCATCAGGAGGGTGCCATGAATGATAGAGTATCTGCCTCTTGGGTTGATAATTGTTCTAATGATATTTAGGGGGGTAGATTTATATACATTTATTTCAGTTTTTCCCCTGTTTTTTCTCCCAATTTGGTGGCCAATTGTATCCTCTATTTCTTCAATTCACCCTCCCCCACAAGCCCGCCACCCGTCTGTACGGGACAAGCCAATACCCAGAGGCCGGCAATGATCCGCCTCCTCCGAGATGGAACTCGCCCGCCTGCCTTACATGGATGCCCTCTGCGCTTCTCGGAGAGCTCATGCCGACTCTCCTTCCCCCTCCTGGGACAGACAGCCAATCGCCCCCGATCAAACGCCGGTCGCAGTGGGCAACCTGTACTTGCTGAGGGCCCCGTAGGGGGGTAGATTTATGTATAAGAGTTAAGACTCCTCTAGCATGGGAAGAGTAGGAAGCTGCAATCACCTGGACATTCCATCTTTTCTGAACTTTATGGATGTCACTTTCTGGCATGTGTGATTCCTGTAATAGCAGGGTTGTTGATTTCAGCTGCTTAGCTCTATTTTGCTTTAATTATAGACATGTTGCCGAAGAATGCCCTTCCGGTGGTCTGTTAAGCCTCAAGAGCCTCAAGGACTATTTATTTTTCTCTGTATCCCACCATTTTCCAGGAGTTCATCTTGATCGCCTTTTAAGGGGTCAGGGAATAATTTTCCAGTTTCCCACATTGGCTCTAATGGTTTTCTGGTTTTTTGATTCCCTCTGGAAAATGTCAATTGTGAAGCGCTGTGTGACAACCTGTTTGTAAATGGCGCTATACAAAAATAAAGACACGGACATTCCATGATGTGTTGGATAACTCTGTGTTGGATGTCACAGTCTATTTATCTAACTATTAATTAAGCTGTGATGAATAGATGTATCTGATTATAAAGGTATTGCCTATAAGATTGCAAATCAAGACCCCATTTCAATGCTATTTCACAAATGAACCTCACCCCTCCCCTCGCTCAAACACTGAGCAACCCTTGGCCTGGTGAAAACTGTAGTCAGGGAGCTATCTGGTCCACAAAACTGAGGAACAGATTCAATGTTTGGAGAACAATTCCCTCTCTAATGTCGCTCCACTACAATGTTTCATAATAAACACTCAGGAACAAAGAACAGCATCAGCAAAATATTTCCCCATTAAAGCGTTGATTTACGTTCGGACACGCATCAAAGCAGCCTATTAGTGATGATAAGCCTCCAGCTATCGCAGAATGGGTTTACCCATCTGGTTTTAAACTTTGAATAACAATCAAAAATTGTCCATCTTATAAAATGAAACTTAATTTATAATCCCCAAAAAGATGTTGGAATTCAGCAATGCAATTTTTGGATTGTACAGCTACCCGTTTACCCGCTATCACTTCAGTTATCATGATATTGAATCTGCTAAACATAGGTAGGCTATAATGTGTTAACCACACAGACTAGTCTGTGTGGGCGGCAGTGGCTCAGTGGTCAGCGACACAGGCTAGCAAGCAGAGGGTTGCTGGTTCGAATCCCAGGAAAGCCAACGAAAAAACTATGAACTGGAAACCGGAGGGAGGCTAGTTCACTTCCTGGGCAAGGCACTGAACCCCTAAACTGCTCCGGGGGCGCCGTACTATGGCTGACCCTGCACTCTGACCTCTCTGATGGAATACATATGTATAGGGGTCTATGTGTGTGTGTGTGTATCTAGGAGAGATATGTGAAAAGACAAATTCCAATTACCTTGTGTAACATGGCAAATAAAGTATATTATTATTATTATTATTATTATTAGTCATCCTCACCAACGTTGGTTTGTTAACCAACGTTAGCATGCCAATCCACAATGACAATGCGTTAACACTTATCTATTTGCGGACTGTTTCTCTGGCCTTCTCTTGAATCTCTTTAATAAACCTGTGCACATCCAGGGGAGAAGTGATGAGGCGAGAGCGATCATCATGTGTCACGCGGAAAGATAAAGGATGCTATATTCCATAACGCAGACCCACGGCTTTACACTTGGCTTTCAGTCCATCGTAGGCTCTTATCCGTTTCCTTCACAACCCTGTGGAAGAACATGATGTGATGCTCGTCTAAGTGGATTTTCCCCTCTGCCTGCACGACCGACATGACTCATGACTCTGGCCATGATGCCAAGTTCACATTTTTTGCCTGTATCACATTTTTCTGACAGCCTGTTTACATCTCCTTTTAAAAGTGACCCGTATCCGATACCTGTGTTTACACGGTTTACACCTGAAACAACCCACATGAGGGTTTGGTTACAGATACGGAGGTAAACAACAACCACGCCGGCACAGCCATATCGCCATCTGCAACGGAAGCAAACGAGACAGAAATAATCATTCAAGCTATTGCATTTCAAAGCATCTTTGGAGGTCTGATTTAATCCAATTTTAAGGCAAAAAGAAAGAGTTGAGCCATTACTGCAGCCTGGGCGTGTGTGGCAATGACCGCTGCTACCTCGGTTCAGAGGGATGTGTGGATACGGGCAAGGACTCAAGATTGGTGGGATCGTGTTGTTGGAACCTTTGACCAGGAATAGTTGACTTCCCTATGTTTAGCTTTTAAGCTCTTAATTTTGCTGTAGCCAGGAGAGTTTAAACCCTTGCTCTCCCATCGCGGTCGAAATCTATTCAAAAACGGTTTTGTTGCGATACATCCCCTGTATTTTGGCCTGTACCGACTCTTCGCCCCACAGGCTTAAAAGGCACGTAACCTCTGTATTCGTCCACTGGCCTGAGCCCTCATCCTCCATGATTTCACTTCTTCTTTCACTTCTTCTTGTGCACGTGAAACGTTACACATCATTAAAATGCGAAAAAGTATATGAGTGTCGCATTCTGATTTACGTGCGAATTGCAATGACAGGGAAATTCCAATCTCTGCGTTTAGATGACAGTCACATTGGCAGATATCAGATTCCTATCGGATTTATTTCCACATGTGAATGTGGCCTAAAACGGATCTGAAAATCTGATTCCATGTGCTTTTCCCCCGTTTACATGTTCATAATACATATCTGATATGTGCCACACATGAGCAAAAAATCGGAATTGGGTCACTTTTTTCAGACGGTGTAAACGTAGCCTTAGACTCCCAACCTGCTGCCTCAGCTGTTCTGTTGCTTTATTCATTGATGAGGCTTCGTCTTCCACAAGGCCGAGCAGTTCTTCTGTTAGCCAACCAGAATATCGCTTCAGTTCGCCTTGGACTGTATTGACTGTACAACAGTGCCAAATGTTGATGCACAACCTTCCTTTAATTCTTTCTTTAGGCGTGGATTGCATTTGGGATTTATCCTGAGGCTTTGCCCGTCTGGACGCCATCGTTTTTCTTCTCGTCCTCCACGGCCAACGTTAGTGGCTGATCAGATGGCGTGTCTTCTTCAGTTAATATTTCAGTGAAATCCTTTGCCAGTCATTGATACTCAAACTGTTGCGATCGAATAAATTGTGTTGTGAGGATTTTTTTTACAGTATTAGGGCGGATTGACGAAACTATGTCTACTCAGCACCACGCCATGGCCAAAGATCTTATTTCTCATATTTAAAATATTCATAGTGTGTTTTCTTCTCGATATGAATACAAAGCAGACCTATGATTAAATATAAAGCAGACATCTGAATGTTTTCTCGTGAATGCGAATGCTTTCACTGCAGTTGCGGGTATATTTTATTTCATACAAAGCTTCATGTCATGAAGTGGTTGAACAAAATTCTAAACAAAGAATGCATGCAGAAATCTATTATGATTATGCAACGATGATTGTGGGGCCTGTGATGAGGAGAATATAATGTATTATTCATTAAGTAACATTAATAATAATAATAAAGAATACATTATTATTATTGGTGATAGTGGTGGTAATACTATTATTATTATTATTATTAGCACCGGCAACAACAGCATTATTCATCCAGGGTGACTTCTAAAATGAAAACCCATACAGCTATGCCTTCACATATGCAATATACAATGCATAAAAATGTGTGTGTGTGTGTGTGTGTGTGTGTGTGTGTGTGTGTACGTATATATATGCAAGTGTTTCTCAATCCATTGCTACAGGGCACACTACCCTGCATGTTTTCATTCCAACCACCACTTAATCATGCTCAAGTGATCATTAACAGACGACCGATGCAGATGATAGGTTGGGAGCAGAGGTTGGAATTAAAACTTCCAGGGCAGTGTGCCCTGTAGTAATGGATTGAGAAACACTGATATATACACACCCACACACAGTAAAAGATAAAATGTCTATAAACAACAATTCACCCTGCAGACACCTCTCCACAGACGGCACCAGTGCCACACACAGAGGGGACTGATCTGGCCCAGAAGATTCCATCCACGGCAGAGTGGTGCACCAGAGCAGAGGTAATTGATAAAGACAATATGTACAATGCACGCTCTCAAAGCCACAGCGCTGGGAGCGATATTTTGACCTCTGCTTCTGTGACCGGACAAGGTATTGCACTCCCCGCTCTGCAACTGATGGCAGGTCTCTCTACCTGTAGCCCTTCATAGTGGTAACTAAGACAATGGCTGCACGAACCCCCGATAAAGAAAGGCAGGGAATGAGGTTCAAGGCATTTTGATATCACAGGCGATTTGCAAGTGGTTTTGATCAAAGAGCCGCTCTTTGAGTACCAAAAGTTATCTTTTGTGAAACTGCTTTAAATGAGATTAGGTAGTACATTTTACATTTTAAGTATTTAACAGACGCTCTTATCCAGAGCGACTTACAAGATGTGCATTAATACATGGCAAGAACAATCATTGTTCGCGCAAGAGATCAGTGCAGTAATACAGCGATAGACATAGTTGTAGGTAGCTGAATACCATACCTGTAACATTGCGATGGTGCATTTTTTTTTTGAGGAGTAAACAAGTCAACATATACAAAAAGTATTAAACAAGCAGGCAGTGGTGATGACAATTGGCTCGATGTACAGAATTCAGTGGTAGTGGAGTCTGAAAAGGTGGGTTTTGAGTCTCTTGCCGAAGATCGCAAGTGATTCCGCGGTCCTGACAGAGTGCGGAAGATCATTCCACCACTGAGCGGTCAGGACAGAGAAGAGGTGAGACCGTGAGGAGCGGCTGCCGGGCGCCCGGAGGGATGGGACAGTCAGTTTGCCAGAGGAGGTGGAGCGGAGGGGTCTGGCTGGGGTGTAGGGTGTGTCTGGAGCTAGTTACTAAGGAGGGCTTTTAGCACTGAAAAAAAAAAGTGGAACTGCAACCTTCAATAGATCCAATTGACATACTATATGTGAACAAGCCCTGAATCAAAATCTCCTTAACTGTCTCACAATTGCATGCATCGATAACTCTTTCCTCCATAAACGTACAGTAGTTCAGAAGGTTTATCGATCATCAAAATGAAAGAAAAACCTATTGTCTGACAAAAGAAACACTCTGGAGTCAATCTCCCCAATTTGGAATTATTTACTTGTAATCCAAACTCCAGGACAAATGTTGACTGGATCCAGAGGCAATATTGTTATTGTAATTTATAGCATGCAGTTTTTACAATTTGTAACATCTTGCAATGTCTCAATTTCTGAATTACGGCACTATGGGATTAAGTGTGAAAGATGCTGGCTCCATTCAGAAAAGGGTAAGGAAGTCAGTAAACTTCTGCGCCGGTGGCCTTTTTACTTCATAAAACGCAGGCAGCGAAATGCAATTTTTATGTCGTTCATTCAAAGGAAAACATTTTTGGAAACCTAAAATATTTAGCTTGCTCTCATCCAGGCTTGGAGCGTTGGTAATAAAAACAGGGAGAGAAACAGGCCGTGTAGCAGATGGATGTTACACTAAAACACGGTCTACCAAATAAAAGGAGACACTTAACTGACGCAAATACAGTAGAGATAAGAAACTCTCGTTGTGGATCTGAAGGCCACATACTAATCCAACTGATGTGTGACATTGATTTTAGTGCAGTCATTATAACAGCAGAGAGAAAATAATTACACACCGATTCACCATTGAGTATATTTATTAAAGTTTTATATTCTAAACTTGAGCAGCGTATTGGGGTTGCCATGGCTTGCAGTGCTGAGGTTGGCTTTTAATTGTTTAAAAAGCCATTAGGAAATAATTGAGAATAATTTCACTACAAATGCTGTTACAGCCTCTTTTTCACTTGCTCTGACCTTGAAAATGAATCATTGTAAAGGGTTTGTGGGATGTTCAATGTAAATTAATTAATGTATAAACACAAAAAGTATACATAAATATATACTGAAAACAAGACATTTGTGCCTAATGGGCTTACAAACAGTAGAGGCCGGTTCCTGAAGGATATTTAGTGTATTAGACTTAGTGCTTCTGTATACTTTCACATAGCAATTCCCGAACAGGGGACTATCTGATGGACAGGTCCACTCTGGGTCCAAATGTCACGGGCTGAGACTCTGAGGACGGCCCCGTGTCACCTTTCAGAGGTCCAAATAACTGCCCAGCACATTTATCTAAGACAATGTGTACATACACAACCCTGCAAGGGGTTTACATCCATGTATTAAAGTGTCAAGCCTTATTACCCACAATGTGAAAATGAATTCCTTTGGTCACATGAGGAATATTAGTTTGTGAAGATGTGTAGCTATCTTAAATTCTGATGAAAGCATTCAGTAGTACGTTTTCCACGGCAATTGTTCACTATGTCCTCCTTGCGACTGTGCAAAACTTAGCAATATGGGAGCGTTAAAACCTTGCACAGGGATGTATCCAAGCACAGTAATGAGAGTTAGTTAGTGGTATGATATAATGTAATGCTATGTGTAATTTGTACATTTACAGTTTGGCGTGTAAATTTACAATGTCAAAATCCCACTGAAACTGGCATGCATCCCTCCCATGCCCCCTCCCACACCCCTCTGTGCGGGAATCCACGATCCAATTCTCTTAGCAACTGCAATTCCCGGTCTTTAGCAGGTTCTTATGTTTAATGGTCCTGGAGAAATGTTGTAAAAGGTTGGATTCCTCACCCAAGCACTGTAACCCTACTTATCAACTGGCAGATAGAGCTGAGCATAAAGTTTCGAGGCACTGGAGTGAAACAAACGCGGTTCAATCCCCGTAGCGGCAGTGACGGGGCCGAATTAGCGCAGCTCGGAAGTGGCTACTGCTTATGTAAGCGTTCTCTGAAAATGTGGGGAACACTTGTGCCAGGGAAGGCGCTTTTAATGGAAAGGAGTCTGCACCACGGAAAAGCAAGCTACCAATGAGGAGTTTGATGGGTGCCAGGCGCGAAAGGACAGGCGGAAGTGAAGTGAGTCATGGTAGAGACTCGGTGTCGTTCAGCCCCCAAGGTGAGAGGACAAGACGATTGAAACTCAAGAGGCAGGAGGTATCTATTTCAGTGGTGTTCACTTTTCTCTTGCAGAAAGTTTATTTTCCCGTGAAAAAGTCATCTGAGATGACATTCTATTCTCCATTTTGATCTTTGGTTTGTATCAAAGAGCAAAATGGAGAATAGTCAGAGGTAAGCACAGTCATGATCCTCTATGAATGCCTTTTGGCAGAAAGTGATTTCCAGACAAAGACAACAGCTTGGAGGCGCGAGGATGAGACTGCAAGACAGACCATGAAAGGGAGAGGAGGGATCACAGAAACAGCAGACACAAACAAACAGGTATGAGATGTGATATATATATATATATATATACAGTATATATACATGTATATAAACATACTTGTAAAACAGATAAAATATGTCCGGTGTGATTGTGTAGGCATTGCCTGATCCCCAGTATATTTTACAACGGCAATGAAAGTGGCAGTTTTACTGATGGAACATTCATATGAAATAAAACAACTGCATTCTGTAAAGAGGGGAACTATACAGAGGCATTTCTTTCCAGTAGATTTAAATACATCAAATGCTATGTGCAAGCAACTGAACAGAAAATGTCATAGTGATAGGACACACTTTAATGGTGGCTCATGTTATACTCCCATTGTCCATTACACCGAACATTACAAAATGCAATTAGCCTCATATTGCTAAATAAATGCAGGTATTACCAAGAAGGGGGGGATAGTTATTCTCCCTTGACCAAAGACACACACACACACACACACACACACACACACGCATTCAAGCTCCATATTGTGGTTCTAGCTCAATTTAATTTTGTAATAAAATTTGAGTTATATTTCAACATACTATTAATGAAAAGTGCATTTTGTGTTGCTGACCTTTTTCCAAGTGTTTTATGAGTTCATAAAGAGGAGCTCCGGACGGAATAGGCCTCAATGGAGCTCAGTTTACATCTGAACGAGAAGACAAAATGAGACATGCCTCATTTTAGTGCTCTGCTACTTCGCATTCAAAATCCCTTTTTATAGATGTGCAATCATTGCATTGTTAGGCTACAATGAATCTATCTACAATCTTATCTTAGTAAGAACAATAACAGTGAAAGAGGCAGTGAAATGTGTGTGTAGACGGTCTGAACTCAAGGTCTAGTAACAAAGAGAGCGATGAAAACGGCAGGTCAGGCTTCAGTCCTAGTGTCAGGGCACACACGCATTCACCCACACATGTCAATATTCTCTCACACACACACACACACACACACGCATTCACCCACACACGTCAGCATGCACACACACACGCACACACGTCAATATTCTCACACACACACGCATTCACCCACACACCCACACACGTCAACATGCACACACACACACACACACACACACACACACACACACACACACACTCACGTGCAAGCGCATGTGCGCACACACACACGCGGACATCCACACACATCCACACACGCGAACACAAAATGCATGTACAGGCACACAACACAGGCCTGTGTTCTCTCTCTCCCCCCTCTCTCCTTTGCATTCTCCCTCTCTTTATCTCTCCTTCTCTCACTCTCTGACTCTCTCTCCCCCTCTCTTTATCTCTCCACGCTTTCTCCCTGTCTCTCTCTCTCTCTCCTTCTCCCTCTCTGTTGTCCCCTTCTCTCTCCATCTCCCTCTCTCAGTCTTATCCTCTGCCTTCCCCTCTCTCTCTCTCCCTCCTTCTCGTGCCAACAGCAGCCCACTTGCGTGCACTGTGCAGCACCGTGTCTGGGGGCCACTCAGCCTCCAAGACAAGACAAACAGAACCTGCCCACAGAACCAAGGGCACATCATCACTCTACATAGAGGACACTGGAGGTGCTATTTCTGAAGGATACTGATGCGGGACGGGGAAACGCATTTCGCTTCCATATCTTTAATAGCCTGCCTAAAGTCACCCAAATTGGTCTCTGTAACATGCTTGATGAATGCTTCCACTCTGGTATGCGGTTTCAAGAAATCAGACTCCAAACTGTCCTATACACTGTCACAGAAACTGCACATTTCCTGTTAACGGGTACACATGGACATGCTTGTACAGTGTGCAGTGTAAAAAGGGTACAGGGTGGGGCCTCGGATAGCGTAGTGGTGTAACGCACTCGCTTTGACTGCTGCTTTGCGAGTGCGAGCTGCCTATTGCGGTCGCGGTTCGAAACCCGACTGTGCCAGACCGGCCCTGGCTGGGAGCCGCGATCGGGGTCG